>OY856187.1:185982194-186582194 GCA_963693315.1 Diogma glabrata
AGAGAGAGAGAGAGAGAGAGAGAGAGAGAGAGAGAGAGAGAGAGAGAGAGATGCTCTTTCAAATGCCACCCCACTCGTTTGGGTCAAAAAAGCTTTTTTTCACCCTCCCCCACTCTCATTCCTAAAAAGCACAGAAACATAATTAATTGACGTTTCACTATAATTTTCGTTCAGAGTTTATCAAACTTTCTGTCTCCGTGATTTTTTCAAATTTGTCTGTCAATTAAGCTCGAAATCCAAGGAGAGACCAACTTTTTGTTGCACTTTTTGAAAATCATTCAAAAACTGTGAATCGCGAAATCCTAAATCAAAGTTTCTACAATCAAGTGCTGTTTCAAATGACAATATCAAAAATTATTGACAAAAAGTTGTGTTGTAATGTCCTTATATTTCCAGACCATAGACGCATAACAAAATAAATGTTAAATTGTAAATGTCAATAGTAAATTACAATCAAATCTACATTGATCAAAAATGGCAAAAAAAATTTCAATTCAGGTTAAATCTTACCCATAGATATTTTTGGTAACTTAAGAAAGATTCAATTACACCAGCTTGTAAATGAATTAAATTTGATTATTTTTTCGGTCAATTAAGTGTTGAAATTTAGGGGGGTATAGGAGGTTACATACTAAAAATATTTTTTTTTCAATAACACAAAAACTGTGAATTGCAAAATTCTAAAAAATATTGTAATTTCTTAAATTAAGTGCTCTTTCATGTGACACCCCACTCATTTGGGTCAAAAATGGTTTAGCGGCGTGCTAAACACAGAAGTGGTAACATCCACACGCATTCATTTTTTGTCAAAAATGAATGCGTGTGGATGTCCTTTCTGCATAGGATCTTGATGAAACTTTGGCAAATGAAACAGGTTCACTTGAAAATGGAAGATTTGGATTCATTTCAAATTTGGACAAAATGGCGGAGGTCTCCCGAACACGTCTTAGTTTAAATCTTGAATAACTTCTAATCCCGGACTATGATCTTATTGAAACTTAGTATATAAGGTTTTTTTAGCACAGTTTCCAATATTTCAGCATACCAACTTCCGGTTTGTCACTTCCGGTTAAAAAAATTTTTTCTAGCACTTCCGGTTAATTTTTGCTTTTTCTCGTACAACAGAATTTATGTTTGTTGGGATACTACTGCTTTCTTTAATATTTTTATAATTAGAACTACGCGAAGTCTATAACATTGGTTAGCTTTTAATTAAAGTATTTGGTGGATACTAGCTCATTATATATCCAGTACACTATGTTTCCAGAGCTGTGGTGAAGTCAGCCTATGCATTTGCGTCGCAATATTTTTTATAGCCAATAATCGCAAAACAACAATTACTCAAACTACCATAAAATGCAGATAATTTGTATCACCCTGTTTTATCATTAGGCGATCAACTCAATTTACCACTTTGCTCAATAGAAAAAACAACATCTATTAAATTTTTTTTGTTTGTTATATTATTTTGTTAGTTATATTATTTATTATTTTGTTTGTTATATTATATATTTTGTATTTTTTTCTTTAATAAACATTAAGAATTACATGGTGGTTTTTCTACCCAAAATGAATGAAAAATCATAATTTATTAGCACTATACAAGAACTATTTGTTCCAAAACTATAACAATTTGTACTTTTTTTTGTGACAAAACAACATATAAATTTTTTTCTCATTTATTTCCTTTTTTTGTTTCAATATTTTATATTTATGGCTTTCATTTCATTTTTAATAATTCCGATTTTTAATTAATTCTATCCAACAAAATCAATCAATGATTTTAATTCAATTTTATCGAAGAAAATCAAATTATGACTAGCCAAAAAATATGAAATTGGTGGTATTTATATTTTAATTTAAAAATAAACGAGAGAAAAAAGAATACATAAGCATTTCTTTTGTAGTTTCATCATCTCTTAATACAATTGCATCGATCAAAAATATAGGGGACCTCCACACCACAAATTTTGCATCTTTTACATCAAAACTACGATCTAAACAAATATGCGCCAACCTTTGAAAAAGATTTATTATCATCTTTATTGTTGTTGCCAATATACATGTACGTTACATTCTGAATTTTTATTTCACACAATGAAACATTTCAAAAGAGAAAATATAATAAAGTAAAAATAAAAAAAAATGATCCGCCTGAATGTTTACATACATTAATCAGAAAATGTAATAAAAATAATTCAATGAAATGGTCCAAATGGCTACGTACGTTATGTTCAGTACTCGAATTTATGAAAATTTAATTTTCTTAAACATACAAGAATTGTTTAAGCCCAAAGTTGTGGCATAATGGATGGAAAAGTGCTTCGCGCTGGAGATCCTTGTCTGTCAGATATGATTGCCAAGCATCAACCTCAACACTTTTGCGCAGAATTTATAAGTACTCTAACATTCTTGTATAAGATTTTAGGTTCATTCAAACGCTACATGTTGGTGCACAACTCAAATTAATTGAACGAATATATTTTGAACAACAACCTGGCAACACTATATGAAAGTCAATCAACGTAACAACATGTAAGTACCATAAAATACTATGAATTGGTGAGATGAATGCCTCCCACAAGATAACCACATGATCAGTATAATGTATGATGTTGAATGACAACGATGAAAGAAAGTGAAAATTTTAGATGTCGTAAATATAAAAAATAAAAAAAAAATATTTTATTTACGTTGATAAATTTCACCTGCGTCCGTATCCCTGACCGTAGAAGCGAAAGGTTTTTTGACCAGCTGTATTTACCTTAACTTGTAATGTCTCGCAGAAAAAAATCCACCAGTTGAGACACACCGGGTCTCAGCACGACAACAACACCCAAAGCTGCAGCACAAAGTTGGTAAGTATGTACAAAAATGTGAAGCGATAGGTACAGCGGAAGAGAAACATAATTAAGGTAAGTTCTATTGTAATCTCCGCATGGAGGGATCAGTTTTTATTGTTTTGAAATTTTTTTTATTTTTGATCTACGGGTGTGACAACCCCGCGTACTCCAGTCCCTGCTATTGATATACGAGTTAACTTGATATATCACATACCACTGGCAATAGCAGTGAGATATCACTAGCCAAGGTGACATCTTAGGGGTGGTGGCGGATGAACTCTATTCAGTCAACGGTAGCACCCTCAATCTTAGCTGTGAAATCATCCTTGATGATGAGACGCTATTGCTTCCTTGAAGAAACGAGCCTTCGTATAACTATTTGTGGGCTTTAATCATTAAGAAAGACAGTGCGTCACAAGATCAAGGAATATGCAATCGGCTGGATTATTGGCAACTACATTTTTGTTTTGTTTCAGCAAATTTTTGTAGAAATTTGCTATTTACTTTTTAATTTATTTTTATTTTCTCCATGTTAGGGGCGGTTTGTAGCGGGCGTCTGTCTTGAATCAAGCGGCTCGCTATATAAACATGTAAAAAGGTTGTTTCTGGTGACCTTAAGATGCAGAACGAACTCATTCACGAAAATTTGGGTTGGGCGAAGGGCTAACACCCCATTTCCGTAAAAATTACTTGTCATGAATTCTGCACACAGGCCTCGGATTATCTCGGATTCATTATTAGAACGACCTCGGAAACTGTACCCGGACTACGATTTAAAAATGGGAACCTGGAACGTGCTAAGCCTTAGAAGACCAGGAGATCTACTAAAACTTACAAACCAAATCGATAGCTATACACTAGATATAGTGGCGTTACAAGAACTAAGATGACCAGGGAGTGGAATCCACGAAACAACCAAGGAATACACTCTCTACTATTGCGGTCATGAGAACATAGGAGAATTTGGAGTTGGCTTTCTCATACATCGTCGCGTGAATCAACATGTTATCGACTTTTGCCCAATTAATATTCGGATATGCACAATGAGAATCCGTACGCAAAAATTTAATGTAACGATCATCAATGTTCATGCACCTACTGAAGACAAAGCAGATGACATTAAAGACCTGTTCTTTCTAGAACTCGAAGAAGTCATCAGTTTCATTTAGCGTATGGTTTTTGTTGTGACACATTAAAAACAAAAATAAAACAAAAATAAAACTTAAAATAGATAGATTTTCATATGAAATCTACATAAAACAAAACATGAATAATACACATTAAATGAGCTTACAATCAATATGATTGCGCGTCTTTTAGTTAAAAATTAAAATATTAAAATATTTGAACATTGGGCAGTATATTTGAACATTAGATATTTACATCGAGTGAGTTTATCCATGCTACTACATTGGGAGTTTTGGATGTCTGAGATGTCGCCATTGTATCGTCGAAGTGGGCACACTGTTGCAATGTGTTTTATGGTTTGTTGTGGAGCTCCGCAGTCACATTGAGGGGACTCTGAGATTCCCCACTTGTAGAACGAATCAGCACCACGTCCATAATTCGTTCTTATTCGGTTTAGTGTGGTCCAGGTATGACGTGGCAGATCGAAACCAGGTTGGGCAGAAGTCGGGTTAGTAATAGAAAGGCCAGTTGTGTTGTAATGATGCCAGGAGGTGTCTCAGGCATCCAAGATATTAAAACCAGTTGCCAGCAGGTTGCTGGCAGTTTTATGTGGAGGCTTTCTTGACTTCAATCGACAACTAGTGTGGTCACCGTAATATTCGTGCAAGGGTAACGTGATGTTGTTGGTTACCTTTTTATGTTCACGCATGAGTGCATGCAAGCGTCTGAGTGCAGGTGGAGCGATATTGCTCAACACAGGGAGCCAAGGTAAAGGAGTGGACCTGATAGTACCACTTATAGTACGCATCGCGGCATGCAGCTGGTAGTCAACTTTTTGAGTATGTGTGCTATTCAGCCAGACTGGTGCGCCGTACTCAGCCACTGAGTAAACCAGACTTAGAGCAGTTGTGCGGAGGGTTGCTGGAGTAGCACCCCATGTCGAACCTGCCAGTTTATGCAATATATTGTTTCTCGTTTTAAGTTTTTTTGACGTATTCTCTAGGTGGAGCTTAAAAGAAAGAGTTCTATCGAGAGTAATGCCCAGGTACTTTGGCTGTTGATTGTATTTAATGACAATGCCGTTAAATAACACTGATAGTTCGTGTTTCGCCAGTTTGTTGTTTAAGTGGAAACAAGAACTCTCGGTTTTACTTAGATTAGGAAATAAGCTCCACGTTCGAAAATAGTCATTCATTGTCGCCAGGTCAGTTGACAGCAAATCTTCCAAGACACCCATGTTTTTATTTTGAGTTGCCAGGGTCCAATCATCCGCGTACCCAAATTTTTTTGATGTTGTATCAGGCATGTCATGGATGTACAAATTAAAAAGTAATGGCGCCAGGACGGAACCCTGTGGCAAACCATTGTTAAGCATTTTGGACCTACTACAGAAATTATTTAGATGAACTTTGAATACACGATTACTCAGCATGTTGTTAATTAAGCGTGAGATGGTGTTACAAGGTATTGCATTGAACAGCTTATATATAATCCCAATTCGCCAGACTGTGTCATATGCTGCAGTGAGATCGATGAATACTGCGCCTGTTTTTAATTGTTTTTGAAACCCAGCTTCGATGTAGGATGTTAAAGCGAGCAGTTGGTCAGTGCAGCTGCGATTGGGACGGAAACCAGCTTGTTTGACTGGGATCTGGTCATTCAAAATCGGTGCGATACGGTTATATATGAGCCGTTCTAGCAATTTGTAGCAGGTGCTCAAAAGTGCGATTGGGCGATAGCTTCCTGGTTCATTGGATGGTTTACCTGGTTTAAGTATCGCTATCACTTTCGTAGTCTTAAAGTGTTTTGGAAGATTGCCAGTTTCTAGGATAATCGAAAAAAATTTAGTTAGCCATTGTTTTACATTTTTTCCTGCATTTCTAAGAAATTCTGGAAATATGCCATCGTAGCCCGCTGCTTTTCCATTTTTTGTTTGGGACAGAGCTGAATCCAGTTCTTCGCTACTAAAAGAGTTCGCATACTTCGATGGAAACGAGCAATTGCGCTTCATTTCTCTTAATTTACGTTTAATTGTTCTCTTATGATGGCGATGCCATTAAACATACAAGAAGAATGGCAAACGCTTCAATCAACCATTATATCCGCAGCACAAACTACAATCGGAAAACGACCACCGAAATCACGTAACGAATGGTTTGATGACGAGTGCCGCGAAAGCATTGAGCCCAAACAAAAACTGCGAGAAAAATGGTTAACAAGAAACACTCGAAGCTCCCAAACTGATTATCTATGCGCCAGAAAAGCCTCAGCAAAACTCCTACGGAAAAAGAAACGCAAACACATGAACAGCTGTATCGAAAACATCAACCAACATGCGGCTAATGGAAATTCGAAAGAGCGTTTTGTCAATGCACGGAATCTGACAAAAGATTTCCACCCAAGATCTACAGTCATCAAAAATGAAAACAACGAGCTTACAACAAGTGAACGTGATGTGCTGGAAGTATGGCGATCCCACTTTCAAGACCTACTGAATAGGACGAATGAAGTTCATCCTATTAGAGCAATTGCTCCGTCAAGTGAGGAGATTTTTGTCCCTTACCCAACAAAAGAAGAAGTGGAAGCTGCCATCAAAAAATTAAAAAATGGCAAATCACCAGGTATCGATGGAATCCCTGCAGAACTATTTAAGAATGGAGAAGCAGCTCTGGTCTCACGTATATATGATCTGATTCTTGCAATCTGGGACCAAGAAGAACTACCTGCTGAATGGAAAACAGCTCTCATTGTTCCGCTACATAGAAAAGGTGACCGCCTAAAGTGTGCGAATTATCGTGGAATCACACTGTTGAACACTGCATATAAAATACTAGCTAATGTCGTGCTCGCTCGGCTCATCCCGTTCGCCGAATCTATCATCGGCGACTATCAGTGTGGTTTTCGTCCCAACCGTTCAACCACAGATCAATGTTTTATCTTAAGAATGATTCTGGAAAAATGTTGGGAGTACAACATCAGCATTCACCAGTTCTACGTTGATTTCAAGCAAGCATATGATAGCATCATCCGCGACAACCTCTGGTCTGCACTCATATGCCTTGGTATTCCAGCGAAACTTGTTTCTCTGTGCAAACTCACAACATCGGGATCAAACTGTAGAATAGTAATCGAAGGGTCAGTTTCTGACTCTTTTGATATAACATCAGGTGTTCGACAAGGTGATGCACTCGCGCCCGTACTATTTAATTTGGCGCTTGAGTACGCGATACGAAAAAGCCGAATTGAGACACAAAACTGTATATTTAACAAATCTAGTCAAATTCTTGGCTATGCAGATAATATTGCGCTTCTCGGACGTAGACCAAGCGATATTAAGGATAGTCTCTCTCAGCTTGACAGAAATGCTAAACGACTTGGATTATGCATTAACACCGGCAAGACAACTTTTAACAACATCCATGAATATACCTCCCGGCAATCTGAATACTGGCGACTATGAAATAGAACGTGTAGAAAACTTCAAATACCTCGGGTCTGTAATAACATCGTCAAATGACATGCAGGCAGATATTAAAGCCCGTGTCTCAGCCGTATACAGAGTTTTCTATGCATACTCAAAACTTTTGCGATCCAAACATCTTTCGCAGTCGTGCAAACTCACACTTTACAAAGCACTAATCCGACCTGTGCTTACCTTTGGAAGCGAAAGCTGGACACTGACTTCCTCCAGTTGTAGAATTCTATCAACATTCGAGAGGAAAGTCATACGAACAATTTATGGTCCATGTGCTGAAAATCTGTATAGAATCCGAATGAATCATGAAATAAGACAGCTTCTTGGAGGCTGCGATGTATTCGGATTCATTAAATCTAACCGGATTAGATGGTTTGGTCATGTAGAAAGGGCACCATTAGATAGAATGATTAAAAAAGCGGCCCAACAACAACCAGCTGGTGTTCGTCGAAGAGGAAGACCTAGACAACGCTGGCGTGATGACATCATCCAAGACCTTCGTGATATAGGATGTCGCAACTGGGGTCAACTGGTCATGGTTGGAAGCTGATCCATCAACGAGATGGTTGGAAGCTGATTGCACAGACAGCAAAATCCCTCCATGGGATGTAAACGCCAGAGAGAGAGAGTATCCCACGAAAACGACTAATACTAAAGAGATAATCAAGCATCTTAAAACGTATTTTGATGCATATAGTCGAGTAATTTGTGCGAGTAATTTGTGATCACGGGACCGCGTTTAGGGACCGCGTCTAACGAATTTAAAAAATTTGTAAATGATCGACCAATCGGTCATGTCTTGATTGCGACAAGTCAAGTCCTCAATTTAACGGTCAAGTTGAACGGTTTAATCGATTTTTAACGCCAGTTCTCAGTTAAAAACACGAATCAGGAAAAAGATGATTGGGAAAAATTACTGTCCACCACTGAATATGTGTTTAACAACACAGTCTCACGTTCTACCGACACTACATCAAGTATACCCTTATTCGGAATACGTCAACGTAGAGTATCAAATGACCTCATCTACGATTATTTAGAGCAACGAAATCCAAACGAGCGGGATTTAGAAAAAATCCGAAACGATGCCGCGAATAAAGTTAAAAAATCTCAGAAATATAATTAAACATATTACGATAAGAAACAGAAATCTGCAATGACCTATACCGAAGGAGATTATGTGTTCATACAAAATGTTCCACCTCCTGGAATAAATAAAAAATTATTAAATAAGTATAAAGGCCATTATACTTAGTAAAGAAAGTGCTTCCTAACAACCGTTACGTTATAACGGATATCAAAGGCTTTCAACTATCTCAAATACCTTTTAACGGGGTGGGTTTTTTTCATGCGATTTATGCGATCAGGAAATGGTTGACGATGGAGTTTACGATAACGAAATTGATGAAACGCCTCATCATAACGAAATTCAGGGTAATTTAGGTACTGATAAAGTAAATGAATGGGATATTCAGTCCAACGATGAAAATGACAATTGTATCTACAACGATGACTGGATATTAGTAACGTCGAATAAAGAAGCTAGTCATTCAGAAAATGAATATGACTATGACAACGACTATGTCTACGACGACGACTGGAGACAAGACGAAGAAAACAGTTCGGTGTTGTACAGATCTCCTGCGCGAAACGACGAGCTTCATCGAGGCGATGGTCGCCTCAGGACGGCTGAGCTGTAGTATCCGCCAAAATTTAGCCTTTTATTTATAGTTGCCCAACAGGCAATATTTTATAGCGAATTTAGTACATATATTTTTGTAAAGGACAACATCGTAATATTTTTAGTTTTTGAAGGTAGAATAAAACGTCAGAAGAAAACGATTCGATTTTTGTTTTAGTTAAAATAATAATTAGTAATATTTTCCTAGTATTACTACAGACCTAAACGTAATTTAGGATCCTCATCCATGCCAGCTATGGTAGTTTCGGATTTTCAAAACCTTTAAAGACCACAACAACATGCGTTCTAAGGTGTGGTAAATGCAAATTTTTTTTTTGTTTTTATATCTTTTCTTTAAAGAATGGATAACAGAACAATAAATATACTATCGCATATAAAATATGATATAACAGGTCGTTCAATAAGTCCGTAGGATAAGTAAGAAAAAAACAACATTTTGACAAAACTCGATTTTTTTATTCAACATAGTTGCCTTCGAGGGCGATACAACGAGTATAGCGATTTTCCAACTTTTCTATACCAGTTTTATAGTACGATTTCTCTTTCTCGTCAAAATAGGCCTCAGTTTCAGCGATTACTTCATCATTGGACTTAAATTTCTTTCCAGCAAGCATTCTCTTGAGATCTGAAAACAGGAAAAAGTCGCTGGGGGCTAAATCTGGAGAATATGGTGGGTGGGTAAGCAATTCAAAGCCCAATTCATTCAATTTTGCCATCGTTTTCATCGATCTGTGACACGGTGCATTATCTTGGTGAAACAACACTTTTTTCTTTTGCAAATGTGGCTGTTTCTTTGCGATTTCAGCCTTCAATCGATCCAAAAGTTCACAGTAATACTCGCTGTTGATGGTGGTTCCTTTTTGGAGATAGTCGATGATTATTATTCCGTTCGTATCCCAAAATACAGACGCCATCCCCTTACCGGCCGACTGTTGCGTCTTTGCTCGCTTTGTATTCGGTTCGTCGACTGTTGTCCACTCAGCTGATTGTCTCATCCATTGTCACATATCTACGATAGAATTCCCTTTTATTGCGGTTTAACAGTGCCAAAGACTCCTCCGAAGCATCGATTCGTTGTTGTTTTTGGTCGACTGTGAGCTCACGCGGCACCCAATTTGCACAGAGCTTTCGCATACCCAGATGTTCATGTAAAATGGTAAAAACACTACCATCTGCTACCTTTACAATGTCAGCTATTTCGTGCACCTTCAATTTGCGATCGTTCGTAACCAATTTGTGGATTTTTTTTATGTTTTCTGGAATAACAGCCTCATTTTGGCGTTCACTGCGCTCTGCATCTTTTGTGCTGGTACGACCACATTTAAATTCAGCCATCCACTTCTCTACCATTTGTCTCGATGGAGCAGAGTTTGGATAATGTTTATCAAGCCATTGTTTGGTTTCCACTGTATTTTTTTTCATCAAAAAGCAATGCTTTATTAAAATTCGAAATTCACTTTTTTCCATTTTTTTTCAAAAACAAAAGTTGCTTCACACAAAATGCTATAACTCACGAATAAATAGTCAGATTGCTGTCAAATTTATACACGTATCGTTTGAAGGTTAGTACTAAATAAAAATCATATGGAAAAAATTCTAGTAACGCCATCTATGTGTCATCCTATGGACTTATTGAATGACCTAGTAGGTCAATATTTCATGATAGGATAGAGAAAATAAAAATAAAATAAGACGTAAAAAGCTAATTAATTTTGCAAATGATTTTACAAATAATGTACTTATATTTTCTTTTCTAGTTTATCAATTGATACATACAGTAAAACTGAAGATGGCTTTGGAAATATTTATCTCACTAACTATATGTGTGCCTTCAAAAGAAACTACCGACTAACAACAATATCTTGTCAATAAACTCAGTATACAGATGATCGCATACGCTGATGATGTTGTCATCCTCGACCGAAGTGAAGCTGTTATGAGTGAGACTTTCAAGTCGCTTGACAGTAGTGCTAGAAAAATTGGTCTTCATATTAACTACAGTAAAACCAATGTTTCAAGAGAGGCTAAAAAGAAAGATTTGATGTGCGGCGATGAACGAATTGAGGGAGTTGAATCTTTTAAATGTTTGGGATCAATGCTTGACTCAAACAACAGCATACTTACAGATATAAAAGCTCGAATCGCTGCAGGTAATCGAACTTTCTACTCAATTAAACCTCTCCTTGGATCACCGTATGTATCAACTAACACCAAGCTCAAGTTATACAAGACATTGATTAGACCGGTTGTGATGTATGGGTCACAAACGTGGACCCTTACAGAAAATGACGAATCGCATTTATCTGTATTTGAGCGTAAGATCCTACGCTACATTTTTGGTCCACTTATGACAGACGATGGAGAGTATAGAACCCGGTATAACTTTGAGATCAGAGACCTTCTTGAGGGTCCTGATATAATAGGTTGTTTCCGTTCTAATAGGATTGCTTGGTTTGGGCATGTTCTACGAGCCGATTCACAGTCTGGAATGGTTAGAAAAATGTACGTTAGTACCCCAGGGAGTGGGCGACCGCGAGGTAGACCACAACTACAATGGGAGACTGACGTAATAAACGATCTTAAAAAAACCGGCTGCCATAGTAATTATGTCCCTGTTGCGAATGACCGTGGTGAATATTCAAAGCTGATTAGCCTGGCAACGCTCCTACATGGAGCATGAACGCCGTTAAATAAAAAAAAATAAAAAAAAAATCTCACTAACAGCAAGGAAGATTAAGTTCAAAGTTGTGCCACCCATTCACCAATTCTGCATAGGTACTCAATTCAACATTCACGAGCGCGATATATCTGTGGAAATTCATAGTGAACCAGAAAAACTTAATAAACTACCGTTCAGCGTTGGTTAAAAACACTGTTTTTATTTAAAACTGGTTTTTTTGTTTAAAATGCGTTTTTAATTGTTTAAAACAGTTAATTTTGTTTTTTTTTTGTTTTTTTGTGTTTCTTTTGTTTTAAATATATTTTATACTACAAAGATTTGTTTTTTTTGGTTTTAAATGAAAACATGTAATTGGAGTGAAAAAACTCCAAAGAAAAATAAGTGCTTAAAATATTCTCAGATTAATAAGGGTCGTCTATAGATTTTCAAGATTCCCATGATTCTCTAGATTATCTGGAGGGTTTGTACGTCCAATTGTTCTTAAGATTCTTTGAAAATGCTCAATATATTCGGAAAGATTCTCAAGATTTTGTGGCTATTCTTATGGATCACGTTTAAGATTCTCAAGATTTCTTGAATATTCTCAGTAGTTACTCAAATAGTTGTCCCAAGATGACTAAGAATAGTTAACACATCAATGTAATGGCATTGTTGTCTTAATTGGCTAACGTAAACTTCAGAAATTTGAATTATGATAAGAATTCTGCGACCTACGTATTTCCTAGTTCTAATGCACCTAAATAGTTCAAGAGTTTCTGGCGATTGTAAATCACAGATTACGATATTGATATCATTCTTATAAGAATATTCGTTTTAACGATTTACCTTTAACAAAAAATCTATTGAAAACAACAAGATTTTGAATTTGAATTTTTAAACCAATATAATTTTATTTAAATTTAAAATATAACGTAATGTAACGGAGTAAAAAATGCTGAATATGCGTGTTTGATTATTTTTTGCATCACAATTTTTTTTTTTTTTTTTTTTAATAAAATGTGTTGTGTAATAGGGTTTAGAATATGTGTCACAACAACACATAAATACCTTTTAAGACCTAGGTCTAGACCTGGGTCCCACAACAACTGGCGTTCTGAGGTGTAGATTAACGCTTTTTTTAAACATCTGTGGGTTGAAGCCACCTGAGACTAAGTGTTCCGGCAAACTATTCCATTTGTACGCAGTTCGGACAAAGAAGTCAAATGGCCAAAAATAAAATCTTGGTCATGGCCAAAAATAAAATCTTAATCATGTCGTAACTGCTTCTAAATTTGATTAGTTTGTTCAAAGCATTTGCGACTGGTATTAAAATTTGATAAAGTCCCTCAACCGATTTTATCAAGCCTTTGTTAAGTATCTGATAAAAAATGTTAATATTGTTACGTTTTTCACACCTTACTTCGAATTGGCCTAACTCACAATTCGATAAACGCAATTCCCAATCTCTTCTGAGTTCGATCACTGATTAGTAAGTACAAACACCAGGTTTTATTAAGTATTCAACAACTTAATTGTTCCACAACAATAGGAAAACAATACAGCAAACAATATTCCTAACAAGAATATTCTTTCAACAGCTTCAGAAACTCCAACGGTTTATTGTAGAAATTTCCAGTACACCACGTTCAAAATAATACACAAATTATTTCTACTCAATAACACTTATAACTTTATTACACTTATAACTTTACACAAAAACTAATTTTAAATATCACTTTTATAATTTTAACTTCACTGTCACACGTTTTAAATAAAACTAATTAAAAACTACAAAAGGTATTTTTCTTATATACCTTCTGCAATACTTCTAGATAATTCGACATCACTTTCCAGAAACCTTGAGAAAACATTAGAATACTCGATTATTTTACGTTATGTTGATTTGATTCATAAAATCGTTTATGTTGACCCTATTTCTAAGAAGAGACAACAACAACAATATTCATTTCATTAACTTGTTTGTTGATTTTATTTTCCTGGAAGTGACCGTAATCGTTTAGATCTTTCTGTAATCGTCTAGATTTTTCTGCACTCGTAACATTACCCTCCACTTAAGCCTGTTCGTCCCGAACAGGATCTAGCTCTCCTTTGTATAAGGCCAATCTTTCCAAATGTACTACTTTCGCTTTGCCTCGATGTCCTTTCTTAATTCTATAAACCACGTCATTCAACTTGGTTATAATGTTGTAAGGTCCTTCCCATGCAGCTTGCAGTTTTTGTGATAACCCTCGTTTTCGTTGTGGGTTGTGTAGCCATACTAATTGTCCTTCTTCGAAACCTTTATTATTAGATCGTATATCATATCGGGCTTTCATTTTATCACTGGTCAGTTGTATCTTCTGCCGAACAAGATTGTGAATATCCTCAAGGTTCTTCCTGATACGGTTGACGTATTCTTGCGCAGACAATGATGTTGATGGTACCGCTCCAAATTTGAGGTCACCAGGAAGTCTTAAATCACTTCCAAAAATAGTTTGAGCTGGTGTCATGGTCGTGGTGTCATGAACTGCTGACCTATATGCCATCAAAAATAAAGGAATGTGTTGATCCCAGTTACGTTGATTCTTACTGACCACTTTTGCTAGAAATTCCTCTAAAGTAGCATTGAATCTCTCAACCATCCCATCTGACTGTGGGTGTGAAGCTGTCGTCCTCGTTTTGTTAATCCCCAGCATTTGACAAATTTCCTGGAATACAGCTGACTCGAAGTTCCGCCCCTGATCGGTGTGGATCTCCATAGGAACTCCATAGCGGCTAATCCAATTATTTATCACAGCTTCAGCGATTGTGGTTGCTTCCTGGTTGGGAATCGCACACACTTCCGGCCACTTACTGAAGTAGTCCATGATCACAAGCACATATTTATTCTGATTATCCGTTGTTGGAAATGGTCCCGCTACATCCATTGCGATCCTTTCAAATGGAACACCTACATTGTATTGCTTCATTTTCCCATGACTTCTTCGTGCGGGTCCTTTCACCGCCGCACATTTATCGCATTTTTGACACCACTCCACAATTGATTGCCGAGTCCCCGACCAGTAAAACCGTTGTCGTATTTTTGCAAGAGTTTTGTTGATCCCAAGATGACCTCCACTCGTTCATTCGTGATACTCCTTAAGTACTGCTTCTATTTTCGCTTTTGGTACCACTGTAAGGGATTGCTTTATCTTGCCATCTGAGCTTTCCCATACTCTCTTTAAACATCCATTCTCTAACTGGAGACTGTCCCATTGCGCCCAGTACGCCTTCAAAGTTGGCGTTTTATCAAAAATTTCTCCCCATACTGGTTTGCAACCCTTTTCCTTGAACTCGATGATGGGTGCAAGATCTGGATCTTCTAATTGATCTCGCTTTATGGCTTCAGCAGTCCATTCATCGTCAGGTAGCACTTGTAGTAATCGGACATCGATGATGTTCTCCTTATTTTCTTGACGACTGCAATGCTTGCATTCAACTTGACAGGGTCGTCTCGATAATGCATCAGCGTTCCCATGTGCAGTACCCTTTCGATGTTCAATGTCCAAATCGTACGCCTGCAACCGTTCGATCCAACGTGCTACTTGTCCCTCTGGATTTTTGAACTGGAGTAGCCATCTTAACGCACCATGGTCAGTTCTGAGATGAAATTTCTGACCATACAAGTATTTATGGAAATGTTTGACGCATTCCACAATAGCCAATAATTCCTTTCGAGTTACGCAATAATTACGCTCCGGCTTGGATAGCTATTTGGAGAAATAAGCTATCACCTTTTCCTGACCATCTATTTTCTGCGATAATACTCCTCCTATACCTTCATTACTGGCATCAGTATCCAAAATAAACTGAACATTTGGTATAGGATAGGACAGAATTGGAGCCGTACATAATCTCCTTCGGAGCTCTACAAATGCTTGTTCCTGAGGTGTATTCCATTCAAATGCCTTATCTTTTCTGGTTAACTCATGTAGGCTTTTGGCAACGTTGGCGAATCCTGGCACAAACCGTCTGTAATATGTGCACAATCCAAGGAAGCTTCGTAGTTCATGTAGGTTCTTTGGTCTTGGCCAGTTCATAACTGCTGCAATCTTGTCAGAATCGGTATGAATTCCCTTTGCCGTAACCTTGTGTCCCAAGTACTTTACTTCCTCCTTGAAAAGTGAACACTTTTTGGGACTTAACTTTAAACCGGCTGCTTGCAACTGATGAACTCCTTGGTTCATACACTAAAACTCGCTTATATTTTTCTTTTTAATTATACAGTTTATTAAATGATAATTCACTATTAATAAAATTAACTTCAATTAAATGCACAGTATGATTAACTAACAAAACCTTTAAATAAATGCAATGCGATAACACAAATGTATTATTAATACTTAAGAGAGCGATGTTCACGTTTTAGAATATCACGAGAAAGTGAAAAAGCTAATTTTTAGATTTATAATTTGACTTCAACAAAAACATGTAATTTTATTTAGGACGTTCAATTGACGATTTTAAATTTCGAGTAAATTAATTAAATAATTTATAGCATCAGCCGCACAGCGTCGACTAGTGGAACGAGATTAAGCTTTTATCAAAACTCAATCGGTTCGTGTCTCAAGTATATTGAATTAATGTAAAGTGATCGTTTACGTTAATTGATCGTTTACATTAATTGATCATATAAGTTTGTAGTGATTAATTATTTAGATTTAAATATATTAATCGCTACAGTACCCCGCTCGTAGATGAAAGCCCCCCGTTTAATGTGTCTGTTCGAAATGAACAGCTTTGTGTGTTCGAGAAGCTGGTGAACGATCAGCTGAACACAAAATACCATACGCTGGCTTCAATCTGTCGATCGAGACAGATTGTTGTTTGCCTTTGATCTCGATTACGAATTGTTTACGGAGACGTCGTATGATTTTGTAAGGACCTTCATATGGGGTTTGTAAGCCTGTGCGTGTTCTATCGACCCTAACAAAAACGTAGTCGCAGTTTTCAAGCGACTTTGGGACAAAAATGTCGTTTTGTTTACTTTGTCGTGTAGGTGTTGGAATCAGATTGTGCATTGTATTTCGAAGTTGATCAATAACTGTTTCATGAGTAGGCAGCTGTGAAAGAGGATTTTCTACGAAGAACTCACCGGGCAGTTTCAGTGTTTGTCCGTAGACAAGTTCTGCGGGTGAGCACTTCAGATCTTCTTTCACTGTAGCTCGAATACCAAGAAGAATGATTGGTATTTCGGAGCTCCACTGAGTAGTGTTGCCTCTGGCCATAAGTGCAGCTTTTAGTTGTCGATGAAAACGTTCTACCATTCCGTTCGCTTGTGGATGGTAGGCCGTTGTACGTATCCGATGTGAGCCCAAAAGTTTCGTTAATTCAGAAAAAAGTTTAGACTCGAATTGTGTTCCCTGATCAGTTGTGATGTGCAGTGGAACACCGAATCGTGATACGTAATTATTGACAAATGTCGTGGCTATGGTAGCAGCAGACATATCAGACATAGTAAAAGCTTCTGGCCATCGAGTGAATCGATCAACGCAAGTTAAAATATATGAATATCCATTAGAAGGAGGAAGCGGACCTACGATATCTATATGGATATGTTCGAAACGAGACTGTGGAATTTCGAATTGTCCAGTTGGACTTTTTGTGTGCCGTTGGACCTTAGAGCGTTGGCAAGATAAACAAGATTTTGTCCAGTGATTAATATCTTTATTTATACTGGGCCAAAAATATCTAGATGTAATCAATTTACGTGTACCGTTGACACCAGGATGTGACAAGTTGTGTAAAGTGTTAAAGACAGTTTTGCGTAATGGTTCTGCGATGTATGGGCGATTGTTACCCGTTGATGTTTCGCAGACGATTTCGAATCCTGGCAGTTTAAAAAGCTCTAGTTTCATTGATGAACTAGCGTGACATACGGAACCAGAAAATAAATTCTGAAGTTCTAAGTCTGCTTTTTGTGCAGCGATGATAGCATCGTAGTTGAAGTGAGTCTCAACTGATGCAGTTTCGTTGTCGGATGCACGAGATAATGCATCCGCGACTGTGTTGTCTTTACCTTGCACATGCTGGATATCGGTAGTAAATTGACTAATAAAATCTAAATGGCGAGATTGCCGTGGATTTCGTTCCGTTTTAGATTGTATTGCGCGTGTGAGAGGCTTGTGGTCGGTGTAAATTGTAAATTCACGACCTTCGACAAAATACCTGAAGTGTTTTATAGCTAGGTAAATTGCGAGTAGCTCTCGATCGAATGCAGAGTATTTAGTTTCAGCGTCTGAAAGTTTCTTTGAGAAAAATTCCAGTGGTTCCCAACAATCATTATTACGTTGCTGTAACACTGCTCCGACAGCAATGTTCGATGCATCCGTAGTGATACTGTATGCAGAATCGTTACGTGGATGAACTAATAACGTGATATTGCCCAATTCGGTTTTTAACTTGGTGAATGCTAGTTGACATTCGTTTGGCCAAGTAAAATTTTTCGGAGTCTTGGGCTTCTTTAGTAAAGCGGCCAAGTGTGTATGAATTGGGGCAAGTGTTTCAGCTAGTTTCGGTATGAATCTATGATAATAATTTATCATACCGACGAATTGCTGAATACGTTTGATTGATGTTGGTGCTGGAAATTCCGTAATGGCATTAATTCGTTCTTGAGAAGGCAGAATACCATTAGGTGTTATCGTGTGGCTGAGGAATTCGAGAGTGTTTACGCCAAAAACGCATTTCGAACTCTTTATGTGAACGCCAAACTCGCTAAGTTTCTGGAAGAGTTGTTCCAAATGGAGTTTGTGTTGTTCCTCATTTATTGATGCCACTAATATATCGTCGATGTAGACGAATACGAAGTCTAAATCTCGAACGATTTCGTTTATGAAACGCTGAAACGTTTGTGCGGCATTGCGTAAACCGAATGGCATTCGAGTGAATTCGAAGAGGCCAAATGGAGTTGTGATAGCCGTTTTGTGTATATCTTCATTCGCGACAGGAATGAGATGATAGGCTCTAACAAGGTCAATTTTGGAAAAAATTTTGCAACCATACAAATTCATCGAAAAATTTTGTATGTGCGGTATCGGATAGCGATCAGGAATCGTGACAGCGTTTAACCTGCGATAATCTCCACATGGTCTCCAGTCGAGATCTTTCTTTCGAACCATGTGAAGCGGACAAGATACAGAGGAAGATGAAATGCGACAAATTCCAAGTTCAACCATGTGTTGAAATTCAGTAAACGCAGCTTTTTGACGAATTGGATCTAGTCTGCGTGGTCTTGATACAGGCAAATGCCCGGTGGTAACAATGTGATGTACCACGTTATGCTTGACCGGTAAATTGTAGTTCGGCTCTGCTGTTAGGGAAGGAAACTTCTTTAGTAGCAGGCCGTAATCGTTGTCGATCGTATAATGGATGGGTGTTGGCGTATCAACACTAGCCATTGTGGCATTGATTGACAGCTGTGTAGCTGAATCAATCAGCCGTTTTCGTTTAAGATCGACAAGCAGACCAAATTTACTTAGAAAATCAGCACCAATGATCGGACGATTCACTTGCGCTAGTACGAAAGCGTGTGTGAATGTTCGTTTTAGGCCGATATCTACCTGTAGGAGCCTTGTTCCGTAGGTATTGATTATCGTGCCGTTGGCAGCTGATAAGGCTAGATCGTTTGATTTTGGAATATTTGTTATGGATCGATTATATTTTATGGGGAGCACCGAGAGGTCTGCTCCGGTGTCTATAAGAAAAGTTTGGTTGTTCACTTTGTCGTGAACGAACAGACGACTGGAGTAACTGCTCTCTGTTACGGTCGTCTCAACTTCGGGTTTTAACCATTTTTTGGATTTAATGCTGGGTCTACATCCATGGTAGCTGTGGATGTGGACTGGCTAAGTGAACATGGAGATCTACACTTGCGTGCTGCAGCTCCAAATGTTCGGTGGTAGTAACATGAACCGAGTTTGTTTTGCGAGCCAGATCGAGATTTTGACCGTTGTCGGCTGCTCGAGTTGTCTTTCAACTCTTGATAGGCGTTCTTCCATTGTTGCGCTTGCTACAGGTGTTCCCCGTCGTTGACTAGCATGAGTGGAACGTGTTGATGAACGAGATTGGCGAATCTCAGTTATTTGACTTGTTCCAGTGTTGAGAGACATTGTCTCGAACATTTTGTCGGCCATCTTCGCCATCGTTTCAACTGGGGTTGATTCTGATTGACCAGCCAACGCTATTCTAATCAATTCTGGCATCCTACGTACCCAAAGTGATAGTATCAGCTTTTCACTGAAATTGTTGCACGCAAGTTTTTTAATATGGCGTAGAGCCTCGGATGGTATTCGATCTCCGAGATCTTGTCCTGTCAGGAGCGCTTCTAGACGCCGCTCGTCTGATGGTGCCAGCCGTTCCAACAGCGCTTGTTTGAGTGCTTCATATTTATTGGTTTCAGGCAATACATCCATAATGTCCGAAACCATGTCACACAATTGGGGGGTTAGAGAATGCAGCAAGTGCAAATACTTTTGCTTGTCTACCTTTATATTCTGAAACTCAAAAGTCTGCTCGGCCACTCGAAACCAAGTGGCCGGCTGTTGTGTCCAGAAAGGTTGCAGCTTTATGCTGGACGAGGCACCGAGCTCTAAAGGTTTGTTGTCCCTTACACTTTGAGCTGCGCCCATCTGTTCGTCGTCCAACATTTTTTTGTCGATGTCAAAGTAAATTTAAGAAAGATATAAGAATAATAAATATGAGAGTTAACGCGAGTAATAGCTTTCGAAATAAAGCAAAATAAAATTTTCTCTTTTTTTTTAAAGAAAAAAAATAAAAAACCTAGAATAATGTAAAAGCGATATTTTTCGTTTAAGATTTGCTTCGCGAATAGATTTGTTTATCGGATTGCAGTTAGATATAAAAATATAAATAATTCGATAGTATAATAATATCGATAATATAGTAATAGTATAGTATATAACGATTTATATTTTAAATTAAAAGAAAAAAATAATAAAAATGAAAACCAAAAATATAGAATAATGATTAGATTTCAAAAATAATTTAAAGAAATAATTGATAAACGTTACGTTACGTAAATGCTACTTTAAATAGAAAAATTTTTTTTAAATAATAATTTGAAATATTTATCTTGTAAATCCTGTGATGTGATTCCAGAGATGTTAGCTTCTTGTTTAATTTTAATTTCTTGATACTGGTTTTGATTGTTAGAAGTAACCGTATTAATGATTGTTGTTATTTGTTAATATAAAGTTGATATTTCACATATACATATATGGTATTTGGGTATATATATATATAAAGTTATAATGTTTTTGATGTTGATCAATGGCTTTATGAATATATGCTGATATGATTATGATGATTGATGATTATGCTGTTGTATCATACTGTTAGATTATGTTGTTATATTACGCTGTAATATTTTGCTGTTATATTTATATATTTGTAACAATGATGATATGATGATATTGCTGTTAGTTATACTGTTTTTATGATGTACTATTTTTTTATGTTTTCGTTAAATATGGTGATTGACGCTCGCATACACGCAATACTTCCAGAGTTTCATACGTTTGTTATACCACCCAAAAATAAAAACGTTTTAGTACAACTATATCGAGGTATTATGAAGAGTTTAAATACGTACCTAATAACCTGATACAATAATGTATCAGGCTGTCCAGTTACAAGGCTTGTAAAAAAATGTAAACGGTAAAAACCGTAATCGGCGTCACCAATGATGAACTCCTTGGTTCATACACTAAAACTCGCTTATATTTTTCTTTTTAATTATACAGTTTATTAAATGATAATTCACTATTAATAAAATTAACTTCAATTAAATGCACAGTATGATTAACTAACAAAACCTTTAAATAAATGCAATGCGATAACACAAATGTATTATTAATACTTAAGAGAGCGATGTTCACGTTTTAGAATATCACGAGAAAGTGAAAAAGCTAATTTTTAGATTTATAATTTGACTTCAACAAAAACATGTAATTTTATTTAGGACGTTCAATTGACGATTTTAAATTTCGAGTAAATTAATTAAATAATTTATAGCATCAGCCGCACAGCGTCGACTAGTGGAACGAGATTAAGCTTTTATCAAAACTCAATCGGTTCGTGTCTCAAGTATATTGAATTAATGTAAAGTGATCGTTTACGTTAATTGATCGTTTACATTAATTGATCATACAAGTTTGTAGTGATTAATTATTTAGATTTAAATATATTAATCGCTACACAACCTTTCCAGTACCTCCGCCAAGTTCCTCAAGTGGTCATCAAAGTCTTTTCCCATGACGATGATGTCATCCAAATATACAAGACATGTTTTCCAGTGCAAGCCTTTTAGTACCCGTTCCATTAATCTCTCGAAAGTTGCGGGCGCGTTGCATAACCCAAATGGCATGACATTAAATTGCCATAGTCCATTCCCTACACTGAACGCTGTTTTCTCCCGATCTTCCTCCGCAACTTCAACCTGCCAGTAACCACTCTGCAGATCCAATGTTGAAAACAATTTTGAGCCCGATAATGTATCCAGTGTATCATCAATCCTAGGCAATGGGTAGCTATCCTTTTTAGTGACTGTATTTAGTTTCCTGTAGTCAACACAAAATCTTAAACTCCCATCTTTCTTGCCAACTAACACCACAGGTGAGCTCCAGGGACTGTCTGAAGGCTCAATTACACCAGCTTCTTTCATATCTCTCACCATTTTATCAGCTTCCTCTCTTTTAGCTAATGGTAATCTTCTTGGTGCTTGACGAATGGGCTTTTCTGCTCCGGTGTCAATACGATGTTTCACCATATTGGTTCTGCCATTTCCTTCAGGTGTACTGCAGAATACAGACTTGTGCCGCTCTAGCAATTGACGTACTGCTTTCTTCTGCTCTTCTGAAAGCCCATCTGTCCATTTTTGCACAAGTTGTTCCATTTCTGCCTTTTGTTGTTTTGTGTTGACCAAGCCATTGATGTTTGGCTGCTCGCATTTTATTATTTTAGCTACCTCTTCGCATTGTCCTATGATCGATCCTTTCTTAATTGTTGTCTGTGTATCTGACAGATTTAATACCCTTACTGGTATTTTGTAGTCAGCATCTGATCTAACTAAGGTTTTTCCTATTACGACTTCTTTATAATTTTGATCTTGTTTATTGGCTTCCACAACCCACAACCTGGGTGACCCAGAACCTCCTTCCAATTTTCCCCAAATAATTGTTTCTGATTGGGGTGGCAGCTTTTCCCTGTGATCTAATATTATTCGACGAACACAATTTGAATCTTCACCATTAAATTGGAGTGGCAACTCAACATTTCCGTACGTGATTACTCCTTTGCCAGCATCAATAACGAATCCATTTGGCCTCATGAAGTCCATGCCCAGGATGACTTCATCCACAATGTCAGCTACAACCACTTCATGTTGAAAGTGAGTATTCCCGATTTCAAAGTTGACCACTTTCTTTCCTTTAATACTTGCACTTTCACCAGTAGCTGTCTGCATCCGGTATCTTTCTGCTGGTTTTAGTTTCCCTTTCACAATATCAGTGCGGACAATTGTATTTGTTGCTCCCGTATCTAACGTGATGACACAACTTTTTCCATCAATATTAGCCCTAACAGTAAGGCTGTCACCTCCCCTTGTCAATCTCGAAACATGGATGAAGGTTATGGGGCAATCGGTTGTGGGAGCCAGCTTACGCCCCTTTAGGCTGACTCGTTGTAGTTTAACTGATGCGGTGCTGCTCTATCGTCTTCCCTAGCTTGCTGCACCCGTTCTTCTGCTTGACGTCGCTGCATAGGCGATGCTGATCTTGCTCGTTTCCTTCTCACATCTCTGCATTCCCTCGAAATATGACCCAACTTGCCACATAACCAGCATCGGATTCTATCACTTCTGACACTCTCTCGTAGTCTTGGTTTATAACCGTTGTCGTCAGCCAACTCCACCCGACGTATTTTGATTGATGGTTTTATAATTGCTTGCGCAGTTTCATTTGTTAAGGCATAAGCAATAGTTTCTGCGAATGTTGCTTTTGGCGACAACATTACTGCTTTTCGTGTTTCTGGATCACGAATACCATCAGTAAACGCCTCGATCTTCATTTTCTCCATAAAATTCGGTGGAGTATTCGAGTGTGCTAAATGTACAAGGCGTTCTACTGCCGAAGAATAGTCCTGAATGGTTTCTCCATTCCGTTGCAAGCGACCCTTTAACTCGATCCGGTATAGCTCCTTTTTGTGGTCGCTGCCATATTTTCGTTCCAACGCATTCATCACTTCAGCATAACTTTTGCGATCGTTTTCGGGTACTGCCTGTAATGCTTCAGCTGCTTCACCTTTAAGCGCAACTATCAATGCAGCAAGACGGTTTTCGGCGTTCCAAACATTTTGATCTGCCGCCGTTTCAAACTGGAATTTAAAGATTCCGAACGATGTTGTCCCATCGTATGATGGTGGTTTTAATTTGATGTTTGCTACTTGATGTACCACCTGGGAAGTAACTTTAGTCGTTTCAACATCCTGCAACCGTTTTTCGAAATCATCAACTTTCGATAAAACCTTATGCTCAAAATCTTGAATTTCACTTTGAATCTTCTCGACCTTTCCATCAAATGCCGTCGAGATTTGGAGAAGTTTCTCATCCATAATTTGTTTGACTTCGTCGCGACTCATAGCAATGTTTGTGTTTATTGCTTCTAACTGTTGATTGATGTTACTGATTTCTTCTTTATTTGCAGCCAATTGTTGATTGATGTTGCAACTAATTTCTTCCTTTGTGGTAGCCATGTTAGTATTTACATCATCCAGTTTTTGATTCATATTGGCATTTACGGCAGCCAATTGCTGATTCTGTTGACTGATGTTCAAACTCATCTGTTGCATCATAGCCATTAACTGCGTAAAATCACAATTTGCAGGTGGCAATGAGGTTGTTGTTTCCGCAACAGAACTTTTCTCTTCATCAACTGCTACTGAATCAGCTTTTGTACTAATCACTCCAAACTGGTAACTTTCCACGTCCATTCCATTGGCTTCCATACCTTGTCGAAGCCGTAGCATTAATTCAGTTTTGTTTCCACTTGTTGACAATCCACGTTGTTCTAGTTCTTTCTTTAACTCAAGAACCTTCAAATCACTTAATAAAACCATTATTAACAGCTAACTAATCCGCCGATGTCACCAATGTTACGTTTTTCACACCTTACTTCGAATTGGCCTAACTCACAATTCGATAAACGCAATTCCCAATCTCTTCTGAGTTCGATCACTGATTAGTAAGTACAAACACCAGGTTTTATTAAGTATTCAACAACTTAATTGTTCCACAACAATAGGAAAACAATACAGCAAACAATATTCCTAACAAGAATATTCTTTCAACATCTTCAGAAACTCCAACGGTTTATTGTAGAAATTTCCAGTACACCACGTTCAAAATAATACACAAATTATTTCTACTCAATAACACTTATAACTTTATTACACTTATAACTTTACACAAAAACTAATTTTAAATATCACTTTTATAATTTTAACTTCACTGTCACACGTTTTAAATAAAACTAATTAAAAACTACAAAAGGTATTTTTCTTATATACCTTCTGCAATACTTCTAGATAATTCGACATCACTTTCCAGAAACCTTGAGAAAACATTAGAATACTCGATTATTTTACGTTATGTTGATTTGATTCATAAAATCGTTTATGTTGACCCTATTTCTAAGAAGAGACAACAACAACAATATTCATTTCATTAACTTGTTTGTTGATTTTATTTTCCTGGAAGTGACCGTAATCGTTTAGATCTTTCTGTAATCGTCTAGATTTTTCTGCACTCGTAACAATATATATCACTGATATGAAATACGTAAGCTAATTTTAGAAATCTCGTCTCGTACCGAATCTTTAATGTCCTTTTCAAAATTGAGATTTTCCTTTTGATCCGCAGGAATAGCGTATATTTACCACTTTTTTATTTAACAATCAAACCATTTGCACTTGCTCCTCCATCGAACGTCTGTCGGGAAACGAATAACAGATCCTTCAGCTCATTTCTACTAATAGTTTGGCTAGTATTGACATACGAGTGAACGTGAGATATCACATACCACAGGAAATAGTAGTAAGATATCACTAGGGTTGACTAGCCTAAATTACGATACGCAAAGTTTTGTTTTTCAAGGTTGGTCACATTGGTCATACAAACGTCAGTGAAAGTTAAAACGAATAATTATATAATTAAAATTAATAAGAATATCTGAATTAGTGTTAAATATTTTAATTAATTAAAATAATTAGTAATAATAACAAAATTTCAAATTGACTATATTTTAATAAAATACACATTTTATGAAAGCTAGTTTTGCAACAAAAAAATATATAGAAATATGATGAAACGCAGAGCTTACTATTTTGAATTGAAAGCTGTGTTTTATTTTACCAACCGGAATTCGTATTGAACTGTCATAAAACAGATTTCAAATAAAACGAACCAAAGAATTGGATTTGTACACATATTGTTTTCTAGAGGTTGGTAGAATTTGTACAGAAAATATAAATTGTAAATGTCAACAAATCAAATGTAAATGTCAAAAACCTGATCCATGAGATTTCTCTATGGACTTGCATATTTATTAGCATCAAAACAATACACAAATGTCAAATCACACATACCGAATTAGAAAAAATATAAACATTATTCCACATACTGACAACCTATAGATGTAAAAAATTGAAACGGTGCGCAGTTGGCGATGAACCCGCGAACTAAACCGCTATTCCAGATTTTCAAAACTAACAATTTGTGAGTTTTGACATTTTGGAATTGGATACATGTAATTGTTAGTGTAATTTGGCAAATAAAACACGCCTGAAATTTTTAGAAATTTTCTTTAAAACATTAAGGGCCATATCGACTAACCCAACTAAAATCGCAACTACAACTAAAGTGTCAGTTTTGGTATTTTTAAACCACATTAAATCGTCAGTTTTAAATGTAGATTAAAGTTGTAGTTGCAGTTTTAGTTGTGGATATCGGTGATTAAATTTACACTTACAATTGACGGTTAAAATTCGATGATAGATTTTTTTAAATCAATACGTTGTCAAATAATATTTTATAATAAAATGTTTTGAGACATTAATATATATGTGTAATTCAATTGTGTTTTTTATAAAAATTTAACTAATTGAAAACTCTAAATAATTGTTATTTCATGCAATTCAATATTGTTTTGTGTTGCATTTAACTTGTTTTTACTATAGTTACATTATTATTATTATTACAATAAATTTTAATACATAATTACTGATTTCTAATTATTGCTGTGTGTTCGAAAAATTATAGTTTTAAATAACGTTTAAAAATACCATCAAAATCTCAACTAAATTCGTAGTTTTAATGTGGTTTAAAAATACCAGTTTTAAACATCAATTTCGAAAAAACTGTGACTACAACTAAAGTTGTAGTTACGTCTGTCGATATGGCCCTAAAACATAAAAAATATTTTTTAAAATTTCAAGACAAAAAATGCAAAATAGAAAAAATAGTATAAAAAACTCGTTTCATAAGACGTTTTATCGCACTTAACCTTTAGAACAGCGAGGAGTTGCTGCGCGGGTCGTTTTCTATACAGATTGCGTGCGATAAAATCGTCGATTATGAAATTAGTTTCTTAATATACTATTACCGATTGTGTGGAGCTGTTAGCAAAAGTTTTAAAGTGTTGCATATATTGGAAGACTCGAGAAGAAAACCTAAAAAATTTTAATTGTTACTTCAATTTAAATCTTTTGTACCGTTATTTTTTAAATTATTTATAAATAATAAAAACCAAAATTTTAATATTTTACTTATGTGGTTTTCGTTTCACTTTTCTTAATCAATTTATAAATCGGGTTTGAAAAGAACAAAAAACAAAAGTTGATGTGAAATATGTTCGTATTTGTTCGTGATGTTCAATATGTTCGTGATATTTAAATGGCGGTTGTCTACTTTTAAATTTGAAACATTTCGTGTAATAGCATATTTTGCAATTGCGTATTGAAATATTTATAAAAGATTCAATTAATTTGTAAATAAAATAATTTTGTTTTATTCGTTCATATTTGTTTTCAATTTAAATTACTTCATTTTAGAGAAAGGCGTCTTCGTTTTTTTCTATGATGCATCTTTTTTTATCCGTCCAATGAAATATATTATTTTAATTCTAATAAATCCATTTTAGAGTTTTTTTTTATTAATGAGGAGTTATTTTATTAAATGTTTGTTACATTATTGTATATAATATAAAACACAATAATTAATTCTTCAAAATTAAACAATTCATAGTTATATAAAAATTGTCGTTAACAAAACGTTTATTTTTTAAATTTTCTTTGTTGATATTAGTAATGTCAAAAAAATTTACGAAAAAATGCATATTTTTTTTTTGATATAAATCGAAAAAAAAATTGATTTTTTTGCGTGAAAAGAACAAAATTTATGATTTACATCAATTTTTTTTTATGTATTTGGGTAAAAAGAATTCCACATTACTTTTCGTTTGAATTTTGATCTGATTTTAGAGTTTTAAATTTTGCTAAGAGGGTGCGCTGTTATCACTTTACCAGTCGTCAATTCTCCCAACGAATTTCGTTTCTACAGGAGAAAGTTTCTATAGCTTTTCCATAAGAAGACTACACTACGATTCTATCTCGATTCTTTCTTTAACATTTAATGTCTTTTGATTGGTTAATTTGCCATCTTCTTACAAGTTTTAATAAAGTGAACTAAAACAAAAAAAATCAACAATGTTTAACTTTTTATTTCATGATTATGTTTACCGTGAGAAAATGTTTTTTAATT
This sequence comes from Diogma glabrata, assembly GCA_963693315.1. Classification (NCBI taxonomy): domain Eukaryota; kingdom Metazoa; phylum Arthropoda; class Insecta; order Diptera; family Cylindrotomidae; genus Diogma; species Diogma glabrata. The sequence goes on from OY856187.1 coordinate 186,010,875, forward strand.
TTAAGCAATGTTTAAATTAAAATATGTATACAAAATCTAACATGAAAGTGAACTTCAAAAAATTAAGTGAAGAGAAAAATTTATAAAGAAACGCTTATTTATGTTTAATAATAATTAATAATATTTGTTCAAATTTTTATATAAAGAAAATAATGATGGCGACTGATATTTCTTTTCGGTAATATTAAATTAAAATAGTTTTTATCTTTATTTCAATAAACAAATTTCTTTTCCGTTTTCAGATGCATCGGGAGAAAAAAAATGGTAAAAATTAATGTAAATTTTGTATTAAGTATAAATAAATAAATTTTAAATAAATAAATTAAATTCAACTAAAACAAAATATGTTTTAATTATATTGCAATGTTTTATTCAAATTGACTATTGATAGAATCGTAGGTGAAAACTAACAAAATTTCTATAAAGAATCGTTGAAGAAAGTTTTTAAAATTTCACTATAGAATCGTTGAGGAATATTCCATAGCGATTCAAGTGGTAGTATTACATGATGAATCGTAGTAGAGCATTCGTTCACGAATCTAGCGGACATTTTATTTTTTTGCAAACAAATTTCCATACCTTTTCCATCACGATTCTACTACTCAGTAAAGAAGTTTCTTCAACGATTCATGAATCGATAACATTTTATTCGCTGGGCTCTTAATTCTTTGTGACTGATAAATATATACGATTGTCAATTAGTTTTAAAATTTCTTCAACAGAGTTGTAAATTGTAATCGACTTACAACGCTAGGTGAACACTCATACTACATTCGTATTTACAAAACCACTACACTACACTGTGACCACGTGAACACGATATAATACAAATATTTCAAATCAACTTTTGTTTTTGTTCTTTTCAGACCATAATTTATAAATTGATTTAAGAATGTGAAGATAATTTAATTTTTGATTAAAATTAATTTTAGGTCAAAAATCATCCGGTAGCTACCGGATGATTTTAGCCCCGGTAGCTACCGGTAGTTATCGGGGTTCATGATACCACAGTTTTTTTCATCGTTGAACTCAACATTAAGAGAGATGCGCTTTTTGAATAAATACAAACTACATATTTTAGATTAATTTCTCTTTTTTTATTCTAATATAAAACATTAATTTCTTTAATTTAGCCAATTTGTTCCGATACATCCCTCGTTTTGTGATTTCTGAAATAATATATTTATGTTGGTGCATTTTTAACAAATGGTCGTTCTTTCGTTTACTCACAATCCTACATATTTTTTTAAAAATCAATAAAAAAATAAATTTATTTTCAGTTACCCAAGCAAAACTTTTTTCATCATAAAACCGCTATTTCCTGGTTGTTGCCCACTTAATGGATCACATTTATTTACTGTTTGCTGTTGTATACATCTGAAAAAAAAACAAAATAATCTCCAATTCTTAAAATAAAAAAGTTTAGCGATAAGAAACGACGTTTGAGAATATTATTGAGACGTAATTATATTATTAGGAATATATATTTGTTATTTGATACTTGTTTGCTCTTACCTAGATGAACATAAAAATTGTAATAATGGTATTTTATATTTTCCACAAAAATCGACAAATTTAATATGTTCAACACGATTATCAAAAAATACTCCTTTGCATTTTGGATTAACACAACAGTGAGCACTACTCAAATACTCTTGTACGCTTCTTGGAACTTCCTCTGGTCTATAACTTATCGATGTAATTTTAACAACACGTGCCGCTAATTCCATTAATGTTGGTGGATTTAATGTCATATCCTGCACAAAACGATCAACTAACGGATTATCACGTAAACTTAACTCATTTAAATTTTGTAACGAGATAATTTCACGAGGTAAATGACGTAATTTATTTTGATGTAATAGTAATGATTTTAAATTTTTCAACAATGCAATCGATGAGGGTAAACTTTCAATGAAGTTATCGGATAAAACTAAAGCTTGAAGATGTGTTAAAGATCCAACAGTGTCTGGTACATCGGTTAAACGATTTCCACCGATCGAAAGAAGATTTAGGCTAAAAAAAAGAGAAGAATGATTTTGTTAGTTTTTTCTCTCCTTGAAATGATTTTAAATTCAAAACTTTATCGCATGAACACTTAAAATAAGCAAGAAGATATTTCACATTTGACCTAGATAATCGTAATGATAAGGGAAAAGAACTGAGTACAGTGATTAAGCAAAATTCTTTGTTTAAGACAAAGTGCAGTATATTTTATTCTTTTAGTTATGTTTCAGTGAAACTTACCTTTGCATCTTCCATATATCCTTAACAATTGATTTTATTTGATTGTTTCCTAAATACAAATATTTCAATTGTTTTAATTCTAAAACTTGTTCTGGAAAATGGTCCAATTGGTTGCCACTTAAATTCAATTCCCGTAATATTCCATGTTTTGACTGAAACGTTTTTGGTAGACTACAATTCGTTAGTAAATTATTTTTAGCAATTAATGTCGTTAATGGACATTGTGTTAGATATTCTGGTAACGACGTTAAACGATTTGAACTCAAATCAAGAATTTTAAGATTATTAAATTTAGTGATTGATAGAGGAACATTGATCATCGAATTATGATGTAAATTAATTGTTTCAATATCTTCATATGATTTTTCAGTCTTAAACATATTCAAAAGATTATCTTCAATATAATCACTTGTTAGGTTTAAATGACCATAATCTAGGGTTTTTTGATCACGGGAATCGCTGTCACTACTATCGGATGTGTATATTTCCATTATAACTGAGTATTTACTTAAGATAAATCAATTTTGTTTTTAAATTTAATAATAAACACTTCAAAATAATTTGTTACTTTGTTGCTTTTATTATTATTCCGCACTCAACAATAATAACTTCGACTCAACTCATTGAAAGAAAATATTTGTTTTATATATTAAAATATGAATTGTTATACACAACCGAACAGTAGTATAAGATCTTTGTTTTTAATTAAAAAATATGAATGAGTGCGTGCGTGAATAAAATAACACAACTGGTTTTTTCTGATTATTTTGTTATTATTATAAATATCAGGGAAGAAAAACTATTTATTGAATTCAAAAAAATTACAAGTATATTTTTCCACTATGGTTGATTAATATATTTTTGTAAAATAAAATTTTTTCGTATTCCGTGTAAGATTTGAGCTGGGACTCATCGGTAACACTTTTTGGTTCGATTCCTTGTGTTAGACGCATTAGAACGTTTCTAGATGTTAGAAAATTTCATTTTAAAATAAAATAAGATTTTAAAAAAATTAGTTTTTTTACAGGGGATGTCTCGAAGCGAAAATTGTTTGAGTAGCACTGCGACCTTAAGTGGTCAATGATCAATTGATCAATGTCACTGTAAGTTGTACTGTATGTGATCCATACTGAGGACATTAACGTTAGTTATAAGCTCATTTGGGGTAATGTATTGTGGTATTCCTCGATCAAGTTTGATGTATCTGCGACAGATACATTAAATAGAAGAAATAGGCGGTTATATCTAAAATTTTGGTAAAGTATAGTAAACACTTCCGATTTCTCCGCAGTTGCCTGGAATTGTGTAACAGTGACTTAATTTGTTCTCTGTCCAATCTCTTGTCTCCATGTTGGCAACGAAATGTCTATCTAGGTTAATTATTTTATGCAGTCCGCAATGTGGTAGGAATCAATCAATTTATTTCTGCAATTCCAAAAGGATTTTACGATATCTAATTAGAATCCTTACTTTAAGCACTTCTTAGTGCTGTAGTCTGTAAACTTTTTACACTGTTACAGAGCTTACACGTAGGTGTAGAGATGTTAAAATACCGTATTTTATTTTTTTTGTATAATACAGCGTATTATACATTGTATTATACAAAATAAAATACCGTATATTCTGTACAAAAGTGTATTAGGCGAGATAACATGTGAATGATATAATAACAAAAAATGACTTTCATCATCATTTTGAATTACATCTATTTCATTTTTTTCTAAATATCTGAATTTGGATATTTTATCGTTATTTTTATCGATATATATTCCTTAAACGAATGCTAATAAGACCTATATAATCATCTGACTCTAATTCATGTGGATGGTCTGAGCAGTAAAACTATCCTGATGCTTAGTTTCAATTTATTTCACCTTCAGTCGCTGCCTGCTACTGTATTTGTTTTTTATTCAGATTGGATCCTTCCAGTTCCCATGAATAAACTGTTAGAGGTCCTAATCAAGTTTGACATAAACGAGATAATTGCTTTTGGTATGATTTAGGCTGCATATCGAAAATGATGTTTCTGTTACAGTGAAAGATGCAGAACAATGCAAATTAAAAGATGCTACATTCTGAAGAGCCACAAACTCTATTCCATCCAGTTATACAATAAATGCAACTGCTATCGGTTTCATAATGGGTATTTTGAGATTTTTGTGCGTAGTTGATAAATTTGAACGTACATAAAAGAAACGTTCTACATGTTATCTGGTGCTACTAAAGATATTAAATTGAGTGACAAATCCATGTTTCAAAATTTTGATTTGCTCTATTACAAAATTCACTGTAACGGTTGCTTTTCAGCAACTATATAATCGATTGTTGATATTTGTGGTGTGTTGATATTAGAACAATTTTGGTGCAACAGCAATTTAAAAATTGGGTTCTATTCAGTAAAATCTTCTACCGAGAGTTTCTGCTGTTCTTCTATTTTTTGTATGAAATTTTATAATGGGAAAATAAAGTTTCATAAAAAAATGGAAGAGTGGCAGAGGCTTTCGATGGAATGTTTTACTGAATGGGCAACATTATTTAGAAACGCACACTAGCAAGGCGTACAAATAATGCATTTGCTCGACGTGGTTTATATCTTATAGTGATGTAGTAGTAGACATATTTTCACAGCTATAAATTCTTCTAATAATCCACGCGCAATTTTAGTAAAAGGGCTATTTACTATTTCGCACGCCATCAGAATAAAAAATATTTTTGTAGTAAAATACCTTGTATTTTACAACGTTTTGGACAATACGGTATTTTACGTATAATACCGGGTATTATACAATTGTATTAAACACTTTTACATCACTACGTAGGTGCAATGGAGAAAGTTGTAGAACGGTCTATTTCTGTTGTAATTGTAGTTCTAAACCCGCCTGTGATACTAAGGCACCTAAATTTGATTAATTGCAAGCATTGTCCGAGTAAATAGTTGGTTTGGTGTAGGCCACCAAACTAATATGCAACCAAAGTATTTTTTATGAATTGGCAACTAAACCATCTCTGGTTCGTTTGGATTGAATAATTGGAGAGTTTAGGTTGATTATGCTATACGTGAAAACATTATTTTAAAAGTGTGTAATGAAAAGGCCGCAGTCGGTTTGCCAGCGGTTGCTAAAGTGACTCTTCGACTCTTGTTCTATCTTAAAGCATGTTACGTTACATATAACGTAGGATAAAAACATGTCAGTTAATGATAAAATTCTCGGTGTTAGTTTAAAGTGAGTATCTAACATGGTGATTGGCTATATTCTTAACCAAAACTTATTTGTTGGGATTTACTTATTTAAATAAGTAACTTATAGCGTTTTCGTTTCTCGATTTAAAATTTGAACTCAGAGCGGGCAAAACTCTTTCAGTTTTGCATTTTTTTCCTAGTTTTGCATTTATTTTTTCAGTTTCGCCCTTAAAATACTTGGAAATCGAACAGGAAAAAGTCACATTTTTTAGATTTGTCAAATTTGTGTAACAAAATAAAGGAATTCAATTTTTTAATGTATATTATTATTTTAAACTATTTAAATATTTTTATTTAAGAAAATTGCATCATTAAAAATATGTTTTTTCTTATTTTTATAATATACATATTAACATATTATACAAGGCAACATTTTTGCATCGTCTCTTGAGAAAAAGTCAAAAAATGCAAAATAATTACCCTCAAAAAGTTTGAAACTTGCATTCAAATCGAGAAAAGAAAACTCAAATTTTTTCAGGTCAACATTTTTTTCGAGAATCGAACAGAAAAAAAGTGACCTGAAAAAAAGTGCAAAAAGTCTAATTTTTTTGTAGAATCGAAAACGCTATTAAAGAGGTGACCTATTGGCAATTTTTTTTGCATAGAAAATTTTTTTTTGATTTGCAGTGTCAAATACATTTCTTTGATAAGTTTTGTTCAAAAATTTTAATTTAAATTCTCTTATTTCGTTTAGTTGAACTTGGTTGATTGTATGAGAAGGGCGTTTTTTATCATCAGGGTTTTTTTTATTAAGAAATTTGATTTATCAATTAAAACAATAAAGATTTATTGTTTTAATTGAAGAAAATGTTTTTATTTTTTATAATACACAATTCTTTGTCAGAGAATAAAGTATTGTAATCGATTCGTGAATAATGAATTTTATTCTCTCGCAAATTAAAATTCTCGCTCGTGCCTCGCTCAAATTTTAAACTTTTGCTTGAGAATAAACTATTTCATTATTCACTCATTGATTAAACTACTATTACTAAATACATAAACTTACAAAAAATATACGATTATTCTTTTACAAATGCTGGTTTATAGTGCACATAAACGGTTTGTTAAGCGATAAACAGTAGGGCTGGGCGATATTTATATTTAAAAAATTATCGATATCAGAAAAATATCGATAAAACCGATATATCGATAATATCGAGATATTGATATCGATATCGATATATGTATATATCGATATGTCGATAATATCGATAATACCTCGATATTATCGATATATCGATATTATCGATATTGTCGATATTATCAATATATCGATATTATCGATATATCGATAATTATTCCGATATCGATATTCGATATATCGATAATTATCAATATTTATCGATATATCGATATTTTTTCCCGGCCCTAATAAACAGTAGCCCTATTCCAGTACATCTTGAAATAGGAATTGAGAAATAAATGTTAGCAATTTTTTCATAACTAGTATTCCGTACCGCGGGAAATAACAAATTCATATTACAAAATATTTCTTTATTCTCTTCCATTTGATTATATCAGCTTTATTTGTATGTTTTTTCGATAATAATAGTATATATTATTGTATTGTTTTCTAACCTAATTTTTCCGTTTTCTAACAAATTTCTCCAACGAAAAAAACTTTTTCGTTTATCGCTGTAGTTGTGTTTGAAATGTATGTATCCTGTGTATTGTAATGTTACTATAACGTCGTCGTCGGACGATTTCGCCCGTGTTGTGTTTCTAGCTATAGCCTAATGAACTTAACCTAGCGCCTAATGAAAATTTGCCTATAAAAAATTTATTATTATTCAATTGGTATGATTCCAGTTGGTCAAATTGTTTTGATTTCATTAAAATCATTTTCAAATTATAATCACAAATCTGCCGTCATAAGCGAAAACACCGTAACTCAAAAAATATAAAAAATGAGTTTATTCTACCTTATCATTCACAAAGCGTTATTCTATGACCCTGCTAAATAAAAACATGGTTAAGTAACTCTAAACATGAAAATTTCAATTCATAAAACTCAGTAAAATTGAAAAATATATGTTAAATATCAAACAATATTTTAGTTAACAATTTATTTTATGTTTTACAGGCAAAATTCTTTTGTTGATTTTACAATTTAAAAAAACGATGTTTCATATATTCAAAATAACTTTTAAAATTTATTAAACAATTGTTTTTTCTTATTAATTTTCTCTAACATGTTTCGATTATATATCATCTTCAGAGAGATATTTTGCAACTAAACTTATAATTGTAATTTACTTAAAAAGAAAACAAAATTAAATTAAACTAATTAGAGTTACTATGGGAAACCCATGATTATTAAAAAAGGATAATTATTAAATATTCAATTGATTTATTTAACTAAAACGATCTTAAACAAAAAGAGAAAAACAATTAGGGGAGAAACAAACAAAATTTTTTAATTCAATTAAAAACTAAGTACATGTAGAAATGAGTGCAACATAGAAATTGTAATTTACTTAAAAAGAAAACAAACTAAAACTGAACTAATTAGAGTTATTATGGAAAACCCATGATTGTTAAAAAGGATAGATAACTATTAAATATTCTAATTGATTTATTAAACTTAAACGATCTTAAACAAAAGGACAAATTGGGGAGGAACAAAAAAAAAATTTTTTTCCTTTCAATTAAAAGCTAAGTACAGGTATTTACACTAACTTGAATAAATCTGATGTTATTATGTTCTGCATCTCTTCACAATTCATTAATTTTGGTTTGTATTTTTCTATGTATAAAGACTCGTATGCATCAAGTTCCCAATTTTTTTGAACGGTTTTTATGATCTTTGAGTTCTCTAAATCAATGCTGTGGTCTGGATTTTCATACATATGAAGCGCTACACTTGACTTGGTGATGTTTCTGGTATTGGTGGCTTTTTGATGTTCTTCCAATCGTGTAGAAAATTTTCTTGAAGTTTGTCCCACATATTTATCTTCACATTTTTGGCAACTTATTACGTAGATGCCTGACTTCTCTGATGGTGGTGTTTTGTCTTTATAGTTACCCAATATACTACCTAAAGTGGTACTTTTTGTTGTGATTTGAATTTGATGTCTTTGCAGGATGTTTCCGATGTTGTTGGTTAACTTGGGATAAAATGGTATACAAATTCTTCTTTCAATTTTCTCTTTAATTGGGTTTAAAGTAGTTAGTTCTCTTACGGATTGTTTTCTTTTATGCTTGTTCAGGATGTTGGTGATGAATGTCTTGTTGAAACCATTTATTCTCGCTGCTTCTATTATATATTCCTCCTCTTCTTGGAATTCATGCCAATCCATTGGAATATTATAAAGTCTATAGGCTAGAGAGTTAAACGCTGCTTTCTTGTGGCTGCCATTGTGGAATGAATCTGAAGTTATCAGTCTCATGGTGTTGGTTGGTTTTCGGTAGATTCCAAATTTAACCTTACAGCCTTTTCTTATCACCTTAACATCAAGAAACGGTATTATACCATTTTGTTCTTCTTCCATTGTGAATTTGATTGTTTGGTATTGGCTATTAAGCAGATCTAAAGTGGCTTTTATATTATTTTTGTTTACTACAGCGAAGACATCGTCCACATACCTCTTCCAGATTCTTGGGAATATAGGTGATTTTGCTTGTAGATCTTTTTCAAAACGAGAAAGAAAAACATTGCTGAGATACGGTGCGATTTTACTCCCCATGCATGTTCCAAAGTTTTGTTTATAGATTTTACCCCTGAATTGAAAGAAACTTTGGTTCATGCATGTTTCGGCTACTTTTCTCATAATTTTTATTTTATTTTCAGCCACATTCTGGAGTTTCAGATGCTCTTCTAGGTGGTTTATTGCTGTATCGACTGGAACATTTGGGTATAAAGCCGTTACATCAAACGAAACCATTACTTCTTCCTCATTTAACTCTAGGTCTTTTATTTGAGTAACGAAATCTTTTGAATTCTTTACTGAACACCCTTCTGGTTGATTTATCTGGTTCAGCTCTTCAATTAACCAATATGCCAATTTCTCTGTTGGTGTTGAGATGTTCGATACAATTGGTCTCATTTTTTCGCCAGGTTTGTGGATTTTTGGTAGTGCATAAAGAAATGGAACTTTTGGATTGCTGACTTTTAATTTTAGATGTAAGTAGGGAATTTTAAGCTCTTCTTCCATTAAATTTGCTATTTCTCTGGCTTCTTGTATCATTTTTGGCAATGGGTTTTTTATGTTGCCATTCTTGTATTTATTTTGAGTGTATGGTCCTTCGTCTAACATTGCATTGACTCTTTCCGTGTAACTATCTTCATCCATTATTACTAAGGCGTTTCCTTTATCTGCTTTAATGTAGACCACTGGTTTTGCTTTCAGTTCTTTAATTGTTTGTTGTTCAGAATTAATTGATACAGTTTTTTGGCGTCTTCGTTTCTCTTTTCTTGAAAAAACTTTTTTGGTGTGGAACCTGATGTTTTGTTTTTCGGTGTTTTCCATCTTCCTTATACCTGTTTCCATACCAGCAATTATTTCTTCTTTAGGAGCGAATTTTGACGTTGGTGCATATTTTAAGCCTTTGTTTAATAAGCATAATTCTGTTTCAGAGAAAACTTCGGACGAGAGGTTTTTTACAAAATTTGGAATCATTTCCACTGTGGGTTGTTTTATTGTTTGTTGCTGTTAATAATATTTTAGTTATAACTAATATTTTAGTTTTTGTCGTTTTTCTCAGTTCCAACATTTTGATAATTACGGTGTTTTTGCTTATGATGGCAGAATTGCTTTGATAACTTTTGTTCAAAAATCAAATTTTAACTTAAATTCTCTTATTTCGTTTAGTTGAACTTGGTTGATTGTATGAGAAGAGCGTATTTTATCATCAGGGTTATTTTAATAAGAAATTTGATTTATCCAGTAAAACAATAAAGATTTATTGTTTTAATTGAAGAAAATGTTTTTATTTTTTATAATACACAATTCTTTGTCAGAGAATAAAGTATTGTAATCGATTCGTGAATAATGAATTTTATTCTCTCGCAAATTAAAATTCTCGCTCGTGCCTCGCTCAAATTTTAAACTTTTGCTTGAGAATAAACTATTTCATTATACACTCATTGATTAAACTACTATTATTTCATTTATTGCACTTTTTTCTCATTCCCAATTCACAGGGAAATGCCGGAATAGACGTACAGTGGTCTAATTCCCTAAAAATATAGTGATAAAGTGATAAATGATAAAATCGTTCAATTTATCCGCACTCGTTTTCATTTTTTCATTATCATTTTTTACTAAAATACGATTCCCTAAGCGCAAAATGATAAAATGAAATTTACTGTTCTAAATTTTAAAAAATTGTTCTAAATGATAAATATTTGAAAGAACAGTCATTCAATATACAGTCAGCGTCAACAAAAAGTGTACAGCAAATAGTTCAATATTTACGGACTAATATATCTTAAAAGAAGAATGGAAAAATAAAATACATTTCATTTTTAAAAAGTGTATTAAGTATTAGTTTATTTTAGCAAAAACAAAAATTCAATTATTTGTTGTTATCCTTGTAATTTTAAAAAAATTGCAAAATGCTATGATTTTACGCGTCAAAAAAAAAGTGTACACTCCCATATTGTTTGATTGTTTTTGTTATAACGGGATTTCCGATTTTTTCAACTAATTTTATTTTGTTTTGTTGCATTGTCGATATCTTCGTGTCAAAGATCCGTGCAGTTATTATTATTCCAATAATAATAATTTAATATTATTCAACATAGCCAAACAAACTACAATAGAAACACATAATTTAGTGGTAAAATTAGCATCTCAAGGCAAATCTCTGAGGGAAATTGCTAGTATTATCGACAGAAGTCATAATATTATGAAAAAAATACTATTCAAATTCAAACATTTGAGAAGTGTAGAAGATCTTCCCCGTTTTGGCAGGCCGCCAATTTTGTCAGTTGTGGACAAAAGAGCGATACCGCGAAGGGTTAGGGCTAATCCCTCTGAAAGCGCAGTCAGAATAGCTGAGAAACTCACAGTAACATTAGGAGTAGGAATAAGTGCCAGTACCGTTTGCCGTGCTCTGCATGAAAATGGGTTACATGATAGAACTCCGAGAAAAAAATCAGTTAATTCTAAGAAAAACAGAAAAAAGCGTCTCGAATATGCAAAAAAGCATATTTTTATTTTACAAAATGTCTATTTTACACTCGTCACTGAATAAGCACTTATTTCAAATAGTAATGTCTTCAAATATATTATTTAAGAATATTTTTTTCAGAATATTTTTTTAAAATGTCAAATTGTATTTAACAATTAGTTTTATCATTAATGATAAACGTTTTCTCCACCTATTTGGTTATGATAAACGTGTTCTCCACCTATTTGGTAAACTTATCATTTCCACTAATGATAAAATTTTTTTATCATTATCATTTTATCATTTGTCATACGGAATCGCAATTCGGTAAAAATATGAGTTATCATTTTATCCTTTTATCATTTTGTACATTTTTTCGTTAGGGAATTAGACCACAGATGTTATAAATATTTCGTTTTATTTGTGAAAAAATTTATAGATTTCATAAATAATTTGGTTATAAAATTTAATAAACAGCGTTTATTGATTATTTTTGAATTTTTTTTTAGTGTATTTGTGGAAGTTTTGGTTCTTTTCAAATTGAATGTAAACGCTTCATTACTGTCAACCACTGAAGTGGTGGATCCAGTTTATGTAAAACTGCATACTGCTGCTTTCCATTTTGCATTTAACTAACAATTTTGTTTGTTTAGATTGAGATTCTTGAGGATTCCAGAGTGAAAGCTATCAAACGTCCATCAATCGATTCTAATCAACCGTATGTTTCAGGATGGTTACTTGTCTCAACGTGGAATCTAGATTTGAGAATCGAGTCGCCTTAGAGTTTTTCGTATTTTTCTTGCCGCATAAGGTCGACGTAGCGCTTACGTTAAATATTCTTTCTCTCCTTGAGGGTTTTCCTCGGTAAGACGTTGGCTGCCCACTACGTTTCATCGTCACATTTTACGACAAGCAATCGTTTTATGTCAGCAACATTTGAAGTAAGATTTAATTTGCTCTAACCCACTCCTAGATAAACTAACTAGCTGGTTTTATACCTCTGTGAGTTATGCGGAACTCAGGCTGGTGGCATAAAAGTTTTTGTATGTGGTGTTACCTGACGCAAAGTGTGGCCATATAGCACATATGCCATTTGAAACTCAATGTAGCTGTCGGTGTGGAGTCCTGCGATACCTCGGCTAAGATGTTCTTGCTACTCTTGGCGTCTGTATTGGTTCCTCTGTCTATATGATCTTCAAAGCAACTTTTGTACAACACCTTTGACCAGATTATGCAAGCCAACATACATGGGAATTGGGCATAAAGCTTGTGGTTTTGTCTTTGGAAGAGGCTTTTTGGAGTAGAATCTTCATGCGTTTTTAATATTCGTCAATAACGTACTAGATTTACGTAAAGGCCAGTTGGTGGTCGTTCAATTTGGGCTGTATCAGGAATGTAAATATTGGTATATGCAATGTATATCTGACGTGATAGTTGCATTATATTTGCTGTCAGAGTACTGCCGGCTCTTGACAGGAGTGAGATTCGTCTGTCAATTCACGTTCTTCTTTGTTCAATTGACCGGGCCACTAAGTTATAGTTGACTTGACTTAGTGAGAAAAATGGAGTATCATCAATGGTCTTCATACTTGTGTTATCTGCAGACAACTTTACTCTCCAGCGTAAAACTCTTAAGAACTGTAAAAAATATCTCGTAGAACTCTCTTAACTGCCTTCGATAGTCACATAACACAGCTTTTGTATTATTATTATGAGAATATACGACTGCTAGAGTAGCTAATTAATGCTTTCATTCTCATAAAAATATCATCTTTGTATCGTTATTTTCAGTGCAAAAAAACTTCTATTCTTATTGAGCATGTTTAATGAAACCTCAACTCTTATAAGTTTATAGTACTCTTCAAAAAATTTCCATATTAGTATTAAATTGTTATAATAGTTTACACCAAAAATGTTACATGTCATATATGATGAAGCCTTTTACAAGTGGAAAAAGGTTATTACTTTCATGAAAACTATAACAGATGTCGGGATTTTATGAGCAATTGAACTGAACTGAATGAGGAAATAATTTGAATTCTCTCAATTCGAAGGTATATATTTCGATTTCACTCAGAGAAAACTTCATTATTCGCCTATACGCAAAGAATTAAGAGAATAGAGGAAGTGAAATTGATGTTAAAATTTGAAGTAATTTTTGCACACCAATAAATTGTTGCTAACACACTTGCGTTTTAGTAGAGGCGCCGTAAATATTTCTATTATTGCATTGAATACCAAATTTAAGTGTATTTTTGCCCCCAAAATTAATATAAAAAAAAGAGACGCCATTACATAAAAAAGAAAAACGACAAATAGAAAAACAACATAAAAAAATTTGAATAACTTAGCACCGAAGCTAACAACTTAGCACCGTAAAAAAGAGAGGAGAAGAGAGAAAAATGACTTCAAATATTTTTGTGTATATATACAGTAGTTTCATTTCCTTAGTCTCTTAATTCTTTGCCTATACGTGTTTTGAATGAACAGGAACAGATGTCAATCACGACTAACAAATCTGCCGATGTAAATCACAGTTAACAAATTTCAAAACCGATAGAAACATGTTGAATAAATTGATATAAGTGGAAAATGATAAAAAATTACGATATTTTGCGTTAAACTTTTTCTCTGCTAACTTCAGTTCGGTGAATATTACCTGAAACCGAAACGCGTAGCCAAAAAAAACAATAAATTATTTTGGTTTTATGCGTCAAACTTTATTGAAGTGCTGGGGATATTACTTCTACTTAGGCGCCAAGATTTTTTATTTGATAAGGAATCACTCACTGAAGCGAATAAAACCAAAACGAGTTCTATATCACCCAAGATACAGCCCGTTGAAAAAAGCAAAATTCATACCAAATTGCACTTTTTTGACAAGATGTCATTCAATATGTTCCTTCTACAAAATTTACCATCCCTATTTCCTATGTGCTTATAAGATAAACAGGGGCCCTATTCCCGAACACATAAATGTGAATTTTGACAATATTGTGAAGTTTGTATTGCATACCCAGTAAAAGTGTTATACCAGATTTACTAGTAACTTACTATTAACGCGTTATAGTAACAAGACCAAGACAAACCCAAGACCGCGCGAACAAAATGTCCCACCTCGTCTTGTATAACATGTATAGGGTTTGTCTGGTAAGACGTGTCTTTAGTTTGTCTGGTCAGACATGTCTTTAGTTTGTCTTGGTAAACCTAAATCGTGTAACCACCTTGGCATAAAATTTGGAATTTTTGTAAATAAAATACATTTTAATAATTATGTTTAAGTTGTTTATTATCTGTAATAAAATAAACAAATATAAATATAAAAATATTTCTTAAATAAATATTTAAAATAATACTATATATACAGTTATTAATTATCATATATCAATCTGGAAAAATAAAATGGGATTAAGCTAAAAACATAACATATATAATGTTTTAAAATTTGAGTATTTACTTATATATAAATATAGGTACTTACGTTTACAATTCCCATTATTATATTTAAAAAATTTAAATATGATTAATAACATTAATTATAAATTCACTTTATTAAAATTAAATGGTCGACATATATATACATAAAACGTAAAAACACAATTGTAAATTGTTCTCATATAATAGTTTCGATCTTTTTCGTATGTGCGTATAAGCAGTGGCACTATAAGAGATATATGCCTTTCTCACTTCCACTAACGCACTCTTATGAATGATAACAAACTAAAGACGTGTTATACTAGTAACAAAAAGTTTAGTGGGTAACCCTAGTGTTCGGTACAGCAAATGTGAGAAAAAATATCACCCAGTAAAAGTGTTATACCAGATTTACTAGTAACTTACTATTAACGCGTTATAGTAACAAGACCAAGACAAACCCAAGACCGCTCGAACAAAATGTCCCACCTCGTCTTGTGTAACAAGTCTGGGGTTTGTCTGGTAACACGTGTCCTTAGGTTGTCTGGTCAGACATGTCTTTAGTTTGTCTTGGTTAACCTAAACCACAAAGCAACCTTGTTATATAAATATTCCCAGTAAAAGTGTTATACCAGATTTACTAGTAACTTACTATTAACGCGTTATAGTAACAAGACCAAGACAAACCCAAGACCGCGCGAACAAAATGTCCCACCTCGTCTTGTATAACATGTATAGGGTTTGTCTGGTAAGACGTGTCTTTAGTTTGTCTGGTCAGACATGTCTTTAGTTTGTCTTGGTAAACCTAAATCGTGTAACCACCTTGGCATAAAATTTGGAATTTTTGTAAATAAAATACATTTTAATAATTATGTTTAAGTTGTTTATTATCTGTAATAAAATAAACAAATATAAATATAAAAATATTTCTTAAATAAATATTTAAAATAATACTATATATACAGTTATTAATTATCATATATCAATCTGGAAAAATAAAATGGGGTTAAGCTAAAAACATAACATATATAATGTTTTAAAATTTGAGTATTTACTTATATATAAATATAGGTACTTACGTTTACAATTCCCATTATTATATTTAAAAAATTTAAATATGATTAATAACATTAATTATAAATTCACTTTATTAAAATTAAATGGTCGACATATATATACATAAAACGTAAAAACACAATTGTAAATTGTTCTCATATAATAGTTTCGATCTTTTTCGTATGTGCGTATAAGCAGTGGCACTATAAGAGATATATGCCTTTCTCACTTCCACTAACGCACTCTTATGAATGATAACAAACTAAAGACGTGTTATACTAGTAACAAAAAGTTTAGTGGGTTGATTTTGGTAAATAAAATACATTTTTATAGTTTTAAGTTTTTATTGACTGTAAATAAATTAATAAATATAAATATATATTATTTCTTAAAGAACTAATTAAAACAATAATACAACAATTAATAATATTAAACAATTCAATATTTTATCAAATAATATAATCTGCAAAACTAAAATGGCATTAAATTAAACTAAAAGAATTACATATATAATTTTCTTAATTTAAAACATATCAACATTTAATTGATTTGAATACTTACTTTTATAGAATAATACTTACAACTATTGTATATTTTCCTTATTAATTTTTAAAATAAATTTGGCTTATTCAAACATAAACTTTAACCTGATTTAAATGAAATGGCCGACATATATTATAAAGTCGTAAAAAACATTGGTTCAAACCATATATTCTTGAAATTAGTTTTGATCTTTTTCATATTATGCGATGGCGCTATAAGAGATATATGTCTATCTCGCTTCCTCTAATGCACTCTTATGAATGATAACAAACTAAAGACCTGTTACTATAGTAACAAAAAATCTAGTGGGCATGTTTTTTACGGTCAGTTGCCTAGGATGAAACGCACTCATTTATCACGAAAAAATCAACCTATTTATTGCTTTTAAACGTCAACATTTATCGTATTTAACTGTCAGTCTAATGTTTGAGTTACATATTTAGTTTTCGTTATTGTTGTTATCAATTTTTGGCCTGTTTATTTTATTTTCTATCAATATTTTAGTAATTTTAAATAAAACAAAATTGTAAATATTTAAAAGCAAATAAAATAGAATTTTAATGATACATTTATTTTGAGAGGATACAATGTTTAAATTCTAAGATATAGTTGATTGGTAGAGTTTATTTTGAAGATAATCTGGTAATAGTTATAGCTCTACTAGACAATATACCTACTGCTTTTTAGGGTCTAAAAGTTTGACTTTGGACGGCTGACCATTTGTTAACACGAGAACTTGTATTTGACGAAAAAGGTTTTGTTTTCATCGACATCATCAATTTTGAGTTCGATCTTTGGATGGTTTTACCATCTTGTATCCAGCTGAATTTAAGATAATTGGCAATTTTTCGGTAACAATACAACAATTACAACAATAACAATACATCAATTAAAAGTGGCAAATAGAGCCATTTCTACCATGATATCATATGTGTGGCTCCGACTGAAACAAAATCGATCTCCAATTTGGTGA
Organism: Diogma glabrata; assembly: GCA_963693315.1. Classification (NCBI taxonomy): domain Eukaryota; kingdom Metazoa; phylum Arthropoda; class Insecta; order Diptera; family Cylindrotomidae; genus Diogma; species Diogma glabrata. The sequence continues at coordinate 186,028,463 of OY856187.1, forward strand.
AACGTTTCATTATTTGCCAAATACTACAAAAACTTATATACTTGAGTTTGTGGTCTCACATTTAGAAAAAGTCGTTTCTCCTCAGCATAATGGTTTATAAATTTATCTGCAATTAACCAAAACTTAACTTCACTTAAAAAATAAATGTTTAAACCATAAATATTTACTCAAACCTTCGAATAATTTAATTGGTTAATCTTAGTGAAAATGGAACACTAAATTTATTAAAGATATTTTCTAAATAATGATTAAAATAACTTAAAATTTAATTTTATAAGAAATACATTTTTTTTATAAATGATTTTTGATGTTGTCATTAATTACGCTTTTATAAAATTTGACGTTTAAATCCAAAAAACATATGTTTCTTTCTTTTGGCTGTTCGGTGCGGTTTGAAGTAATATCACACGAAGTGAAGTTAGTGGCAGAAAATTTTGACGTTTAATAACGTGATTTTTTTTATCATTTTGCTGTACCGAACACGCTCAACATTAAACGGTAACGTCAAACTTCATTGTCAAAATTCACATTTATGTGTTCGGGAATAGGGCCGCAGCAAAAATAACATTAAACGTCAATTGAATTGCAACATTTGGTAAAAAAGTGTATTTTCGTACGATTTTTTTCAAAGGTCCCCTATATCTTGGTCCCAGGACCTGATTTTCAAAAAAATATTTGTGCTTTGCTTATCAAAGTACCCTAAAAAATCAGCTTGCGCCTAATTTCAAGTAATCATAATCCGAAGTAATCCGAAGTGCTTTCTAATTTCTATACGTATTTCATCTTTCATTTCAAACATTCAAAAAAAATTTGAGTTAAAATAAAAAAAAATGATTTTTTCATGATAAATGAGTGTGTTTAATAATACGCAGCTGATGGAAAAATCATGATTGTTTTTATCACATTTGCTCGACCGAACACTGTATGAAAGATGAAAGAAAGAATTGGAATATGAAAGATGAGAAATCAAAATTTTTTACTTTACAATGGTAAATTGCTGCAGTGCTAGCTTTTTTTTTTGACATATTTTTTTTTAATGAAACATTATAAAAGTACATAGAAAACAAAAATATTTTCTATATAACAAATTTTTACCTAAGAGGTCTTAAAAGTAGACCTATTCTATTAAATTGCCAACTTAAAAACAATCTCTAACAGGAATAACAAGATACAAAGTGGGATACAAAATTAAGAGAAGAAGGCTTTATAGAGAGATAAACAGTAATGAAATATTATTCAAACCTAAGTTTCCTCTAACATGTTAATGAGTAAGAGTCGAACTAGTAATTAGCTACTTATTCAATTTATGTAATTACAAAAATAATCAAATTTTACGATCAAAATACTTGGCACAAAGGCTGTGACGACAAAATCCTGGATGAGACACGAAGAAAATCCATAGGCTTAGTGAGATGTACAGAAAATGTTTAAAAGGTGGATTCGAGTGAAGTTTTTGAAATGTGATATCGTGGTAACGATCTTGATGTGGTCAGGCAAGAGTTATAGATTGTAAGACCTTTGCTGAATATGCTGCTTTCCGATTGCTCCTAGCGAATATTGGCATAAAGCCTAAACAACGGCGCAGAACGAGTGCTATAATCGTGAAAATGATTCTTAGTGGTAAAATAGAATGCTGATTTAGTTGAATTGTTAATTATTTTGTAGATGATAAGCAGCGTTTCGTAATTGAACATTACAGTAATTGGTAAGATGTTATCCTTGTATAGTTCGACGGTGTGCGTTTTCAAGTTGTATATTTTTGATGGCTCGGTTCTGAATGACTTGAAGCTCACGAATTTCGTAGGAAGGTGCTGCACCCCAGATGGGAATTAGATATGTTAGGATAGAATGGAAATAAGCGAAGTAAAGCGATTTTAATACTTGACTGGGAAGGGTGAAATTGACCTTTTTCAGAACACCGGCCAGACCTGAGAGCCTTTCGCCAACATGTGCGGTACCCAATTTAATTTGTGGTTAAGAATGAGACCGAGGTACCTCACTTCCTTAACAAGCTAGTTAATTGATTACATTGATCGTACTATACTTTTAAAATATATGATGATTTTTTTTGAAACGGATGTAATTTAACTACTGCTGCTATATAGTATATGGACTATTTAATTATCTTATTCTATAAACCTAAAAAGGAAGCATACTTTTGAGTGCCACATCACACTAATAGTTCCCCTTGTAATGGTGAAATGATCCCAAGCAAAAAAATAAATAATTAAACAAAACACTTTCCTACTGGGTAAATGTAATCGATGAAAATATAAATGAAAAAAACTTATCGTTTCCGTTGACGTCTAAACGGACCTTTATTTTGCTATAAATACCCGAACTCAAATATAGAGGGGTCTCATCTTTATATCTTCTTGGTGGATTTATGCAAAGAATTGAGAGAATATGCTCAGTATTCTGCTCGAGCGAAGCTAAATTTTAACAAGGTCTCCACAAAAATACAGATAAAACTGAAGCTAAAAAATGTATGTAGACATTTGTGTAGAGATAAGTTTTGACAGTTGTCTGACATTTTAGCCATTAACCCATTTTCTGTCTTGTTTTCCTTTTAATTTGATCTACACGCTCAACCTCAAGAGCATCATTATTTATTTCGTTATTGGCAATCTAGAAAACGTTTTCAAAATACGAATCATCTAAATATTCGGCTTCAAAATACATTTTGAAAACTAAAAAGGATAATTTTTTTTACAAACGCACATTTACTTTAAACACACAATTACTTTAAACGCACAGTTACAAAATACAATAAAATTGTCAAAATTTAGCGTTCAATTTAATGTCTCGTGCATTTAATTTGCTGCGAAAACTGTGTAGACATTGTAGTAGAGCCATCTATATTACAATGCGCAAACTATCATTTTGAAATTATTTCCGCGTCGAGCAGCATACTGATCAGCGAACTCATTAGCAAAATTTTTTATTTTATTTTTATTTATTTAATTTAGTAATTAATGATAGTTAGCACAATTTGTGTGTTTAAAGTATAGTGTTAATACGAAAATAAAAGGTAACCAAAAAAATTATGTGATCGGTTATATTTAGCTTAATTGAACTTAAATTCTTTGTAAAACTGAACAAGAAAATTAAAACAAAAACATAGAAAAGAATTTTTTATGTGTTTGTTTCTGTCACGGCACCATTATGTGATCGGTTATAATTAGCTTAATTCAACTTAAAATCTTGGTTGAGCAAGAGAAGAAAAGAGCAAGAAAATTAAAACGAGAAGTAGAAAAGAATTATTTATGTGTTTGTTTCTGTCATAGCACCATTATGTGATCGGTTATAATTAGCTTAATTCAACTTAAATTCTTTGTTAAATTGAACAAGAAAATTAAAACGAAAAATAGAAAAGAATTATTTATGTTTTTGTTTCTGTCATAGCACCATTTTTAATTTAAAATTCTGAGTGTCATTAAAAGAATTAGGCAAAGAAACATGGACAAAACGAAAACAAAGAGGAAACACAAGTGCAAGCCGTTCAACCGTTCAATCAGGTGGACGTCCTTGGATGAGTCTAATCAGAAACAGGTTTGACAATCTAGTGAAATTTTAATTAATCAAAGTTCTTTTGTAAATTTTATGGTGTTTAAGGTTGATTGAGTAGTGGAACAATTTCGTTTGAGGGTTTTGTCTCTAAAAGTGTAGGAAAGTGGGAAAAATATTCCCTTTATAAGTCGCGAGATTATTTCGTTTTGCAACCGAACTGATGATATTGTTGAAACATTGTATATGGTTCCGTGTAAATTGGTCAGCATTCAGCCAACATGACCTGAATTAATGGTTGTGTGGCGACAGTCGTTCACCGTTTATATATAATTATTCACCGTATTCAACAATAATTTGGATTTTCATTGTCAGCCGTTCTATATGCTTCCACCATCGCGAGAAACAGTAGTTTTTGTGTCGCTGCAGTCAGTCAACGTTCTTCTATTTTCTCCCTACTCAGCCGTAATCTAAAGATCAACTACCGATCTATTAAACTATGTAGCGCATTGTTGGAACAGCATACTTGATAAAGATGGTGAAACACGCGTTATCGCTTTAGACATCTCCCAGGCATTCGATCGAGTCTGACATGCCAACTTAATCAACAAGCTCGTTGTGTACGGTTTTCATCCCAATGTTGTGAGGCTGATTCAAAATTTTCTATCCAACCGATACATTTCGGTCTCCTTAGACGGATTTTCTTCTGAGTCTAAACTAATTAACGCTGGTGTACCCCAAGGCTCAGTATTGTCCCCAACCCTATTTTTGATTTATATCAACGAATTGTTGAAAATCACCAGCAACCCAATAAATAGTTTTGCAGATGATAGTAGTCTGCACAAGTCGTTCGAGCCCCTTCCTTCAAAAGGTAAAATGTACGAACGAATTAATCCTGTCCGGAGAGACGCTGCCATAAACGTGAACAAAGACCTGAATAAAATCGCCGACTGGGGTGACCAAAACCATGTCAATTTCAACTCTACCAAAACACAGCTGTTGATTGTTTCCAGATTAAAGACCGAGCTCCCCAAAGATATTTTATTCAGTATGTGTGATGAACCAATAGGTGAATGTAAAAACATTCGTTTATTGGGTGTCACAGTTTCAAATGACCTACTCTGGAACGATCATGTAATGGTGATGGCAAAAAGCGCGTCTAAAAAACTCGGCCTCCTAAATAGATGCAAAACATTTTTCACTCCTTACCAATTGCTCCATGTTTATAAGTCCTATATTCGTCCCTGTATGGAGTATTGTTGTCAAGTTTGGGGTGCTGCCTCTGTTTCCATCTTGGCCCTCCTGGACTCTGTTCAAAAGCGGGCTATACGAATTGTGGATGATCGAGCTTTGACATCAAAGCTTGATTCCCTACAACATCGTCGCACTGTTGCTGAGCTCGTTGTTTTTTACAAATATCGTCATAAACAGTGCTCAGATGAAATCAGCGGCATCATGCCTCAAACTTATTCTTACCCCCGTTCCACACGGCAATCGGCTGCGAAAACAGTGTAGACATTGTAGTAGAGCCATCTATATTACAATGCGCAAACTATCATTTTGAAATTATTTCCGCGTCGAGCAGCATACTGATCAGCGAACTCATTAGCAAAATTTTTTATTTTATTTTTATTTATTTAATTTAGTAATTAATGATAGTTAGCACAATTTGTGTGTTTAAAGTATAGTGTTAATACGAAAATAAAAGGTAACCAAAAAAATTATGTGATCAGTTATATTTAGCTTAATTCAACTTAAATTCTTTGTAAAACTGAACAAGAAAATTAAAACAAAAACGAAAAGAATTTTTTATGTGTTTGTTTCTGTCACGGCACCATTATGTGATCGGTTATAATTAGCTTAATTCAACTTAAAATTTTGGTTACAATTGAGCAAGAAAATTAAAACGAGAAGTAGAAAAGAATTATTTATGTGTTTGTTTCTGTCATAGCACCATTATGTGATCGGTTATAATTAGCTTAATTCAACTTAAATTCTTTGTTAAATTGAACAAGAAAATTAAAACGAAAAATAGAAAAGAATTATTTATGTTTTTGTTTCTGTCATAGCACCATTTTTAATTTAAAATTCTGAGTGTCATTAAAAGAATTAGGCAAAGAAACGTGGACAAAACGAAAACAAAGAGGAAACACAAGTGCAAGCCGTTCAACCGTCCAATCAGGTGGACGTCCTTGGATGAGTCTAATCAGAAACAGGTTTGACAATCTAGTGAAATTTTAATTAATCAAAGTTCTTTTGTAAATTTTATGGTGTTTAAGGTTGATTGAGTAGTGGAACAATTTCGTTTCAGGGTTTTGTCTCTAAAAGTGTAGGAAAGTGGGAAAAATATTCCCTTTATAAGTCGCGAGATTATTTCGTTTTGCAACCGAACTGATGATATTGTTGAAACATTGTATATGGTTCCGTGTAAATTGGTCAGCATTCAGCCAACATGACCTGAATTAATGGTTGTGTGGCGACAGTCGTTCACCGTTTATATATAATTATTCACCGTATTCAACAATAATTTGGATTTTCATTGTCAGCCGTTCTATATGCTTCCACCATCGCGAGAAACAGTAGTTTTTGTGTCGCTGCAGTCAGTCAACGTTCTTCTATGTTCTCCCTACTCAGCCGTAATCTAAAGATCAACTACCGATCTATTAAACTATGTAGCGCATTGTTGGAACAGCATACTTGATAAAGATGGTGAAACACACGTTATCGCTTTAGACATCTCCCAGGCATTCGATCGAGTCTGACATGCCAACTTAATCAACAAGCTCGTTGTGTACGGTTTTCATCCCAATGTTGTGAGGCTGATTCAAAATTTTCTATCCAACCGATACATTTCGGTCTCCTTAGACGGATTTTCTTCTGAGTCTAAACTAATTAACGCTGGTGTACCCCAAGGCTCAGTATTGTCCCCAACCCTATTTTTGATTTATATCAACGAATTGTTGAAATCACCAGCAACCCAATAAATAGTTTTGCAGATGATAGTAGTCTGCACAAGTCGTTCGAGCCCCTTCCTTCAAAAGGTAAAATGTACGAACGAATTAATCCTGTCCGGAGAGACGCTGCCATAAACGTGAACAAAGACCTGAATAAAATCGCCGACTGGGGTGACCAAAACCATGTCAATTTCAACTCTACCAAAACACAGCTGTTGATTGTTTAAAGATTAAAGACCGAGCTCCCCAAAGATATTTTATTCAGTATGTGTGATGAACCAATAGGTGAATGTAAAAACATTCGTTTATTGGGTGTCACAGTTTCAAATGACCTACTCTGGAACGATCATGTAATGGCGATGGCAAAAAGCGCGTCTAAAAAACTCGGCCTCCTAAACAGATGCAAAACATTTTTCACTCCTTACCAATTGCTCCATGTTTATAAGTCCTATATTCGTCCCTGTATTTAGTATTGTTGTCAAGTTTGGGGTGCTGCCTCTGTTTCCATCTTGGCTCTCCTGGACTCTGTTCAAAAGCGGGCGGTACGAATTGTGGGTGATCGAGCTTTGACATCAAAGCTTGATTCCCTACAACATCGTCGCACTGTTGCTGAGCTCGTTGTTTTTTACAAATATCGTCATAAACAGTGCTCAGATGAAATCAGCGGCATCATGCCTCAAACTTATTCTTACCCCCGTTCCACACGGCAATCGGCTGCCGCAACCAGTGAAACGGTAAAGATCCCGCACTGTCATACTGGCAGATCGCAGAGAGACTTCTTTGTCCTAACTGCGTACAAATGGAATAGTTTGCCGGAACACTTAGTCTTAGGTGCAGCGCTGTAGTTACGCAAGTGCAACAGGTGCAATTGCACTGGGCCCCTTATTTTTTGGGGCCCCCAAATAGTAAATACATTAGAAAAACTTCTCCAATAGCCAAAAAATACCACGAATTGAAAGAAAACACAAAGATAAAAATTCAAAATGTTTAACTTTCAAACAAATCTTGTTAAATATATGATTTCATTTAAAACAAATATACATAATATTATTAATTCAGTTGCTTTTTTGCTGTTTGTTTTTTGTAGGAAACAATCATCATATAATTTGTATACTTAATACGTCATTCTTTTACAAACCGAACCGGTCTTCCGACCGACACATTTTTGATTTGGCTGAAAATTTTTTTATTGGTTTTATATCGAGAAAAAAGACGTGTTCGAGGATTTTTTTTGGAAAATATAGCGATTCTAAATTTCGAGAATTTCGTGATTTTTGGCTTGACAAGTTAATTTCAAATATTCATAACTTCGGTTCTATTAAAGATAGAAACTTTTAATTTAATTTTAAAATTAGAAGATGCTGGTTAAAAAAAAAATAAAATTAATAATATATAACATCCTATTGTTATAAACAAATAAAATGTCCAAATCGATCTTTAGTCGTTGTCCCAACCACGAAATGAGGTTTTAGTATGACCATCGTATTCTACGTTTTATTTCCTATAAAAAACGTATTTTTAAATAATAGAGAAAATAGTTTTACTGTTAGAAATAAATTAATTTATCAAGCGCGGGACGACAAAAAATTCCATATATGGGTCATTCTTTTACATACCGAACAGATTAAAAGATATGCTTGTTCGAGGATTTTTTCTTTTTTTTTTAGGTGAAATAGAGCGGATCTAAAGTTCAAGAAGTACGTGATTTTTGGCTTGAAGACTTATTTTCAAAGATTAATAACTTTGGTTCTGGTAAAGATAGACACATTTTGTCTGTTTTCTTTTAAAGTATAAAAATTATTATTTATAAAAATTATTAACAAATTGCTATTGTTAAAAACAAATAAAATGTTAAAATCGATTTTTATTCATTATCTAGCAAAAATAAAGAGCGTTTAGTATGACCATCGTATTCTACGTTCAATTTTCGATAAAAAACGAATATTTAATTAATGTAGAAATGAGTTTTGAGTTTTAACGCTATTCTAGTGAGCCATTACTTAAAAATTAGTAAATTTTTTACTGTTTTGATTTCAATCCTTTGGATTTAATTTTATTTTCGTTCATTTCATATGCAGATAAAGAAAATTAGTACATATTTATCGCTATCCTTTTTTATATTTTTAAATAGCAATTTGAAGAAATTTAAATAATTGAAGAAAACATTCAGACAAATGACTTGTTTATATTTTCAAATCGAAGGAAAGCTTCAATTTTGAAACAAAAATTGTGAGCAAATGAAACAAAATATTTACGTATTTCAATTTAGGAGTAATAACGATATTTTTCTATGATATGAGTTGAAAAGTCTATTTTCAAGCAGACTTAATCCCCTGTGAACATGTTTTTTTTATCTAGTGTAAAATCATTTTCGCTAAATAACAAATTGTAGTCGCTATGGTATTTTCGTATAATTTTACAAAATTTTTAAAACAACGCAACCATGAAAAATTAGAATATGCATGTTGAATGTTATTATGTTGGTTTCTAATTTAATAATTTATCATAAATTTCGTTTAAAAATTAACTGTCATAGAAAAAATTGCATTTCCTACGCGAGATTAAAACATTTTACTTGAGTGAAAATTTGTTCACGAGACGCGTTAGCGCCGAGTGGGACAATTTCAGGAAAAAGCAGCGTTTTCATCTCTTTTTGCAAAATGTACTATTTTTAATTTTCACGACTGTATTTGAAAATATTTTTCAAGTTGCTCGCTTTAAAAGAACGAATTAAAGGAGTGATATAGGGAGCGTTTTAAATTCTGGTTTAAATTTAATACCGTTAATATTAGTGCAGTACTACCAGAGGCGTAGCTAGGGGGGGGCGGGGGGGCGGTCCGCCCCGGGTGTCACCCGTTTTGGGGTGACACCCGAACGTAAAAAACTTAAACAAACCATCACAATGTTTTCAACGATAAATCACTTCGAAACCGTTTTGGGGTGACACCCGAACGTAAACAACTTAAACAAACCATCACAATGTTTTCAATGATAAATCACTTCGAAACCGTTTTGGGGTGACACCCGAACGTAAAAAACTTAAACAAACCATCACAATGTTTTCAATGATAAATCACTTCGAAACAGTTTTGGGGTGACACCCGAACGTAAAAAACTTAAACAAACCATCACAATGTTTTCAACGATAAACCACTTCGAAACCGTTTTGGGGTGACACCCGAACGTAAACAACTTAAACAAACCATCACAATGTTTTCAATGATAAATCACTTCGAAACCGTTTTGGGGTGACACCCGAACGTAAAAAACATAAACAAACCATCACAATGTTTTCAACGATAAATCACTTCGAAACCGTTTTGGGGTGACACCCGAACGTAAACAACTTAAACAAACCATCACAATGTTTTCAATGATAAATCACTTCGAAATCGTTTTGGGGTGACACCCGAACGTAAAAAACTTAAACAAACCATCACAATGTTTTCAACGATAAACCACTTCGAAACCGTTTTGGGGTGACACCCGAACGTAAACAACTTAAACAAACCATCACAATGTTTTCAATGATAAATCACTTCGAAATCGTTTTGGGGTGACACCCGAACGTAAAAAACTTAAACAAACCATCACAATGTTTTCAACGATAAACCACTTCGAAACCGTTTTGGGGTGACACCCGAACGTAAACAACTTAAACAAACCATCACAATGTTTTCAACGATAAATCACTTCGAAACCGTTTTGGGGTGACACCCGAACGTAAAAAACTTAAACCAACCATCACATGTTTTCAACGATAAATCACATAGAAACCATTTTAACCATATATCCATATAATTTTAATTTATAAATTGTGATAACTTATAAATGTGTCCTATAAATGTGTTATTGGTTCAAAAAGAATCTATTCTACTTTTTAAAATTTCTGACTTATTACGTGAAATAAAATTTTAACAATATTAATCGAATCAACATGTTGAGCATTGAATCCCATCACCACAATTACTCAATAGCTTTGAATATTCCTATAGATACCATATTGACCGTTTTTTACGATATATTATTTAGTATGCAAGCATGATTATTTAATGACCAGGTCTGAAAACACATATGCTGAATAATGTATAGGAAAAGTGGTTTACGTCGAAATTGTGGCACCCTTTGTCGATAGGGTGGCACCCTTGAGTTACAATGTCTCTATTCCAAAATTATTTCTAAAATATCCGCTTAACCTTACTACCTAATATATGTTTTACATTTCAAACAAATTAATTGCAAACACCTAAGGAAACTAACAAACAATCAAATTACCGTGTTTGTAAATGATCTCAAAATAATTTTTTTTCCTTTATCTTGAAACTCAAAGAATAAATTGAAATAGATCGTTTTTCAATGGACACAAAAATAATTACTGTGGAATAAAATGGCAGTTATGCAATTACTGCAGTTTTGCAAATTTTTGTAGGTTGATACATACTCATACTGTTTGTTTTCAGTTTTATATATTTATATATTTGAATTAAATGAAAGTTTATCATTTAAAAGTACATTTTGTTGGGTTTTAAATACCTTGAAAATTTCAAACTCATCAAGTGATTCTTTTAAAGATCCTTGGCTACATAAATGTAAAGCCTTTAATTTTTTTTTAAAAGTGGTGTAGCTATTGTTATTAACTATGTAAATGGTTTGCAAAAATAAACTTTAAATTTTGTTTATTTTTCTTCTTAGGCAGGTATTCCTTAAGTCAGTCCTTAAAACATTTTCCGGTTTTCCCGATGTAAAATTTTTCACAAAAATCACATTCAATTTTGTAACTTATTGAGCATGATTCTAATTGGATATTTAATTTTGGTTTCAATTCTTTATATAAAATATCTTTTAGGATTTCATACTTATATTTTTTAAATAGTTCCTTATAATATTAGGCTATGATTTGTATATTCCATTTTATCAAATATTATTTAATATAAGTTGTTACAAGGAAATTTAAATAAATTAATTTTCTTGGCGGTGTATTTAGTCGTTAACACAGTGTACACCTATCCCCCGCTTTACACGGCACTCACTTAACACGTTTTCGACTTTACACGGTTTTTGAAAGCAAAATTTCCAAAAACAAAAAAATTAAAAAAAAAGACAAATTTTGGTATTACACGCACTTATCTCTAATTTATTTTAATTAAACCTTCTGGTATACCAGTATACCACTTATGATCATATACATACAGGTTTTAATTAAAACAAGAAAACAAGAAACTTGTAACAAAAAACGCCTGCGAGTGTTCAAAGCAAACTTTTGAAATAATATGTTGATGTATATCAGCAAAGGGATATAAGAGATTCTCTATGCAAATCAGTTGATTTTAAGCAATATATCGTTATTAGCTAGATACAAAATGCGTAGGTGTATCAATGATCATAGTTAATTTGTAAGTAAATAATTCTATCTGTTGACATACGAGTTAACGTGAGATATTATACAAATTATACAACACTGGCAACAGCAGTGAGATCTTATTCTATCCTATAATGAAATATTGGGTCTGTCATATTTTATTAAATGATTGGATTTATTGTTTAGTTATCAACTCAAAAAAATTTAAAGAACACAAACAATAAAAATTAGCGTCCATCAACATCGCTGAACGCATGTTGTTGCGGTGACCGTGATGTTAAAAGTTTTTATTTGTTGTTTTGACACATATTGTAATTCCTACTACGCAACACATTTTATTTAAAAAAAATAAAAACAATGGAAAGTAAATTAATGATATGGCCTTGCAGTTTTATTGCAAGTCATGGTTGGTTCGAAATATTTAAACACGGGCATTTTTTGCAAAAATTTAAAATTGAAAAGCGCATCTACTGATTTCGATACAGCACAACAGTATGTACCCACTAAAATTGACTGAAATTAATTGCGGTACATCTTGCTGTCCTGCAGCCAAATTTTGTAATTGTGAAGCGGTGAAGCGTTAAAAATTTCATCGTTTCTGTTCATTCAAAAACTTATCACTTCACCGCTTCACAATTACAGAATTTGGCTGCTGATCAGGTTTTCAATACTAAAGAGCGATTAGGCTTAGGTGGCAAAGCGTTCAAGTAAAAAGGAATAAACAACTCTTACCATTTATTGGAATGCCAATACAAAAGCTTGGGTTAAAGCCACATTGTTCATTGATTTGTCTCATAACTCTTGCGTACCATAAGTAAAATAGTATTTAATCAAAATAATATTTAAGGTTCTTCTTTTACTGGACAATGGTCCATGTCACCCTCAAAATTTGCAGCTTACAAATGGATAAGTTGTATTTCTACCCAAAATTAAAACTTCTTTATTGCAACCATTATACCAGAAGATAATAAATAATGCAACTACTTTCAACAACATGATCCGAATATTGAACTAGCTCTCCAATTTCTGCGAACTGTCAACGAATTTTTAAGTCAATATGAAGATGTTTGCAAGATTTAGCTAAAAAGAAAGCACCATTATTAATTACAGATTTAACTTCCAAGTCGCACCGAACTGAATCAAGTTAAGTTAGGTTTGATTTTGGTCAAAATGCTACCTAGTATGTGCAATGTGCATGCATAATTACTTTTTATTTTTCTGTAAATTTCTTATTGGTTATGGTACATGTTTCGTTTTGAAAATGGATTTAACTATTATGTCGATATTTTATGTGATTAAACTGGTAATTTTATGTTTTACCGAATCTGTTTGTTGCAAGAAATAACCAAAAACCCACGTTTTTCGTTTAACACGGTTTTCCATACAAAATTTATATTTTCGATTAACACGTTTTTATCAGGAACGTATCTACCGTGTAAAACGGGGGATAGGTGTACTTATTATGAACTATGTACCTATTATGTATCCTACAAATATATTTAGAACTAATGCTTTGCTGATACCTATACTATAATTAAAAATATTTTTTTAGATTTCATTTAGCAAATATCCCAAAAAATAAATATGTCACGAGGAGTTCATAATTTTTAAAGAAAAAGTTGGTTCCAGCAGAGAAAGACCAAATCTATAAATATGTTACAAAACCCGATGATATCCAAGGTTCATCAAAAGAAACTGATTATCACGTTGATGCAACGAATGTTTCAGAGAATATTGGCTTATCTTCGGAAAGTAACAGCAACAATACAGAATTAATAATGATAACCTATGATGACGAATTAGAAAGGAATAATGAAAATGACAGTGATAATGCCGCTAATGCTTCTACTATCGAAGACAGTATTTGCATGGGTGAATCACTTCAGGACTTAAGAGATGTATCACATTGGAATATACTCATCTCTGGTAATGTTCGCATTGAAATCATAAAAAGAGAAAGTGAACATTTTCAAAATAGAGAAGGGTCGTTTGTTACTGTATCTAGACACGGGTTAGACATAAAAGGTGATGTTCGCCATCTTTCTAAAGAATGGTTTTATAAAATGATGAATAATGGTGAAAAAATTCTACGGCCATGGATTGTTTATTCTCCTGTAAATAATAACTTGCGTCCTGTATTGCTTCTGTTGTCGTGTATTTGCTGTCACCAATAATAATAATACAAAATCAACATTTACTACTGGATATCAGAAGCGGTGGAAACTAAATCCCAAAGTGGCCGAGCATGAAACTTCAAATGAACATCTGGAGAATTTTGAAAAGTGGAAAACTTTGGAAATGAGGTTAAAAATTCATAAAACGATACGAGACGCAGCCTTGCAATTAATATACAATAAAAAACAGAAGTGGAAACATCTTTTATCAAGATTATTGGATATAACTTTGTTTTTATCTAAACAAAACCCAGCATTTCATGGACATGATGAAGGACAAAGTTCTTCAAATAAAGGCAATTTCTTAGAACTAACCAAACTATTGTCAAAGTATGATGTAGTGTTAAAAGAACACATTTTGAATTTGGAGCATGGTAAATCACCAAAGTATCATGTTTGTCACCAGATATACAAAATGAGTTCATAAATGTTTTAGCGATCCACGTAAAGTTTAAGCTTGTCAACGAAATTAAATCGGTTAAATATTTTGGAATTATGTTTGATAGCACACCTGACATTTCACATATTGATCAAATGTCAGAAGTGATTCGTTATGTGAAAATTGATAGTAGTAAAGTGGAAATCAAGGAAGTATTCCTTGGATGTTTTCCTTTACGTGGAAAAAAGCCGCTGATTTAAGCGATGAAATTCTTACACTGAAAAAAAAGTTGAAGTAATGATAACCTCATCTCGAAGATGGCAGTTTATTATTCATGCAAAGAAAAGATATTTACAAACAATTTCACCGTGATTGGGACAACTACTCAGTACTCAGTAACATTTTCCTGATAACAGAATGAGGTGTAATTAAAATATAAAGTGCTATCCAATATAACAGTAGTTGAATAAAGTTAATAACTATTTCCATGAAAACATATTTCTTAGGCCTTATATCATGAATTTTTCATTTTAAAATTTAAGTATTTGAGATTAATTGAACTATATTTTATTTCCACATAAATATTTCATCTGATTGTCTCAACTGCATCGGCTTATCATTGTATACGGTTGTTGAATCAATCTCGTATTTCGATTCGCCATATCTGCCCGCACGGTGAGGTTGAGACAACTGCATTTCGATTGGAAATAGGACATGTTTTTTTCAGTGTAAAAATCTTGAAAATGATGGTATAGATGTTATGAATTGTCGCTCCCAAAGGTTATGATAATGCAGCTGTTATGAGTAGTATACATGGAGAAGTGCAAGCTATTATTAAAGCAAAAAATAACAAAGCAATTTTTGTGGGCTGCAAAGATCATTCAATTAATTTATACGGCCAACACTCGTCAGTGGAAGCCATTTTTACATGTTTTTCTGCTTCGACTAGCCGCTGGGAAGTACTTGCTAAACACAACAAAGCAACTGTTAAAATACTCTTAACAGCGCATTGGAGTGCTCATTATGCTGCAGTAAAAGTATTGGCCGAAAACTTTGATGGGATTGTGGCTGAAATTGAGAAGTTAAGTGATAAACAAGAAAATGTAGACACTAGAGGCGCTGCACAGAACCTTAACAATGCAGCATGTGATTTTTCGTTTCTTTGCTATCTTTTGTTTTGGAATGATATTCTAAGAGAAATAATATCTATGCTCAGATTGGATTGCAAAGCACGGGCTTGAATATTGATCAATTAGCTACAAAAATAGAGTCAATTCATAACGAAGTCTCATTGTAGAAGAGGCAATAGATCTTGCTGCGAAAAAATCGGAGGACTATGACATTCCAATGAAAAGCCGAATTCGTCATAAAAACGCAAAAAACGAACGAGTGGTGAGTTTGCACCTGATGTTGGACTGACACTGAGAGCTCAACTTAAAAAGGACATGTTCCAATTCAGTGTTGTTCCAATTCAATTCAGTGTTCCACCAATTCAGTGTTGAACTCCGAACTAGACTGAAGTCAGTTCAAGATTTAGCTTCATTGTTCGAGGTTGTGCAGACAAACACTTAGCTTTTGGCGAACAGTAAAGAGTTAAAATTATCGGTATCAAAATTTACTGGTTTTTATGATGCGGTATTGGCAACAGAACTCCTCATAGAGATACAAAGGGTGAGGAGGCATTTAAAAGCGGCCAATGTTACAGTTTCTAACTGGGTGTACCTAGACTTTTTGAAATTCATCGTAGAATGGGATTTTTTAGAATTTCTTCCGAATCTTACGGTCGCACTAAAGTTATTTATGACTATTTGCGTATTAGTGGCTTCGTGTGAGAGGAGTTTCAGCAAATTAAAATTAGTTAAAAATTACTTGCGGGCTTATAATAATAATGCTCATTTGTATTAATTAAAAAAAATTATAAATTACGTTTATCGGCTTTTTATTATTATTGACAGTTTTTATTTTTGGGGTGACACCACAATATCCGCCCCGGGTGCCACCCATGCTAGCTACGCCACTGAGTACTACGTATTAATTTTAGATTAAAGGATTCGTTTGTATATTGAATTTTAAATTGTAATTTTTACTTTTCGAATTAAATTTGTGTTGCTGGTTAGGGGAGTGTGCAGTTAGCGTGGATCATATTTTTCACCGATGGTTAAAAACGAAATTATCTTACAACTAGCTTCTAGAGTTTTCATATACATATTAGTAAGTAATATTGAATCATCGAAGTACTTTTCCGTAATGATAGATTCTACACCAGATGTTTGCCAAAAAATGCCAGTTATTCATTATTATTCGGTATGTTAAAATAGCGGACCAAAAGCCAAGTATACAAGAAAGTTTCTTAAGTATTGTAAATATATTGACCTCAACTAGCGAAAATTTAGCAAACGTCCTTATTGAGCAATTGTCGAATTTTAGAAATTAATCACAAAGCATGATATACGCATGGTATACGTGGTGGACACAACATCAATCTAGTGATAGCAGATAGTGTTAAAAACACTATTAAAAGTCAAAATTATTTCACTACATTAAATAATTTATATAAGGTTTTTGCTGCATCGACAAAGCGATGGGCCATTCAAGCAAAATATTTCAATGTGAATATCGCTTTAACAGTATAAAAGCCGTCAAATATCTCTAGATAAAAGAAATTAGTTTTGCATTAGATGAACTTAAGAATAGCTATCCAGATTGTAAAACTCTTGCTGTATCTTTAAGAAAATAAATAAATTCTTATGAATTTATTGTATTGTCAACAATTTGGTATCACTTGCTATCAAAGCTTCACATATTCAGCCAATTGCTTCATCGAAAGGATATGGCAATCAATATTGCATTACAACATACAAGGGCTATGTTATTTATTGCTTGCTGACTTAAAAACTATTTCCAAGAGGTTATAAAAGAAGCACAAGAAATATCGTTAGCAATAAATGTAATAGCACAGTTTACCGAACGGCCTGTACGTGATACCCAAATATTAACAAATAGAAACAGAGAATGTTTTGATAAATCACCAGAACCTAGCCGAGTACGTTATCTCAAAAGATTAGCTGACTATTGTTATTATACAGATCCAAAAAATAAAATAAATGATATATATGACGATATACAAATGACGGAGTTGAACCACAAGAAGAAATTGGACAAATTCAATGCTGTGATGATATTGATATAGGTGATCTCATTCCTGAAATTGATGATGAGTGTAACCATCTAACTCTTACTGCTGAAAATAAATTTAAACAGCCTTATTTTAATAAACTAATCCATACTGTGATAAATTCATTGCAAGAACGATTTGAAGCTAAAAGCTAAAAGCTATGAATACAAATTAATTCAATACTAATTGTGCACATCTAGGTCAAACACTTAGAATTGGATATTGAAGACTCCACGTTCAAAAATGAACTTTCTATTTTAAGATATATTTTAGCAGATAATTAAACTATAATGGAGAATTTGGAATTTATTATAGAAATGATTTGGAAGAACTATTTATGTATCAAAATGTATGCATCGTTCATATAATAATTTTAACAATACCAATTACCGTTGCTCATTGTGAACGGTCGTTTTCAAAACTGAAATTAATTGAAAATTATCTACGGTCTGCAATGTCACAAGAAAGGCTTTTCTGGATTAGCAATACTGACAATTGAAAATGCAACAGCCAGAATAATTAATTATAATTACAAAATTAATGAATTTGCCAGCAAAAAGCTAGGAAAATTCCTTTATAATTTCTACATATTTTTTTTAAGTAAAAAACAATAAAAATGAATTCTATAACATTTAAAAAATAAAAATTTAGTCTTTGCATAGGGCCCCATACGATGTTGTGCACAGGGCCTCTTAAAGTTAAACTACGGCGCTGCTTAGGTGGCTTCAACCTGCAGAGGTTTAAAGAAAGCGTTAATCAACACCTTAGAACGCCAGTTGTTGTGGGACCCAGGTCTAGACCTAGGTCTTAAAGGTATTTATGTGTTGTTCTGACACATATTCTAAACCCTATTACACAACACATTTTATTAAAAAAAAAAATACCTACTAACTGTTCTATATTCCATCATTGCCGTTGCGCTCGTTTGCATATATTAAACAATAGTAACAATTTTAAACATCAACTATACACTTTCTTTCAATCTTGCATGAGGCAATAGTTCTAGGTTTCATCATTGCCGTTGCGCTCGTGGGCTTGTATTCAACAATAGTAATAACCTTAAACATCAACTATACATATTCTTTCAAAATTGCATGAGACAATAGTCATATCATTCATCACTGCCGTTGCGCTCGCCTGCTGATATTTAACCATAGTAACCATTTTAAACTTCAACTACACATATTCATTCATCATTGCATTGGCGCGCGTTTGCTTATATTCAACAATAGTAACTATTTTAAACTTCAACTATACATATTCTTTCACCATTGTATGAGACAATAGTTATATCATTCATTACTGCCGTTGCGTTCGTCTGCTTATATTCAACCATAGAACCATTTTAAACATCAACTATACATTTTCTTCCAACATTGCAAGAGACAATAGTTATATATTTCATCATTTCCGTTGCACTCATTTGCTGATATTGAACAATAGTAACAATTCATTGCTGTTGCTCACGTTCGCTCATATCTTAAACATCAGCTGTTAACTATTCGTCCACCGTTGCATGATTATCATCATATAATTGGACTGATGGCGAGATGACCGGCTGATCCAACGGAAACAAGGACGTGGGTTCTAATGCTAGTATGGGGTGAGTACCTTTAAAATACACATAGGTATAGGGTGGTGTGAGTATGTGTATAGACATGGATGTAGGTATGGGTATATGTGTGCATGTGTGTGTATGTGTGGGTGCATGAGGTGCGAGAGCGTGTGAATGTGACATAAATTAGGGGGGTGAACGTGACGGTCATGGCTTTTTCGACCTGTAGGTCCGCCAGAGTCTTCTTTTATCACTTTTATTTTGATTTCCGATCCGATTCATAAACCATACACGCGTACAATGCCGCAATTTGTACTAGGCAGCAGGTATACTTTCTCGTTCCCGCAGACTAGAGCTAGTTCAGGGTTCAATATCGAACTAGGTACGCGGCCTGCTATAAGAACTTTTCGTTTTCCAATGGAGCTAGTTCTCCTTTACACCCTAATTATTCCAAAACATCGACAGCTATTACAGATCAAACGTTGTTTCAAACTCAGGCAATATCTATTTACGCACTGCACCACAAATACACAACCGTTATTTTATATTAATTACTAAATGCTAATTAAAGTCTAGACAAGATAAGATAACAACAAATTTGACTTCTTAAAAAAACACAATTATATGCCATTAAATTTATATGTTTAAAACCCCACTCTTTATATAATTAAATAGAGAAAATAAATGGATACGATAATCTTTGATCTTGTTTTGTATGTTAGTAAAATTTTAAAAGCTTTGCAACAATGAATTACTTCGAAATTATCAATATTTGCATTTTCCTAAAAATAATATTTCGTTTTGAAATTATTTTGTGGCAATATTTTATATCAAAGCTCAAAACCCCTGCAAAACACCGACTTTCTGTTAAATAAAAAATTCAATCGAATTAAGAATTTGATTAAATGCTGTAAGTGGTGGTGACTTTTTCTTTATTTAAACAAATGTAAATTTAAGTATAGTATTAAATTATTATATCATGGAATTCTCTGTTTTCAAAAACCAAACGGTCAAATTTTTAAAAAAATATTCAGCTTTCAAGGAAGGTAAAATATCTCCAATTAAAATTGATTGATAATGCAGATTTATTATTTCTCCACCTACATAATATTAAACATACTCATTTTTTCATTCTCATATATGTCAAACATACATGTTAATTGAAATATAAAATGATATTCATTTTTAAATTTAATTTATTTAAATACTTGTAGTGTTTATCTCATTTTTCATATAAAAGTATTTTTTAAGTTATAAAATTGTTCCTTTATAAAAATGGCAAAGTTTACGAAAATGAAAAAAATTGTTGCCCTAGGCTTAGGTGTAGGCAGTGGAGTAGCGGTATATTGGTATACATGGAAAAGTAGCTTTTCAAATCAACCAAAGGTTTTGAATTCATGGACTACTGACCACATTGTTTCACCGTGTGGTGTCTGGGATTTCAATTGGGATCAGTAAGCTTTTCTCATATATTAGTTTTACAAGGATAAAATATTTTATCGTTTATTTTAGTCGAGATCCTAAAAGTTTGGTTAAAACTATCAAAGTCAATGCAACGCCCGAAGAGGAAAATAAATATAACAGTAAAGTTGAGACTTATACTCCTAAAGCTAATCGTCACATATTTTTAATAAGACATGGGCAGTATAATTTAAATGGGGCTACAGATGCTGAAAGGATTTTAACTGATCTTGGACGGAAGCAAGCTCAGTATACTGGAGAACGGCTAAGTAGTTTAAAATTACCATGGAATGAGATTACTTTTTCAACATTGTCACGTGCACAAGAAACGGGCAATATAATAATGAAATCATTACCAAAACAAGAGATCACACATTGTGCATTAATTTGCGAAGGTGCTCCGGTACCACCAGAACCCCCAATCGGTCACTGGAAACCAGAAGCATATGTTAGTAATGATCTAGTTATTGATTTTTTGTTCATGAAAATTTGTTTTTTAATTCCTATTTTAGCAGTTTTTTCAAGATGGGGCACGTATTGAAGCAGGATTTCGAAAATATTTTCATCGTGCTGATGCGGAACAAAAGACTGATAGTTATACTTTAATTGTATGCCATGCTAATGTTATTAGATATTTTGTTTGTAGAGCCTTACAATTACCACCAGAAGCTTGGTTAAGATTATCATTAAACCATTCTTCAATTACATGGCTTTCTATTAATCCATCTGGTCGGGTTGTTTTACGTACGCTAGGCGATTCAGGACATATGCCACCAGAATATATTACAAGTAGATAGATATTTATAAAACAGTATTTCCTTAAAACTAAGCGAAAACAAGCTAAGTTTATTTTTGTTTGACTTAAATAAAAAGAAAATCTTTATTTCATAACATTACAATAAGAACATACATTGATTTAAATATAAACCCTAATTACCATTCTTAAGCCTTTCCTTTTTCTGTTTTTTCTTCGAGGTTTGGGTAACTCCTTCGTCAGGGAGATATGAAGGAATAAACGAAATTCCATTCTCTAATCCAACGGATGATTCCTTCATGCGATTTTCTTTTTTATGTTTCTTTAGCTTTCTAGGATCTTCTGTTTTATTGATGTCTATATTTTTTCTCTTCTTAACTGGTATGATTTCTTCGGTACTGTCTTCATTATCACTACTTAATTCACCTCCGCCATTTTGTTTCTCAACCAAAATTGATAACGACGTTTTGTTATTTTTTATCATTTTTATATTCATAAACTGACAAAACTTTCGATACGAATTATTTGCTGTTTCTAAAATCAAATTTCTTCGGATATTTTGAATTTCTTCCGTTATAGATTTCCAGTTAATCGGACTCTGTAACTCTGGAATTTTTCTATGACATTTGTGTATTTCAATCAACAACTCTAATATTTCACCAAATAATTTTTGTGTAATTTTATCCTTATTTAAATTTATATAATTTAAAATATCGTTTTCTATTTTATTTAATTTAATTTTTGATGTTTTTAAATCAATATTTATAAAACGGTAATTTTTATATAATTTGATAAAAAGTCCGATTATTTGTGATCGTCGAATTGACTGAATTTTTACAGAATTAATCCCTTTCTCAAGAATAACGGCAATAAGATCCCATATGCCATCCCATTGTTGATTTATGAATATTGAAGTAAACATATTCAACGATAATTTCGGATTACGTGATTGAATAAATTCTATAAGGTATTCTTTAAACATATTTGTTATTTTTGATTTATCCGTTAAATTTTTACATATAACTTCCGAACATGTTATTATGAACATGCCACATTTTGATAAATATAAATTCCTTTCAACTAGAGCGATTAAGCTAAACTTTGTATCGATTAAATTTTTGAAACATTTTACTAAACTGTCGACGGTTACGTCATTGGTATTGTGAAAAATTTTTATCGATGTTAATTTATTCAAAACATTCTGAATTTTAACCAAGAGAGGACCACTTTCTTTGAGACTAAAATTTAACATATCAAAAATTGTTGTCATTATATCGAGTAAGAAATACATATTAAGTTCAGACGATTTTAAATATGATTCGATTAAATCCAAAACACGTAAACGAAAATGGAGAGTTGTCGTTTCAATAATTTTATCCTTTTTTGTTTTCTTTTTGGATGATGTGGAGCGTTTCTCTGAAAACATTTTAAACGCTTGGGATAGTGCGTTATCTAATTTATTTGCGTCGTCGTCATTTAAGTCATCTAAATCGATTGATTCTTGATCGGATGTATACCCGGAACTTCCAATTAACGCATGTGTTACCGCTGAACGTAACTGATCTGATACAGTTCCTTCTTCTTCCATTATTGAATCCTCATCCTCTTCATCATCGTTTTCTTCATCATTATCATCATCGCTGTTCTCATCGCTTTCTTGATCACTTTCTTCGCCATCAACCTCATTATCATCGATCAAAGGATTATGATTTTCACTCATATCCAAAACTGACAATATTTGATGAACAGACGATAAAGTTAAATTTGTACACAATTTTGGAAATAATTTTGTTAGTAGATGTCTAAGTAAACTTGAATTTTGTGATAAAAGATGTAAAAATAAATCTACCACAACTTCAATCCATTCCGGTTCATCGTTTTCATTTTTTTTACTTTTAACACGCTTAATACAACTATCCAACTCTTCAATCGCGCTTATGGCTATCTTTTCATCATTAAATAATTGTAATGCCATATGCAATAATAATATATGAAAAACAATTCCAATATTATTATTTAATTTCATTTTCTTTCTACTATTAACCGACTTATACATATCATTCCATGCCCGCAATCCATCTTCGGTTAATGATGTTTTCAAATATCTATTTCCATTTTTATTCGAAAGAATATTATTACAATACTCAATAAGATTCTTGAGTAACTTATATTCATCGTCGAATTGTAGGAATTTTATGTCAAGACTATGATATAGTTGATTTTTTAAGCTTGCTAATTGTAACGCTTCAACACAATCATCGTTACCGCCTTTTATCAATTGATATCCATCAGATGTTTTAAATATTGTTAAATTTAAAATAAATTTAATTTGTTCTGTTCTCCATTCGGTATCCTTTAAAATTGTACTATGATTCAATAATTTATTTATGATTTGTAACGAATATATCCTTTCCGAATTCAACCAAGTCTCACCATTATTATTTTTTTCAGTTTTGCACACCACAATATTTTTAAATATTTCAATTAACTCCTCAACCTCATTTTGATTTAACAATAAAATTATATTTGAAATAATTTCAAGAGAACACAATCGATCAAACATAAGATAGCCGGGATTTAATATTAGATTTTGGATAAAATCAATTTTTCCCGTTTCTTCTTTATCATTTTTTGTTTTTCTTTTAATATATTCAATAATTGAATCAAAGAAATCAGAGTAGAATTCTAATATAAAACCATCATTGCTAGGAGTTTTTTTTTTATTTGTGTTGTTGTTGCTGTTATTTTTAAACCGTGCTATAATTATAGGAACAAGATTCTTGGATAACAATTTTGAAAGATCGATAAGTTTATGATTTGAATTATTAAAGATCACGGTTAAAAATTTTATTGTTATTATCTCGTTAATCTTACTGCAATCCTTTAATCTTCCATCAACATGTTTCATCCAAAATTTTAATAAATTGTTAGAATTTGATATCCTTCTGCTTAAAATATCATAAACTGGATGATTTATATTCGATAATGTATTTTCATTGTTCCATAATATTTCCGATAGTTGTAAAAATGTATCTTCGGAAAATATTTGATTTGTATTCAAAAATGTTGATATAGTTTTACATACAACCATTGGAAATATTTCTTCAGCGGTTAATAGGAAATATAATGTATCTAGATTTTGTTTTGGCCATGGTCGTTTTAGTTCTTTTATCATATCCGGCCACATTATACCTTTGAATTGATGTTTTTTAAGTTTTCGCATCAATTCGATAAGAAACGAATAGGCTAATGATGTATGAAATTTTCGAAATTTTGAAGATTTTAATAATATATCCACACATTTTGTTATATGTTCATCGCTTAAGGATAGCAGTTTCTCAGAACGAATCAATGCACCGCATACTAGAATACGACCAGTGTTGGCATGAGAATCAATCTGTAATAAAAAATTTATTTTATATAAATATATTTTAAAATTTGAATGACAATATGAAAAATAAATGACACAAATTTGTGTTGTAAAGTCTTTATATCGCCAGACTATGGACGCATAACAGAATAAATGTTTAATCGTAGACGTCAATAGTAAATGTCAATCACATCTACATTGATCAAAAATGACACAAAAAATGTTACTTGAGGTTTAATCTTATCCATAGCATATCCATGTTTATGATGGTTAAATCTTTCTTTAGTTAACATAAACATATCCATGTTTATGTTAACTAAAGAAAGATTTAACCAGCTTTTAAAATGGTTTAAATTGGGAATATTTTTTCTATAAATCAGCGTCGAAATTTAGGGTGGTTGTGGTATATACACATACTTAAAATAGTACTTTTTTAACAACAACTAAAAACTGTGCATCGCAAAATTCTAAAAAAAATTGAATTGTTTCTTAAATTAGGTGCCCTTTCAAATGACACCTGACTCATTTGGGTCAAAAAAGATTTTTTTCTTCCTCCCCATTCCCATCCCCTAAAAACGCAGAAATGAAATTATTTGAGACTTCGCTATAATTGTCATTAAAAGTTTACCAAACTTCCTGTCTATGTGCATTTTTCCAAATTTTTCTGTCAATCAGTGTCGAAACGTAGAGGAACGGTTTGAAAGTTTAATTTTTTAACAATAACTCGAAAACTGTGCTCAACGAAATTCTAAAAAAAATTGCATTATTTCTTAAATTAGGTGCTCTTTCAAATGACCACTCGTTTGGGTCAAAAAGCTTTTTTTCACCCTTCCCCTTAAAAGCACAAAAATATAATTATTTGAGACTTCGCTATAATTATAGTTCAGAGTTTATCAAACTTCGTATCTCTGTGATTTTTTTCAAATTTTCCTGTCAAATAAGCTCGAACTCCAAGTGACACCAACTTTTTGTGTCACTTTTTCGACAATAATTCAAAAACTATGCATTGCAAAATTCTAAAAAAATGGCAATGTTTCCAAAATCAAGTGACACCCTACTTGACCTGGTTTTAAATGATATTTTTACCCCTTAACATTCCCACCCCTTTAATAAATATAGTTATGAGTATTTTAGCTTTCATTTCAAAACGCTGCATCCAAACCAGTAATAAATGTAATGTGTCTGTAGATGGATGTGAGACGCAAATGCATATAATTTTGGTTCTTTTTTAAAATGGACAAAATGGGCTCGGGCTAACAATGATTTATACGAAACTTTTATAATTACTCAATTCAATTTGATTGAAGCTTGGTATTAAGATTTTTGTAATGTTTCGCTTACCATCTTCCGAATAATTTTTTTTAATAAGTTTTAAAGTACTGTATCCTTATGACACCCTACAGTTATAAAACCATTTTCATGTAACTTTTATCCAACTGTAAGAAAGGATAAGTCTGAGTTATTTGCTGCCTTGAAAACATTTAATTGCTACAACTATTACGTGCCATCAAGTGATTAATATACATTCAAACGTCTATTTAAACAACTCGGATGGTGATATTATTTTAATCTACTGGTGTATCAATCCCTGCTATTGACATATAAGTTAATGTGAGATATCATACACAAGTGGTAATAGAAGTGATATTTTTGAAGCACTAGCGATCGAACTTTAATTAATTAACGGTAGTACTTTGTTGGCGCAATTTTTTTTTTAAATTTGGGTTTAACTTGTCATTATTGCTTTTATTATTCTTAAAAAAAATACAAAAAAACGGCATGTTGTTGTGTGACTTAGGTGTAAATAGGTATCTATGTGTTGTTGTGACACATATTGTAATCCTATTACACAATACTTTTTATCAAAAAAAAAAAGTAGGAGTGTTTGAATAATGTTATATATACGGCACGCGGGGAGATTTTTAAACAGTTTAGCGAGTTTATCGACCAGGAATTTTAATAAATGCTTCGTCAAATTTACGTTAGATCATTTTATCATTACTTTCTGGGTTTATTGTGGCACATATAGTGTATCAATCAATTGTCAGAAAAGAGATATTCAAAACAGAACTTTATTTTTGGTACTCTAGAAAAAGTTATACTGTTTTTCGTCTAATTCGGGATGAAATCGGGTCGAAAATATAAAAAGTAAAAAATCATGGTGTTCACTTTTTTTTCAACACCAAATTCCATGACTTGCCAGAACAAAAATATGAATTTTCCATGATTTTTTTAAATTTAAAGTAAGGCATGTTTAGGGCCGGTTGTACAATAGCAGTTTAAGCTAAAACTTAGTAGAACCCGATAGGAGGTTGAGCTTAAGCTTAAATGACAATGGGTTGTACAAGTGAGACTGTGGATAAGTTCAGTAGCTAGATTTTTGCATTCCGGTGCAGTCGAATGAGAAAATAAATTCCGCATTTGTGGGATGAACTGTCAAATTATCTCGTCAACAAATTTGTATATGAAATGAGATTATTTGCTTTGAAATTTTGTATAGAAGCACAAAAATAGAGAAAATAATGTCAAAAAAAGTTTCCATCAAAAATGGAAAAACTTGATGAATATTAACAGCAAAATACTTATATCAAAATACTTTATATACCCTTGCTGTTAAAGTGTAGTGCTACTTTATCTACCCTTGATGTTAAAGTGTTATTTTTCCCTCTAATTTTAGTTGATAATAGTACGTTTTAACAGTTGCTATAGAAAAAAATAATTTTAAAACATAAATAAATTGTAATAATTTTAATATTCGAGTTGTGCTGCAGTTTAAATGACATGTCTGTTTATAGTGTTTAGTTTTAACCAAAATAATTTCATCAATTTGACGAGGACAATTAATGTTTTATTTATGTAAGAATTATTAGTAAAAATTTTTCTTGTTTTTTTAAAAAAAATTTTCAAGTGTATAATATATATATGTAGTTTCAATAAATAGTGCCCTGAAGAAGCTTCCAAACGAATGCGAAACGTCGGTAAAATTACAAAATAATTGTTTAATTATTTTTTCTTGACTGAAGTACACACCCAATAAACTAAGAAAAGAGCGGAACACTGAGGAACTCCTGCATTATTAGAAAATACATCCGATAAGACACCCAGGGATATTGTGACACATATTGTAATTCCTACTACACTGGAAATCTTATTAAAAACAAAATATCGACTTTGCATGACATTTATGTATTTTAATTCCAACAAATGTATACAAAAGTATTAGTATACATTTGTTGGATACAAAGGTATACAAAGGTATTAGTAAACAAAGGTATTAGTATACATTACTTGTTCTGACCACTTTTAAGTAATTTCATTTATCAAAATTGATTTACTAATAACTAGGGCTGGGCGATATTTAAAAAATTATCGAAAATATGGATATCAAAAAAATATCGATAAATATAGATATATCAGGGCTCCCGTTTTAAAGTCAGATTGAAAAAAATGGAAAAAATGGAAATTTTTCGCTAAAAAAATGGAAAAAATGGAAAAAAATGGAAAACAAACAATTTAAAATGTGTAATACATAGGGTATCTTAGAATATTACGGTAAAAAAATCCCTGTTTTTTCAGGTTATCCAGACACGGTTTTTAATTTTTTCAGAAAATGTTTAAACTACGGTATTTTATAATTGATAGAAAAATTAATAAAAGTGTACAATTATTCATTTGTTAACACTTTTAATCGTTATTATAACAAAAACCTTGACTCGAAAATTTCAGATTGAACGATTCTCGTACATATGTTTTATGTTTTTAAAATTGAAATAAAATGAATTGTTAAATTATTTTTATGTAGAAATGGAACTAAAAGATTATTTGATTGAATCTGAGTACAAAATAGTTGCATTGCATCTCATAAGTAAACAATATAAAAACAGATAATTTTTAATCCAATAATTCATCTTTAAGTGTTTCAGAAACTAAATTTTTAGTTTTAGTAATTTCATTAACATATTTCTTAAAACCAGGTGAGAGTAAAGAGGCTTGTTCAACCATTTTGAACAATGTTTCGTGAGGAATATTTTAATATTTTTCATCGGCTTTTCGATTAGGAGCATTGAAAGTATGCAAATAAATTATAAGCGAATCAGATCATACAAATTCAACCACAGATCAATTCGTTGCTTTAACTCCAGCGTTAAATGCATTACTAATTTTACGTATGCCGCAGCTGCCCAGATTCAGAATTTCTTTATTACTCGAATCATGTGCTTAGTCCACCTTTAGATGTCAAATAGATTTTAAGTTAACATTAGTTCCGTTCATCGAAACTTGAATTCAAGTATTGGTTCATGGAATGCATAATATGAAAGTTTCTTACAAATTTTCGGCAGTAGTATGTCCCAAATAGATTGATATTAAACAGGTAATCGTTGGTGATTTGTTTTTATCACCATTCTATATACCATCATTCTTACAATATCAATTTGCTGCTTTAGACTCTCATGCAAATAAGTTACAGCAAAATATATTTTTTGAATTGAGTCGATTCAGTTCGATATAATTATTAATTCTATATATCATTGTACCGGTACCTTGGAATTTAGTTAGTTTTAATTCTCGTTCAATTTCACTGACAGAAAACATTGTCTTCATCATAGAAACGCTAATTACAAAGATCAAATACCACAATGTAACACAGTCTTTTAAAAAAAATTTCATCGTGTTGGACAAAGCGAGGCACTTGTGAATAATTTAGGTCACGACAAGTGGCATACAATTATAAACTTTTTATTTATAAACTTTTCCTAATAGGAACGATATTCTTTTTAGTATTTTTCTGGTGAAAATTTATGTTTTTAACTATGAATAATTTATTTAAATCTAGCATAAGTTGATCAATATAACACGTAGGCTTTCTATCGTCTTGGACTTCACACAGTTCGGAGTTTACTAGCTTGCAGTTTCACACCTGCATATTATACGAAGTGAAAGTAATAACTGCAAGTCTGGTTTACCATCATCATCATGAACCGTACTCCACTAGGAAGCATATGGAAATATATTACGGAAGCTTTTTAAAATACATTTCTTTGCACATTTTGTTCTCATTTACACATTTAGTGGTTGCATTCGGCACATTTAGTGGTCGCCGAATTACAATAACATATTATTGTATGTGCAATAGTATTGCAAACCTCATGGATAATTTTTTAATTAATTAAATAATTAGAAAAATACTAAGATCCATTTTATGTTTCCCAAACCTTCGCCGTAAATCGAACGCAGGTGTTTTGTGTTAAAAGGAAAGCGTGTTAACACTTGAACCACTTCTGTTATTTGGATTTAATAATTGTTCATATTATATAATCATGTAGTATAGTTGTAATTGAAGCCATTTTGAAAACATTTTTCGTTAATCGATTCCACCAGTATACGAAATGAGAAAAGAAGGAATTGGTATAAATAGATGTTTCCACATATGAGACCTCTAAGGTATGCTTATAAGAATGCCAAGATTGGCTTGTGGCTCGTGAAGATCTACGTAATGGAGGGATTAAGTGATTAATTTCTTTAGAGCATAGCGTAGTATAATGTAAATGCTCCAACAACTCTTGTATGATCGGCTTCAACACGCCTATGAACTCTGTCGACAAAATTTAGATGTTTCTGGTATACTGCAACCCATAAATTGGGGTAGAATTCGTGGATTGGTCGTATAAATTCTTTATACATCGTAGTTATTTCAGATGGAGACAAAAATTTGACTACAACGTACGAAGCCAAGTCGTTGGGACTCTAATTTCGCCACAGAACAAATGTGATCATGCCATTTTCGTTTGTGGTTTATATTAGTACGAAATAGTTAAGTGCAGGTGAGTTTAATAATGCTAGTCTGGAAAACTTTTCAAAACAGGAGCTATAGAGTGAGGTTTTATAGGACAAAACTAGAATTAAATGTCATAAGGTTCAGTATACACCAGTTCCGATTGATTCAAGATCTAGATTTTAGTCCAGAATTGATTTAAGATCCAAGGATTGAACCATTTCTCTACGAGTATAATTAGCAGTTAGACTAGATGGCTGCTTCTTCTTTTCTTCTTCATTCTCTTAATATATTAATGTTAGATAGAACTTCGGAAGAGCTATATATTGGGTTTGTGGTGCTAGATAACAAACCGTTAAAAAAGATCAGAAAAAGGGGTGGCGAAAGAACCGAACCCTGATTAATGCAGGCTTGAATTGAGAAATAATCCGAAACAACACCAACTACTAAGAGATCTCTGGAGTAAAAAGACTAAAAATAAAAGTAATTTGTTGATAAGAGCCGATGTCAAACTCTATCAAACGCCTTGGATATATCAAGGGAAATGTTATGAGACTCACCAAAGTCATGAATTGCTACACCCTATTTCTCCGTGAGGACTGGATTAGGTGCAGTGATGAAGATATTATCAATTGTGTCTTTAAGAGAATTAAACGCGTCCAATGGGGTGATTATGGTGGTAAGGATAACTACGGTGTAAATAACACAAATAGATGTCATGTTTATTTGCGATGACTTTGAGACAGATAAAGCAGAATACAGAAATACTACTTGTTTCATACTGGGGGAGCTTTGTATGTTTAAAATCCTTGTGTATATGTGTATATCATTACAACACGGTGTTTAGAGCTCCGGCGAATGATTTTTACAGCCGAATCGTACATTATTGATATTTGAAACTTGTGTTTCACCTAGCTCAAGTAAATGAGGTTTGTTTTGGTTGAGATCGTATTGGATGCCAAGAAAGTTTTTTGAGATACCAAGGATGTTAATGATATCGATTACGAAGTTGGAGAACGAAGCTAAATAATGGTTAAATAAACAGATTAATAGGAGAAATAACAAATTAATACCAAAACCAGAAGGAAGAAATAGAGTAACACAACAAAGGCCACAAAGATTCGTTTGTGGAGAAAATAAAAGGTACTTCAAAAAAATTGAGGTTGGGGATGTGTACAATTATTTCTCAACAAGTGTACAAGCATTTCTCAACGTTTTGGATCATAACCAGTCTAACTGGGCAAACAAAAATGTCCGTCTGTATGCCATTGAAATGTTTTAGGGAAAATTGGAAACGACAGATATTTCAGTCTTCAATCACTATACCAAACCCTTCGGCCTTCCCACAGACCAAAGTTTTTGATATATCGGAGTAGGAGGTTTTAAGTCCATATTTTATAAATACTTTGAGATTGTTTATCGAAATTTATGATATTTAATGAAATCTTCGGATTTGCATTAGATTTATTCGGGTTTATGTTTTGTAGTAGTTGGCAACCCAACCCTATTCTAATATAAATGTCCATGCAAAATTACATTTGTCTGCAGGTTAACAGAACAATATTTTAATTTAAGTTTTCAGCGTTTTTTATAATAAATAAGGTACTTTTTGTCGACTTTGTCGATGTTTTTGGATGCCAACGTTTCGGTAGCGGCTTTTGCTCTTTATATATTAAGGCAAAATTAACAAAAATGCAGTCAAATTCTGTAACTGTGAAGCGGTGAAGTGATAGAAATTTTTTCGTTTCTTTTCATTAAAAAACTTATCATTTCACCGCTTCACAATTACTGAATTTGGCTGCTGGTGCTGGACAGAGCAAAGAAACAATTTTCATTTTCTTTCACTTTCAAAACGACAGCATCTAAAAAAAGCACCAAAAGTGCTTAAAATTTAATTATTATTCTGTTAACTTGTAAACAAAGATAATGTTACATGGACATCTATATTAGAATTAAAACTATGTTTATAACTTTTAATTACCATATTAATGTACATAAACATTAGCTGCATTTCATGAAACAGTGTGATCCGGATCCGCTTAAGTTTTACATGTAAACTGAGATCCAAAAACAAAGTTGGATCTCATTTTACATGTAAAACTTATGCGAATTCGGATCACACGGTTTCATGAAATGCAGCTAATGTCTTCTATATAAACAGAAATAACCATTCAAATAAAATCTAGAATATAAATTGGTTTAGTGCCCATCTCAATTAGTTGGAGATTGTCGTCCAAACTCGTAGATCAGTAGAGTATGGAAAACAGTAAAATATGTGTTCGTAGAGCAAACTTCAAACTAAACAATATACACTAGAATTGAAAATTGAATAAAAACAACAATGTCTAACTTATGTAGATCTGATAAATGATGATGAAATTTCAACGTCAAATACTCTCACAAAAGTTGAACATATTCGAATTTCAAAATATTTGAAATGCATAATTTAAATTACTTTTTCCTTAGTTACTTGGGTTTAATTACTAAAACTATTAATTGATCGACGAAAAGGTTATCGAGGTTTATATCGATAAATTAATTATTTGCTCACATATTCTCCTACTATTTCCCTGAATTTGCATTATATATAAAACTAGTTGATGAATAACGATAGAAAAGTT
Organism: Diogma glabrata; assembly: GCA_963693315.1. Classification (NCBI taxonomy): domain Eukaryota; kingdom Metazoa; phylum Arthropoda; class Insecta; order Diptera; family Cylindrotomidae; genus Diogma; species Diogma glabrata. The sequence continues at coordinate 186,061,545 of OY856187.1, forward strand.
TTTTAATTAATATAAAAATGTGTATATGTATTTTAAAAAAATGTTTAAAAAAATGGAAAAAATGGAAAAATGACGGAAAAAATGGAAAAAAATGGAAAGTACCAAAAAAAATGGAAAAAATGGATTCAGCGGGAGCCCTGATATATCGATAAAAATCGATAATATCGATATTATCGCTACTACCGATATATCGATATTATCGATACATCGATATATATTATAATCCGATATCGATATTCGATATGTAGATAATTATCGATATTTATCGATACATCGATATTTTTTCCTGGCGCACTTACTACATAAATACCTATTTTATTTTGAATAACTTGTTTAATTTAATCAATCTCTATTAAAGTACTACATATACATATACTAGATAATATTGAAATATATGGAGTGTATTATGTAACGCAAAAATGATTTAAAGTATGTATAGCAAAAATATCGATATAGCAAAAATATCGATATTATCGATAATATCGATATATCGATAATATCGATATTTTTGCTATATCGATAATATCGATATATTGATATTATCGATATATCGATATTATTGATATATCGATATATTATAATCCGATATCGATATTCGATATATCGATAATTATCGATATTTATCGATATATGGGTATTTTTTCCCGGCGCTACTAATAACTAGTTTCCAAATCCGATCAAATGTATCGCTTTTTGGTCGTCGAAGTTTTTTTACAAGGGTTCGCTGTCGAACGTCATTATTTATATACTGACGATGTAGGTACTACATCTACTGAACTTCTGGTACTACTGAACTTTACTCTTTACTTTTCAATTCGGTATTAATAAATTTATCTTTTTACAATAATGAAACCCAAACATAAATATTTGTTTTCGAATGCGCTTTAGAAACGTAAATTATTTAATATTTGAGAAATTGACCTCTGTCAATTTCTCAAATATTAAATAATTTACGTGCAATTAATTTTTTAAATTCTGGTACAGTGATTTAATGGTTACTGACTACACACATCTTGAAAAAGATGGTCAAACTACGTTATCGGATTAGACGTTGCAAAAACATTTCATCGAATCTTGCATTCCAACTTGATAAATAAACTCGTTCCATACGACATTAATTCCACCATCGAAAACTTAATTCTAAGTTTTCTGACATTTCGGTTTCCAGTTGCTTTCTTTATACAAAGTTAGTTATTTTTGGTATGAATTATAATAAATTATAAATTAACGTCTCTGAATATCCGAAGATACCATGCGAAATGAGGTTTTGGTAAACGATATATATTTGTTTTGAGAAATTTATTGAAATTGCTCTTAATCTGGGAATTAAAATTGTCATGAAAAACCCAATATGGTAAAGAAATTCGAAGAAGCTCTCTTGAAAAATGCACCCTGAAATGTTACTGTTCTCCATTTGATTTGACCGCCTCAGAAGAACGCTCATTCATCATGTAGTTCCGTAGATGGATTTTCTAAATTAATTAACGCTAGTGTACCGAAGGCTCTGTTTTATATTCCAATCTAGTTTAATTTATATCAATCATTTGTTGAAAACCACTGACCCTATCAACGACCAGTTGAAAAAAACTGCACAAATCATTGGTCTCCTATCTTCAAAGGTAAAATACATGAACGATTAAACCCGACAAGGACATAAAAGAAAATTGCCGATTAGGGTAATCAAAATTTGGTCAATTTCAATTGAAAAAAATCAGCTATTGATGGTTTCCAGAACGAAATCCGAGTCTCCCAAAGACATTAGAAAGGAAGCAAAAAATAACACACCCCTTATCAACTACTTAATAATTATAAGTTCTATAATTCGTCCTTGTATGGAGTATTGTCGTCAAGATTGTGAGCTGCATTTGCTTTCATCATGGCTGTCTTGGACTTTGTTAAAAATCGTGCTGTACAAACTGCGGGTGATCCAAATTTAACGTCAAATTTAGCTTCCTTACAACATCTTCGCACAGTTGCTGGATCTCATTTATTTTTATTAAATATAGTTAGTAACCCACAGTAGTCGGAAGAAATTGGGTGCATCAAACATTTTCCTTTAGACTTACTTATAAGTCGGTTAGTGCAAACAGACAAACTGTTGAGATCACAAACTGCCATAGCAATAGAATGCAAAGGGAATTCTTTGTACATAAACGAAAAAATATTATGTCTTTGGTTGGTTGGTTGGCTTGTGGGTTCGCTTGCAAAAATATTATATAAACAAACTATAAATGAGATAAGTAAATTATTAAGAATGTATGATAAATAGTTTTTATAAAAAAAATTTGGATTAAATAAATTTTTTCCAGAGAAATAACTAAAACTTCATGAATTTCCATGACTTTCCTTGACCAAAATAAATCCACTGACTTTCCAGAATTCCATACCTGGTGGACACCATGTAAATGCACGAATTTGCAGTACAAAGGAATTAAAATACAGAATCACATTTATATTCTATACTTTATTATTAAAATATAACATCATTTGCAGCAATGTTCAATCAGAGGCTTTAGCATTCTCTGGTGATTATAAATGTCGCAAATGACTACAACTCCTCTCAACATCACAGTTTCCTGTTGACATCCATAAAAGCGTCAACATATATTTACTTAATTTTGAATGCCTGTCTTGCGACTTTTTAAAAGGATCAATTATCGCCTTCTAAAACCCTTAGTAACAATATCAATATTTCGCGATATGGTAACATACCATTTTCAGCTTAGATACGTCTGAAAAGATTTCTATGTAGTTTTAAACCACTGCACGAGCAGCAACTGATGATGTTGCGCTTGATTGCTACCAATTACGTTTCATGAGCAGCTTTAAAGAAACATTAATTAGGTTGTCCATTTAATACAATATTGGTTTGCTGGTTTCTAGTTGAAATTGTATAATTGAATTTAATTTTTCTGCCAAATTGAGATATAGTAGATTAATATATAATTCAGTTTTTTTCAAAATCGTGTTATTTGTTTAACGTCTGCTACTTATCTCAATCAATCTCAGTTTTGTCCATAAACTGTTTATTTTGCCAGATTTTATTTAATAGATTGTTAAGCTATCATAAAAACCAAGCCAGGAAACAGGAACCACAGCTGATGTTTTAATACCGGATATATCACAATGGAAGATATGTTCTTAAAATATTTTATTTTATTTTGAGATAGGGTACACATCGGGTTTACCCCGAAAAAGCTGTAGCCTAAATATGCGTAGTATAGGTGAAATAAAAAGTAATTGTGTTTTTCAAGGTCGTCTGAAAGTGTATTGGAAATTGAAACCTAGGGTGTCTTTGAAATCAAATTGCAAGAGAACGACTCACTTGATATCAATGGTTTTATATGTGTTGAGAAGGTAAATAGCCCATCGATAGTAAAATACACAGTAAAAAGTTTGCTTACACTGTTAAAAATATTAAGAAATATTTTTTTAAAGATGGCGATTTTTTTTGATTTTTTGCACAATTCCAACTTTAATCTAAATTACATGCTAAAGTTACAAGAGATCGTATTTCTTTGTTCTACTAATATTACTTTTTAAAGATATGCATCTCAGTTGAAAAATTATTATTTGTCCCCCATATCTGGTCAAAGGTCCAGCTTCGTCAATGCCAAAATATGGTCACCTTAGTGTTGTTGTGATATACCACACAGCACGTTTTATTAAAAAACTTATAGCACATCAAATTCACTTCCACGTTGAGACTATAGCCGTGTTCGATTTGACTGAAGCAACTTCAATGCAATTGTAAGCAATTGTTGTTGTTTTTTCAGTTGTTTTAGTCAAATCGGTACTTATGTTCTACCAATCAAACACAAAATAATACACTGGCTCTTCAACACCTACTAGATTGTTACAATAACGACCTCCAAAATAAGAGCTCACACAACACCTCAAAATATCAGAAAGCGCGTAATTAGGCCCTAGAATGGAAACATTACTATTTGCAGGGCTAAACAATGAAACATAAGCGACAATAAAATAACTGCACATTAAAAAAAATACAGAAAATACTGTACTTGATCACCGGTGGTCGATAAACCCGCGAGGAAAACTTTTATCAATAATTAAAACAGTAAAACTGACAACAGTGTGATATCGCTCTACAAAACAAAGACAATTTTAATGCCAAACTAATCGTACCAATTTAGATAAAAGAACATTATGGGCAAGCTCCAAGGAAGTGGGTGTGAATTCTTTGGTTCTAGCCGACGGTGGACGATTATAGCGTGTCAACAAAAACAAACCGAAGATGATGATAAGAAATGCTCGGTTAGATGGTAGAGCTGACAAAATCAAAGATCGACTAGAATCTAGATCGATTGAATTGGACTGAAAATAAACAAGAATAACTAATCTTACTGATCTGAACTAATCCAACTGACAAGAAAATCGGGATAATGCAAAAATCGAAGACTCAAACTACAAAACTGGTAAAATCCAAGATCGAAGAACACAAATGACTCAATTGCAAGTTCGATTTGTAAATCTTTTTTACAGTAAATATTCAGAGCCAATGCAATTTCAAAAAACACCGATTAAAAAATGTTTCGTTCAAAAATCTACTGCAAATCTGGTCTAATCAAACAACTAGTACGGGAGCTAGTGCTACATTTTTTCGGGGAATTTTATACGGAATGAATTTCATTTTGACCGTTGTTCAATGTGCATATATTAACAAAGTGAGAGGGAGGGGGGCACGACTATGATAAGTGTGGCACCGCCTAATTTTATTTTTTTATTTTTTAGATCGATAAAACAAGCAAAAATTGTTCTACCAAAAATTTGTGAGCTTCTTCGTTCACGAGATATAGGCATTTGAAAAAAAAAATTTCATACAAAAAAACTTTAAGATTGGTTTTGTATTGTTCAGAAAATTACTAATTCTAATAATTAAAATTTTTAAACAATTTAACCAATATATAAGTAAATCACATACCTGGTAGTTATGTAAAGTAGTTTAAATGTTTTTAAAACAAAAATATTCATATATTTTAAACTTTCAAAATCATCTTCATTATATTGAGGTTTGTTACTGGGAAATATAGAGTATATGAGGTAGCTCGGAAATTTTTCACCTAAGTAGCTCTGTTTTTCACTTGATTTGAGCTTGTCTTGTAAAGACCTTTCCAATGATACCACTCTCGACACAATCCGAGCTACCCCCATATACCCTATATTAGCCAAAGTTTTTTTTGTATGAAACTTTTTTTTTTAAATGCCTATATCTCGTGAACCAAGAAGCTCACAAATTTTTGGTAGAACATTTTTCTCTTAATTTTTGGAGCTTAGTAATAAAAAAATAAATTTAGGCGGTGCCACACAAGGTGTGTTCATGATCTTTAATTGGTGGATTAAAATAACGAGCAAGATGATGACTGTGCGTGCATGCAATTGAGCAAGTAAATATTGTGATTAATTTTTTTGAAATATTTCCGAATGATATGGAACTTCTGTCATCGCATGTAAAATAAAGAATCCGGCATAAATCATTACATCACACGATAATGGTATTGATTGTATTAAAGGTAATACTGATTGTATTTTGTTCAAAGATTTACAACAACGCTGATTTCTCCTTTCCTTTTTGCAAATAGCTCCATCCAGGATACACAACGCTAATGGTACTGGTGTCAATGGGTAACTCAGTACTGCGTCAATATTTCATTTGTTTTCTAACGAGAACATTAATAAATTACGCGAATAAATTACCCTGCATCAGTACTTCGACTAATTTGCCTGAAATGGTCACTCTGGAACGATCATATAATGGCCATGACAAAGAGCGCGTCAAGAAAACTCGGCCTCCTCAATAGATGTAAAAAATATTTTACTTCGCATCAATTACTCCACATTTATAAGTCCTATATTCGTCCCTGTATGGAGTATTGTTGTCAAGTTTGGGGCGCTGCATCTGTTACTATCCTGGCTCTTTTGGACTCTGTTCAAAAGCGAGCCATACGAATTGTTGGTGATCGAAATTTAACATTAAATCTTGATTCCCTACAACATGGTCGCACTGTTGTTGATCTCTTGTTTTTTATAAATATCGTCACCAGCAGTGCTCGGATGAAATCAGGTCCATAGTGCCTCAGACATGTGTTTTTCCCCGTTTGACTCGTCAATCTGTGCAAGCGGTCGGACTGTCGGATTACTCACTGTCATAGTAATAAAATGCAAAGGGATTTCTTTGTGCGAACATCGTACAAATGGAGTGCTTTGCCCGAATCAATAGTCTCGAGTGCCTTCTATCCAAAGATTTAAAAAAAGCGTCCACCTATACCTCAAGACGCATGTTGTTGTGGGACGTGGGTCTTAAAAGGTATCTGTGTTGTTGTGACATATTTTGTAATTCCTACTACACAACACTTTTTATTTAAAAAAAAAAAATTGTGTTTGGGATATAGCATTTGCCAACGTTAAGACTTTTGTTATAGTAATTGGTTTTTCAAATCGTTTAGGATCAGTACAACATTCTGTGATAAACTTTTTAGTTTATTCCCGTTTTTTTCCAAATTAAGCAAAAATTCAGCTATATTTTTTGGAACTGTTTGACCGGTAGATATATTAAATAAGAAATTTTCGTTGTAGTTATCCGAAAAGGGATTATTTTGTTTTATATGGGAAACTAAATTTTCTAGTTGAATGTAAAGTTTTTTAATTCGATCGTTGTCCAGATCGGCTGTAACACCATGGCTTTTTCGTAAACCTACTTGTTCCATTACATGACTTGTTATGCAGTGCGGATACTAACACAAACAAATGTTTTAAACTAACCTTAATACGTGAGATTATGACCCAGACACAACACGATGTTTTTGGTAATGCTGTAAATTGTCGATAACGTTTTGGATATTTCTGTTTATCGTTTATATTCGCTTGCATTTCAGGGCCTTTAATAGACATATAATTTGTTTCCGTATTTCTAGAATAATTCGGTTCGTTTTTTTACAACAAAATACACAAATTTGTTTCGTTTTCGAAGATATTTTGACACGATAAGTTTCAACAGAACAGCACAATAGGAACTAAATCAACTATTCGAAATCTATGGTAGCGCACCGAAAAAATTGCTTCTAATTTAAATTAAAGAAGCAAAAATTCTTAAATTTACTACTTTGGGATTTTTGGGTGGTTATTTTGTAGCGTTATCTCACTAGGTGAGATAAATAGTGAGATAAAAAAATTATGTTTAAATGATTTCTTTTATCAAATATAATCGATCAAAGACAAATATTTTATCTCACTTTTTATCTCACCCAGTGAGATAACGCTACAAAATAACCACCCATATAATAATATAATTTAAATCCGACACAAGTATAAAACATGTACTAAAAGTTGTAAGTTATAATATACAGTAGTACTACGTATATAACATTATTATAATACTGATTAAAATTGATAAAAAAACTAATTTTATTATTAAAAAAAATTAAAAATCGTCATCAGCTGTATGTCTGTAAGAGTAAAGATCGTCAGTTTATTTGACAAAGTGATTATGCTGAGCTGAGATGCGCACAGCATGCTATGACCATGACATGACTGACTGTCTTACCCCCGATAAATAGAACAGTTGACGGATTTCTTTATTATTTAAAAAGTATGGATGAAAAAGCATGAATTTCGTAAGGTATTACAAATTTTCAGAATGGGTCACATACGTGACTGACGTATAACCCACTCTCTTCAAGATTTATTATACAAGATACATTCATCCAACCTCCATTTTTATTTTGATTTACAAACATTGATTCAACTGCAGTATATTTTTCTGCGTTATGTTTAGGAAATATTATAGTTAAGGATAACCAATTAAACTAATCACACAAACAGTATAAGTAACAGAAAACTTAAATTTTGAATTCAGTAAAATAATATAGAAATAAAAAGAAAAAAATGTGGATCAATTAGAATAATCGTTAATTATTTTGTTTTTAACCCTAGGAGATTGAAAATTTCTGTTTATGTATAATTCTGTAGCTCCAATTCGAAAATCCATGCTAGTGGCGAATTATACGCAAGTTAAAACTAAACATTATTATCCCCATTAGTTCATATTATCATCCCCATTAGTTCATAATCAGTTATTATATAACTGCATCAGAACAACTTAGCAGACAAAAAAGGGAGATACAAGTGGGTTACGCACTACATATAAAAAACGTTTTCACATTATCAGTTGTAATGAGAAATTTTTTAAGAGATACCAAAAATACGTTATTGCTCTTACCTCAGATGGCAGAGAGTTAAAAAGAAACGGCGCCATAGTTGTGAAGTGTTTTCTACAGAGTTCTGAGTTGGCTCTGCCTACTTCGGAGAAATTTCTTTCTCTCATACTGTATGCTGTAACCATTCTATGGTTTCTGTTGTTACAGAATGTAAAAAATAATTTTAGCACCAAAAATATGTACAAATGCAGAAAAGGCAAAATATTTGCTAGGTAAAAAAAGAGATAAAGACGTGTGTTTTATTTTTGCATAAGTCGGAATGCATGCTTTTGAGCTCTAATAATCGAAAAGAGATGATTAATATATGCTGAGCCCCATGCTGTTAGACAGTATTGAAGTTTTGAGCCTATTAGTGCATGGTAACACTGATATTAAAAGGCACATTTTTATAATTTTACAGAGCAGATAACCTTTGATGTGATCAATATGAAATTCCCACTTGAGCTGATTATCAATCGTGATACCCAAATATTTGAAGTTGTTAACTGCTTCAATAACTGTGCAGGAATCTTTGCATGCAATCCCACTACGTAAGTGGTGATGGTAGACCACGGTGTTAGCAATATTACTACTTTTAAAAAACATGACTTTGAATATGCTACTTAGTGACATGGAGTGAAAATCAAACAAAGTTCTTATTTTTTTTAAGTCGCAGTTTATATAGGCTACGAGTGTATCCTGGTTTGCACCTTCATATGTGTAGGCTAGATCGTCAGTAAAACCTGTAACTTTTCCATGGAGATACATTATATATACATTAAAAATAATATAGGTCCCAGTACTGAGACTTGTGGAACTCCAGTTGACAGGATGAACTAATGCGTGATTCAAGTCTTACAGGTTGTTGTCTATTAGAGAGGTATGAACGAAACCAGGAATTGATGCATCCACGAAACCAAATTCTTTGGAGTTTATCAAGAAGAAGTTCATGGTCGACCATACCAAACGCCTTAGTAATATCGATAAACAGGCTAGCAGTGAACTTGTTCTTATTTATACTGGCAAAAATCGATTTAGAAATGTTATCAGCGCATTTTCTGTATCATAATTTTTTCTAAACCCAAATTGAGCCAAGTCTTACAGGTTGTTGTCTATTAGAGAGGTATGAACGAAACCAGGAATTGATGCATCCACGAAACCAAATTCTTTGGAGTTTATCAAGAAGAAGTTCATGGTCGACCATACCAAACGCCTTAGTAATATCGATAAACAGGCTAGCAGTGTACTTGTTCTTATTTATACTGGCAAAAATCGATTTAGAAATGTTACCAGCGCATTTTCTGTATCATAATTTTTCCTAAACCCAAATTGAGCCCCACTAAAGAAGCCTGACAAGCCTTATTTAGAAATGTTACTAACCTTGATTTAAGAGTTTTTCCAAAAACTTTACTAATAGAAGACAGCCATGAAATTGGGCGGTCACCAATACCTTATCATCTTTTTACTTCACCACAATTTTAAATTGTGTGAAGTAATGCAATCTAGTTTACACTTTCGCCGTAGGCTCTTGGCGTAATTCGTTGAATAACATATTTGTTTAGCACTTGCTTTATACGCACGTTAATATAAATTTTAAAAAATATAAGATTTAATTTTATTTCTATCATCACTCAATATATTTCGTATTTTTAGGACATCCTCAGGAGTAATGAATCCATTACTCCTGAAGATGTCCTAAAAAAAGAAATATATTGAGTGATCATAGAAATAAAATTAAATCTTTTATTTTTTTAAATTTATATTAACGTGCGTATAAAACAAGTGCTAAACAAATATGTTAATGGATTCTATCGATAAAAAAAAAATCTTATATACCCCAAATTTTCTTTTCTTTTGGACCATTCTCTATCTAAATATCCAATAAAAATTTTGGTGTACGTCTGTGTGTGGGTGGGTGCTTTGAGCTTCCAGCATAGGATCTTGATAAAACTTTGACAAATCCAGGTTCACTTGAAAATGGAAGATCTGGATTCATTTTAAATTTTGACAAAATGGCGCAGGGTCTCCCGAACACCTCTAAGTTTAAATCTTCAATAACTTCTAATCCCGGCTTATGATCTTATTGAAACTTGGTATGTATATAAGGTTTTAGTACTGTTTATAATATTTCTGCATACCAACTTCCGGTTTGACACTTCAGGTTAAAAACTTTTTCTTCAGGTATTTATCCCTGCTGTAGCCTACAATTACCGATCGATTTTCATGAAACGTTGGTAAAAGATTTCAAGTAATATAAGAAAAATTTTAAAAGTTTTTGGAGTACTTTGGATAAAGGGTAGGGCGTTCACCATACAACAGGTGTATTTTTCCACCATGTTTTCAATGTTTGTTGGGAGCATGCTAGATTCGTTCGTGAATAAATTTTGATTAACTTTGGAAAAAGATGCAAATATGTATGACAAGAAACTGATTAGTTTTTGAGCGATAGTGAACAAAGTGGTGGGGGTGTCCCGAGCACCTGTTTTTTTGAAAGCTCAATAACATCTGTACCTGATAATCGAATTGGATGAGACTTGGTACATAAGCATTTAGTACGGCTCACAACAGTTCTGCATCCCAACTTCCGGTTTTTTACTTCCGGTAAACACAATTTTTTATAATTTATTGAAGTTTTTCAGAGTCTTTATGCACACTACAGCCTACAACAATGAAGTGCTTATGATGAAACTTATGGAAAACGTTTCAACTAGTGTGAGAAGATAATCATCATCTTTTGGGACACATTGATCAAAGTGGCGGGGGGGGGGGGGGGTCTACCATACAACAGCTGACTTCACACTTTGTTTTTAAAGTTTTTTGGGAGCATACAGACTTCATTCATTACTCAATTTTAATGACACTTTGAAAAAAGATGGAGACTTAAATGAAAAAGAACTGATTAGTTTTTGGACAATATTGGGATAAGTGGTGGGGGCCTCCCTAACACCTGTTTACAGTGTCACAATTTTTTCAATGTTTGTTGGGAGCATACAACATTCGTTCGCGAATGAATTTTGATGACACTTTGACAAAAGATGCAAATATGTATGGCAAGGAACTGATTAGTGTTTGACCGATAGTGAACAAAGTGTTGGGGGTGTCCCGAGCACCTGTTTAGTACGGTTCACAACAGTTCTGTATCCCAACTTCCGGTTTGTCACTTCCGGGTAAATTTTTTTTCTTTTTCTCGTACAACAGAAATTATATTTGTTGGGATAATACTGCTTTCTTTAATATTTTTATAATTAGAACTACCCGAAATCTATAACATTGGTTAGCCTTTAATTAAAGTATTTGATGGATATTAGCTCACTATATATCCAGAAAATTATGTTTCCAGAGCTGTGGTGAAGTCAGCATAAGCATCAGCGTCGTAATACTTTTTGTGAATGGGAACAATTAAAAACTTTTTTAAACTTTCTGGGAAAATACCGCATTCCATACTGGTGTTAAAAATATGTTTTAAAACATCCACAATCAAAGGTTCTATACACTTAATAATAATCTTATCAAGTCTATCACATTCACGTGTGGGTTTGTTTTAAAGCTGAGATATGGTTGAAAGCAATTCAGTTGGTGTAGCACCAACGGGATGAAAAAGAAAGTGTTTGGGTTAAACTTCTCCTGTTCAAAAAACTGTATACCTATGCGCCTATTAATTTAAGCTCTAAGTATCGGATTAAGAAAAAAATCATTAAAGCATTGTGATTAAGCTATTATTACAATCTATCTTGTGATTTATTCCTTTTTAGTTTTGGAACTACCAAGGATGTTGTCGACCAATCTCCATTGAGCTGTGATATCTTTCCACATTTAATGAATTTGTTTCGGTAATAGTTATCTTTTTCAATTTTCACTAGTTTTTTAATTTCTTTTGTTAGAACTTAATATTAATCTTTTAAGCAAAGAGAACAGCCGGTTTTCTTAATTTTTTTACAGAAATACAGTCCAACGATTGACGATTAAAAATGTGGTCAATGCAAGTACCACTAGCAGGCCTGGTGGTTTCAATAATCAACGAGTCGAGTCCAAAGGATGACATCATAAAAGATAATCAGAGGATGTTTCTGGCTGGTTAAGGATATTTATGTTTATGTTACCCAACACTATCAAGTTTTTGGATTTGATTCTACTTAGGTATTGAGATCATTGATTAGTAAACACACGTTGACTGCGACTATGGAGCCTGTAGATGCATACAAAAGTTACCTTATCAGAATTCACCATAAGCTCAACTCTAATCACAGCAGCGCATTCCATTTGGTCAACGATTACAGGCTACTATAAATCATTATTAACAAATAAAGCAACTCCCTCTGTACTATAATTATTGTTAAAGTTGGCGTGATGTATTGTTACAGTTATACTTGTGATTCGGCAATGCATCATATGTTGACTTCATGGTCATATATCCAGATTTCAGATAGGAAAATTATATCTGGTAACCTACACTAGACAGAGAAATTGGTGATTATTTAGATTATTAATTTGTTAAAAATTATCTGAAATATCATCTCATACATTTTGAAACGGTATGAAAATACTCGAACCAAAATTTTGTATGTCGTCTTTTGCATGATGTCACCTTTAGCTCCATCGCTACTAGAACTAGAGTAGCTAACGGCTAGAAATCCTACTTAGTAGATGGAAATAATATACTATAATTCTTGTGATTTCCAGTTGGTATATTATAAAATGACTCTTTCAAATTTAGCGCTAGCTCCCGTACTAAACGCTTTAACTAAAGATCGATGCCAAGCTAACGTTTAAAATTTTCTAATATCGGACAACAAATTACAAGTAAATGTCATCAACGAAGGTAAGTTATTAATCAGACTATATATGTGATATTACAAATCTAAATTATTCTTACCTTATCGTTTTCTGATGTCCCAGCTCCAACCCGAAGCTCTTTATTAATAATATCATACACCTCTTCTATATTTACATTATCAATAACTTTAAAAAAACCAACCAATGTCGTAAAGAAACCAGATCTTGAAGCACTTGTCGATGATCCAACGCCTCGTATTAATCTTTTCAAGGAATATTTTAGCTGATATTCATTCTAAAATTGGAAAAAAATAAATTTATTTACATTTCCTTTCAATATTTTATAATAGTTACTTTTTCCACATCGTCATTTTTAACAAGTTTTTGTAATAAAATTGCTCCATTGTTAACACGAACTATTGAATTTTGATTTATTAAATTATTAAACGCTTGAAATATTACTTTGTCTATCGTATTTGTTCCTAATTTCAATCTTTGTTTTCCATCGTTTTCATCCACGTGCAATATGTCAGCCATTTTCACAAAAGTTTCAAACATGCTGTAAAAATTATGTCAAAAGTCAAAATATAAAAGGAAGAACGTTCAATCATTTATAAAACTTTATACCATTAATATGCTGAATTGATGTAAAAAATAAAAAATTATTACATAAAAAACCGCCATCTGCCTTTACCCTGGTAAAGGGAAAAAGTAAAAGAACATGTGTCAAAATTGCTTGTTAAATTATTATTAATTTAAAATCAATTTGTTGTCATTTCAGTACTATAATTATTTAAAACGTTGTTTAAACAATTTTATAACAAATTTTTAAAATAAAAACGATAATATTCAAAGAGAAACTAAAGTTTTGTGTTAAATAAATAAATTGTCAAACTTTTTGGTGTAAACAAACGCGCGGGGCGCTGTGCGCGCTATAGTCGCTTCTTAACATGGCTAGTAGAAATTTTGATCAGTCCAGGTAAAATTTTTTGTATCTGTCGGGAATTAATATATAATAAACATTCAACAAAGTAACTTTTAAATGTAATAAAAGCTAATTTTACTATATATAAATATATTTTCTGTTTGCTTAATTAAAATTATGTTTGATGTGTGGTTGATGAACTACTTTTTATATATATTTCTTTATATATACCGAATATAGTAAAAAAAAAGCATGGATATTATTTTTCATTTTAGTTTGATAGTTTTTGTATACTCAAATTTGTTAAAGAAATAAGTTTTAATCTGTGTGTATAGTTTTGGATTAATTGCCTAAAATAAAATTATTATATAGTGAAAAAATATTTGTGGTTATATATGCATATATATTTTCTTGATTTTGCTTTTTAATTATAAATATAAAAATTGATATCGACTGTCATATTTACGTGTAACAAGTTTTTTTCTCTGAATTTTTAAGGGATTCTGGTGTAAAAACGAAAAAACCTGTACCAAGTGAACCACCATACATTGCTTATGTCGGTAATTTACCACAGGGTCTCGTTCAAGGAGATATTTTAAAAATATTCAATAAAAATTCAGTTAAAAATGTTCGACTGATTAAAGATAAGGAGACAGATTATTTTAAAGGTTTTGGATATGTTGAATTTAATACGTTGCAAGATTTAACGGATGCGCTTGAATTGGATGGCAGGATACTATTAGATAATCAAACATTATATTTGAAGATTGATATAGCTGATCAAAAAAGAAATGAAAGGTAAGCTGGGATTTACCATTATCTTAAAAAAATCGATCTAGGCGAATAATTTAATATCCTTTATTTAAGATTAAACTTCAAGCAACCACAACGTGGTGGCTTACCACGTCAAGGGAATAATTTCAATAATAGGTCAGGTGGTCAAGGATTTACCAATAACTATGGCAGAAATGATTTTGATAGAAATCGTGGCAGAGGTGGCGGGTTTAACGGTAATTACTATCTTTATGTTTTTAAAACTAGATATTAGATATTAAGTCAATTAAAATGAATTTTCTAACGTAAGATCGTGGACCAAATCGTGGTCGTTATGGTCATTTTAATGAAGATGGTGGTCAACGTGAAGATTGGAATAGAGACTCGGATAATCGTAGTGTTGGCAGTAATTCCCGTGGTGGCTATGATCGAGGCAATCGTGAGGGCTATGGGGGTGGTGGTGGCAGTTATGGAAACTATAACAGGAATCGAGGAACTGGAAGAGGAGAGTTCGAACGAAGAAATGATGAACTGCCGAAACCTGCGCAAGACAGTAAGTCCATTACAGTTAGCATTAAGATACGCAATTTCTAAATAACGATTTTTCTTTTCAATCAGATGATGATGGGCGTCCTAAAATCCATGTTCTGCCGAGAACAACTACGGTTCCAATAAATGCATTAGCTGAAACAAGCCAGGCTGCATCAATTTTTGGCAATGCCAAACCTCGAGAAGAAAGACCATCCGATGATATTGATGAAAAATAATCTAAAACAGTTGTTTATCTTTTTTCTCTTTATTTCTTAATAAAACAAAACGCTAAATAAATTTTATAGAAAATAAAATATAAAAAATAAATACATACTGAATGTTACAGATTTGAAACAAAAAAGAAAAAAATTAAAAGGTTTAATGATGAAAATCTTCAATGGGAAGGAAAATTAATGAGTTCTGCGATAAAAAAAAACAAGAATATATTTTGATTTAAAAATAATCAAAACGATTTCGAAAAGTTCGAAAAATATTAAGAAAATAAAAGAAAAAAGAAAAAAACTTGCAAATAATTAAATATACATAAATATTAATTGATTAATTATTCTTTTTTAATATAATTCTTCTATCTATATTTGAAAATAAGAAAATAAAAATATATATCTACAAATATATATTTTATTACAGAATTTAATTTAATTAAATCGTAAAACAAACAATATATAAATATATATATTTATATCGTAATTAATTTTTATTACAAGATTTAAACTAATCATATTTTCATTATAACTGTATTAAATAAATAATTAATAAAACTACAAAAAAATATATTTAAGTGATAAACAAAAAGCAAAAAAAAATTAGATTCAAATTTCCTTTCCAAAAAACCTCTTTAAATTCTCTGTTTTTTATTATTTTATTAGACTTCCTTGTTTATTTATTAATATTTTTTAGTAATTGTGTTTTATTTCTTTTTAAATATAATAATATTTGTTTGTTGTTCTTTTAAAAATTAGAATTTTAATTATAACTTTTGTAAAGAAAAAGGAAATAAACAAACAAATAATTATAACTCGTAGAAGTAATTCTGTTTATTAAAATGAAAGTAAAACTCAATCGATTTTGGGTCCACCTAATTGTTTAATTTGAATAAATATGAAATTTTAATAACTTTATTATATAAATTGTAATTAAATTATTTTCATATAATATAAACGAGAGACATCAGTTTGTTTTATTAATATTTCAAATGAAGTTTTTAAGAGTGAAAATTCTAAAGTTTGTGAATAATCAATTTTTTAAATTAAACGGTTAGGTGGACTCAAAAATAAAATGAAAATGCAAAAAGAAAACTTTTAGTTATTTTGTTTTATTTAAAATAATTATCTAAGCTTTGTATATACAAAATTAGTTTAGGTAAAAAAAAGGTTTAATATTTTTTGCTTTAGTTTTTTAACTTTTATCTAATATTCATAACCATATTGGAAAATACATTAAGCATAACTAATAATATTCAGTAAGTTCTTTTTTGTTGGCTGTTGTAATTAGGAAGGATTTACAATAAAGAACCTAGAAAACTTATTTTTTGTTTTTTTTTATATAAACTTGGTAATTAATTTTCTAGTTTTATTATTGTGAATCATTCAAGCTTTAGTTAAATTTTCTTCCTGACAAAACCTTTAATGGTAATAAGTTTATTTATCAAATTATACAATTATTGCCACTAAGTAGTAAAAAATAATAGCTAGTTGGGATTCAGTGATTATTCTACAATACAAATGCAATTTTTGTTTATTAAATTTCTTTGTTTTACAAGTATTCTGGTTGCAGAATTTAAAATTTTAACTGATAAAAATTTCAAATCTATTTATATCTTTTAACTAACCGAAAATAATTTTATATTGTAATAATGATACAGGATATTTTTTTATGTAATATAAATTACTCTTAAAAATTAAACAACAAAAATCCTAAAAGTTGAAAATTCGATTTAAAAAAAAAAATATAAAATAATAAAACAACAAAAAAAAATAATTAAAATTTAGGAGTAAATTTAAATTTAACTAATAATTTTAGGACCAGCCTGTCAGAATAAAAAGAAAATAAATTTCCTGTTTGAAAAATCATGGTTTTAATATGCCAAACACGTTTTAATCTTATTTGCAACGCAGATATATTAGACAGAAATGGTGGTGTATGCGGCTGACGATCAAAATTAAATTAAACCGATGAGTTCTTTTTTGTGGAGTTTACGCTTCATGTAGGAGCGCTGTCGAGCTAACCAGCTTCGAATTCACCACGGTCATGCGCAATAGGGGTATAATTACTATGGCAGCCGATTGTTTAAGGTCGTGGATTACGACCATGTCTTATTGTAGTCGTGCTCTACCTCGCAGTCGTCCACTACATAGTAGTATCCCAGCGTATATTTTTTTAATCATTCTAGACTACAATCTGGCCAGTAGAACATGTCCAAACCAAGCTATCTTAATGCAGAGGATGTAACCTATTGTCACGTTTTTCTACGTTTACCAGGCTATGTTTAGCTCATATAGAAAAATAATTCGAGTAACAGCATTTTGTGTAAGGTTTATCCATAATTGCCGCAATCAAATTAAGCGAACAGGCGTGTTAAAAATTAATGAGTTAGATCGAGCTCAAGTGGTTATTGTCAAAATTATCCAGTCTGAACGCGTTAAACCTGAAATAACCAGTATTCAGAAAACGGGAATGTTGAATGAAAAAAGTCACATACATTCTCTTACACCATTTTTAAATGTCAATAATATACTTCGAGTTGGTGGCCGAATCAAAAACGCAAATATCCCATATGACTCCAAACATCAAATCCTCCTACCAAAAAATCATCCTCCTACCAAAAAATCATTTAGATATGAGCATGAAAAGAATTTACATGTTGGTCCAACTCAGTTAGTCTCAATAATACGACAACGTTTCAGGCCAGCGAATGCTGCAAGTATAGCCAAACAAATATGTCGTTCGTGTGTTCAGGGTTTTAAATTCAAGCCGGTACTTTCCCAACAATTAATGAGCAATCTCTCCACAGATCGCATTATACCAACAAAACCATTTAATACAACTGATCGATTTATGTGGATCTTTCAACATAAAAACCAACACCACACGTAAAAGCATTCATCGCAAAAAATATTTATCGCACTATTCATATGTTTTTCCATCAAACCCATTCACCTAGAAATTGTGTCTGATTTCTCGGCTGAATCATGTTTAAACTGCTTAAAACGATTCCTTAATAGAAGAGGCAAATGCAAAACAATATGGTCGGATAACGCAACGAATTTTGTAGGGTGTTATAACGAAATCAAACGGAACTTACAACTTTTTAATGATACCATATCTATGGGAGGGAGAGCAATAGTTTATGGAAGAGCAATATAAAATCAGTGAAACGCAAACGACATCTGAAAAAGGTTGCTTCAAATATCCTATTATCGTATGAAGAAATGAATACTTTAATAATCCAAATCGAAGGAATCATTAATTCGCGTCCAATCACTACTATTTCAAATTAAAATGCAATATTTAAAAATATACTTTTTACCGTTTATTTTTAATTTTTTATTTTATTAATAATAATATAAACTTCCTTATAGTAACAATTTGAATTTTATAGAATATCGAATTCGACTTCCGTCATCCTAAGTTCTTAAATTATTATTACAATTTTTGCTTAAACTATTACTTATATACTATTTCAACTGCTATTTTTTATTATTATGTCATATATTTTGTTAGTTTTAGTGTTGATTTCAGCGCCGGCGCTAGCGATTTTGGCGCCTGGTGCAGTTTTCAAAAATGCCGCCCTAAAAAAATCTATTTGTCGTAAATAATCCGTTTCCACATCACCCAAAAGGTAGGATATGCAGTGCATTTTTTTTAACGAGGTATCCCACGTAGGTATAGTCCTCAAAAATAAACATTAAAAAAATAAACAAAAGATTAAATATTGTTATCGTTCTAATCCAGCGTACGAATTTCAATAACAAAAAATTAATATTAAAAATATATTTAAAAAATAAATAAAGATTTAATATTGCTATCGTACTTACTAATATAGCGTACGAATTTCAATAACAAAAAATTGAAAAAAATTGGATAAATAGCACTAAAATTCAAGCGTGTATTTTTAAATTGTAAAATATATTAGTTAACAGTGGCGGATTACCATAGAGGCGGAAGAGGCGGCCGCCTCGGGCCCCACATGCACAGGGGCCCCCTCGCTACAAATAGTATTGATATTTTATAGGTATTCAAATATCAGATGACTGCGTTCATTCAACCAAAGTTTTTAAACCTAAAGATTTTTTTAATATTATCCCACATGTAAAAGTGTTAGGTTGTCAATTTGTTTTACTTTTTTTTCATGTATGTATTTATTTTAATAATTCTAATTTGATAGTTTTATAATTTTTTAATGTACAAATTCGTTTTCCAATTTGTATAGTAAAAAAACATTTTGTTTTGAAAAGTTCCACTGTTACGAATGAATATTAATACTAAAACTTTATTTGCAATGGGCTGTTATTATATCAATCGCAAAATTATTGATAAAAACAAAATCCAGATAAGTATTTTTTGGATATTTGAAGTATATTTGAGTTTTATGTTTTCATCAATGATTTTGGATTTCTTTTAAGACCTACAATTTATTGAAAGCATTAAACTGAAAACCTCAATTTTAAGCATATAATTGTACATATTTTAGATTAATTTCATATTTAACTAAATAAATGAAAACTTTTTAACGTGTAGAATTGAAATCTATTATTGTATGCTTAAAATCCATGTATTTTTTATACAATACATGCTAAATTCATCATTTGGATTAACGTTTGAAAAGGGTTTCCATATGATATGATTGATATAGTATAGGTGTTTTAGCTTTAGTTGTATATTTCGTTTTATCAACGTTGATTGGAAAAAAGATTGTCTAAAACATTTGTTTGAAAAATTTGAAAAAAAGATTGTTTGCAACTGGACGTACTGATACTCAAATAGCTCGTGAAATTGAAGTACAACAAAAATGCTGGCGGGAAGTTTTAAAAAGAGTTGCAGCTACAGTAAAGCTATTAGCTACTTTGGGTTTAGCATTTCGTGGTCATCGAGAAGATATTGATTCGAACAGAAAAGGAAATTTTATGACATGCATTGAGTACCTATCCCAATTTGATGATTTTCTTTAAAATCATTTGAAGAGGTACAGCCATCCAGGAAAAGGTAATGTAAGTTATTTATCACATACCACATGCGATGAATTTATAAATTTAATGGGAACTGAAGTAAAAGAACACCTAATTCAAGAAATTCAGGACTCTTTATATTATTCAATTATTGTTGATTCTACGCCAGACGTGAACCACACTGACCAACTAAGTTTTATATTAAGGTACATTAAAAATCAAGAAAAACACTGCTGCACCTTGGATGAACGATTCACTAATAAATTTGATTAATCGTAAAAATTTTTACTATTCATCGTTTAAATCTGAAGTGAACATTCACCTTAAAAACAATCATCTCATAATGTTTAAAAAACTTCGTAACAAATGTACTAATCTTAGAAAATATCTTCAACGTGAATGGTTTAATTCTAAAATTGATCCAGACCTTCCTTCTAAGTCATTATGGAATAATTTGAAAAATAATGGTGTTACTAAAGATTCTAATAATGTTATTACCAGTTTTTCGGCTGAAGAATTCAATAACTATTTTTCAAATTCATTTTCTAAAAAAACTGCACATCTGGTAACTTTTGATAATGATTGTGATGAAGCTGGTTGTTTTGAATTCTCTACTATCACTGATATCGATGTCGATTTTTATCTTAGTTCTATTAAAACTAATGCTTGTGGTGTTGATGAGATTCCAATATTTTTCATAAAAATGCTTGGTTGTTTCATCATCCCATTTATCACTTATATTGTCAATAACTGTATTACACAGTCTTATTTCCCTGAGCATTGGAAATGTAGTATTATAAAACCTATCCCAAAAAAATCAAATCCAACTAATCTAGAAGACTTCAGGCCAATTAGCATTTTACCATCATTATCAAAAGTTTTGGAAAAAGTATTGAAAAACCAAATTCAAAGTTATGTTGATAATAATTCTCTTCTCTATAAATTTCAATCTGGGTTTAGAAATGGACTCAGTACTAATTCAGCAATGCTTAAAGTTATTCATGACCTTTGCCTTGCCTTTGAAGAGAATAAAGTGTCAATAATTTGTTTCCTTGACTTCAAAAAAGCTTTTGATCTTGTTGATCATATGTCTCTTTTGTTGAAACTAAGAAATAAATTCAAATTCTCAATCAGATCTTGTAACTTTATTAAATCGTTTTTATCTAATCGCAAACAACAAGTTTCTATTAATAATATTCTATCACATCAAGTTGAGATTAGCTCTGGTACTCCTCAAGGTGGCATTTTATCTGCTTTATTATTCACTATTTTTATTAATGACCTTCCTGATTATGTTGACATCAATACCCATCTTTATGCGGATGACTCTCAGATTTATTGTTCTTTTCCGTTTGATCAATTTAATTTATGTGTTGATAAAATGAATGCTTCTCTTTCTTCTATTTCTGATTGGACAAATTTGAATCATGTTTATGTTAACCCATTAAAATCACATGCTATGATTATTAGCAGAAAGAAAATTAATAATCCTCCTCCCATTTTATTTGATGGTAATGTCATTAATTATGTTGAAAAAACAAAATCATTAGGTTTAATTCTTAATTATGATCTCACTTTTGATGATCATGTTATTAAAATTTGTGGTGAAGTTAACAGTTGCTTAGGGATGCTTTATCAATCAGTTAGTTTCACACCTGTCAATTTACGTTTGAAACTTGTTAGAGCTTTAATAATACCCAAATTACTATATTGCTCAAATATTTTCCATAATTGTTCAAGAAAAAGTTGGGATTTACTAAATGTAACATTTAATAACTGCGCAAGATATATATTTAATCGAAACAGATTTAGTTCAATTTCTACCTTTTCTTTTCAAATTTTAAATTGTTCTCTTGAAAATTATCTTAAATATCGTACTTGTCTATTTTTGCATAATTTAATTAAATATAAATGTCCAGACTATCTTTATGAACTTCTCATTTTTCCAAGATTTCAACGAAATAAGTTACTGAAACTTCCAAACAGTTGCCTTTCTTCACAATTTAGATCATCGTTCTTTGTTGAGAGTATTAGATTGTGGAATAATCTTGAAGCAGGCATTAGAATTCTTGAATCAACTTCTGACTTCAAGAGGAAATGCTTGCTTCATTTCTCCTCATGTTAAGGGTTTGGTCATTGCACAGAAGTGATAATCAATAAGTTTAGGCTTTTTGATCTCAAATTACTATTTATTAAAGAAAGCACTTTATTAATGTCACCAGATTGATTTTGTTACATTTTCAATAATTCTTTATTTTCACAATTATTTAATTCTTTTTTTTTTTTTTTTTTGTATTAATTAATCAATCAATAATTAATATTTTAATATTAAACTTAGTTCACGATAAACTTCGGTTTAAAAAGGAATTCCTTATGTGATACTACACTGTATAAATAAATAAATAAATAAATAAATAAATAAACATTGATAAAGTGGGCGATGCGAGAGAACGATTTTTGGATTTTTACAAATTGAAAATCCCAATTCAGAATATCTAGCACAACTTATTTTGAAAACTTTAAACAATTTGTCTTTGGATATTAAAAATTGTCGCGGTCAAACATATATGGCCGGAAAATATAATGGTTTACAAGCCAGAATTAAAACTCTAAGTGAGACCGCCATTTATATTCCTTGTACAAGTCATACGCTTACTTTAATTGGAAATTATGCTGCAGATGCCTATTCCACTGCGGTGTATTATTTTAACTTTATCCAAAATATATATGTATTCTTTTCTTCATCTACTCACAGATGGAAGTTGCTTATTGATAATTTTTCCGATCCTAATTCCAAACATATTAAAAAATTAAGTGACACAAGTGACAAGATGGTTTGCAAGAGCTGATGCATTTAATTACAAAAATATTAAAAGCGTTCTTATCCAAATTAGCGAAAATGAAGACGAAAAACCGATTACTAAAGTTGAGGTTAAAGAATTAGCTAGCTCTTTCGATGAATATGAATTGCCTTATTAACCGTTCTATGGGATATATTATTGCAATGAATCAATAGTACTAGAAAATCATTTCAAAATATTCTAACGAATTTATTACAAAGAGTAAAACTGTTTAATTCTTTGTCACAATTTATAAGGGATGTTCGGAATGATTTTGAGAGCATAGAAAAGCAAGCAAACTTATTAACAGACAATATTAGCTACAAAGAAGGACGAAAAAGAAAACGCAAAATTATGTATGATGAATCATCTGCAAATGATACACAGCTAGTAGGACGAGAATTGTTTATTATAAATACGCACAATATGATCTGTGATAGACTTGCCACTGAAATGTCTACCAGAACGTCCATATATGAAACTGTTTTAAATAATTTTAAATTATTTTTTGATCAAAATATATCCAGTGATGAAGTTGACAAGTGTATTTTAGAATTGTCAAATACATATGCGAGGGATATAGAAGTACAATATTTTAAAGACGAAGTACATCATTTTTTAAAATATATAAAAGAAGAGAACATCACTTGTCCATTTAAGATGTACAAGGTAATCATTGATGGCCTGCAATCTTCATTTCCCAATGTGGAAACTATTTTAAAAATATTTCTTACATTGCCGATATGCAACGCAAGTGGGGAACGATCTTTCTCCGTTCTGAAGCGGATAAAAAATTATTTAAAAAATAGTCTTAATCAAACTCATTTGCAAAATTTTTGGTAAAATCTTACGCCCCAAAATTTTGTTCCGCCTCAGGCCCCTTAAAGGCATAATCCGCCACTGTTAGTTAATTAAATTTTATTTTACGCGCTTTGATTCTTGCAAAGTCGTCTATCAAATCACTATAATCCAAGTTGCTCAGAAATTTACTTTCTATAGATATTCTAGCTAAATCTACCAGTCTTTCTTGTCCTATTGTACTACGTAAATAATTTTTAATAATTTTTAATTTAGAAAAGCTACGTTCACCGGAAGCTACTGTGACTGGTATTGTCAATAAAATTCTAAGAGCTACAACTAGATTTGGTAATATCTGGTCGAATTTCTTTTCAAATATAAAATCTAATGATTCTATAGGGCTTAAAGTTCCTGAAATTATACTTTGGAATGTTTTAATTTTGTCCCATAGATCTAAACCTACTATATCAGACTTTGAATTGAAAGTTAAATGCTTTTCTAGGGAAAGACAATTATTTAAATGATCAGAAGCATTTAATGAAGCCACAGAAATATTATGCAAAAATTTGAAAATATTATTGTGTTCCGAAATTTGATCAAACCGTTCGCTAACAGATTGAATCGCCTGATCAAGGATTTGAAAAAAAAATTTAACTTCAAATTTTTGTTCAGGATTTGATATAATTTCGTCTCTACCTTCGTACGAGGGTTTCGACTAGGGCACCTTGGAGCATCCGGGAAATTTGGTGGAACATCTAATTTTACAGCTATTTCTTTAGCTTGCAAGATAAACCCCAGAAATGTTTCCTCATTGCGTAAGTTCGTCAAAAACTCTTTTGTGCCCTCTAACAAATGTACTGCCGTCGTTAAACAAATAGCAGGACTTTGTAAATATTTGCTAAATATATTCATTTTATCAAGAATATTATATCAAATAATTATTGAACAAATAAATTCAATATGAATAATTTTGAGAGATAAACTATTCGTGTTATTTCTTGTTATTCCGTCCTTATCCTTGTCACTTCTTATTTGAACTAAAGCGTCATAAATATTACCTAAACTACACATTAAGGGTTTTAAAGCTTCTATGCGAATGCGGCTTTTCCATCTTGTCGTACAGAGTGGTTTGAGAGTTAATTTTTTCACATTCTGTTTCAAAATGTCCCATCTTGAAACAGAACTAGAAAAAAACATATAAACATTGGACAGTATCAAAAAAATTTACAGCTTGAAGTGAACATTGAACTGAATTTAGAAGGACTAGGTTAGCTGAATGTGATGCACATGGCACAAAAAATGCTCGGGGTTCTATTTGTTTAATTTGAGCTTGCATTCCAATGTTTTTTCCCTTCATATTTGAGCCATTATCATAGCCTTGCCTTCTGCAATCACTAATTGAAAATTTTAGAGAAGTTAGTCGGTCTAAAACTAAATTCGTTAAGCCCTTACCCGTCGTATCTGTAGCTTTTAAAAACCCATAAAAAGCTCCTTAATTTCATGTTTGTTTTGATTTCTATGAGCAACTCTAACAATAAGTGATAATTGTTCATTGCGGCTCTGATCTGGAGTACAATCAACAATTATCGAAAAATATGTTGCACCTTTTATCATATCATCGATTTTATTTTGAATAACTTTAGACACGATTGAAATTAGTTCATTCTGAATGCTTTTATACAAATATTTGTTTTGCGTCTCAATATTAGTTATCCGTCGTAGGTGTTCTGAAAGAACATTGTCAAATTCAGCAATTGCTTCTACTAATTTCAGAAAATTACCATTATTTTTGTCGTATAACCTGTTTGACCCACTCCTGAATGCCAAAGATTGCATTGAAAGAAATTTTCCAAAAAAAATTTAAGAATTTTTACACAGTGAAAAAAATATTTTTGGTAATAAACTTCGGTAAGTAAAATATTTATTTTATTATTTTAAATTTATTTTTATTAATTGGGTTTTGGCGCCCTCCAATTTTAGCGCCCCGTCAAACTGCTCGTACTGCTCCAAGGAAGCGCCGGCCCTGGTTGATTTTATCATTTAAAATGTTGTTATTGTTTTTATGTTTATATATTTCTATTTCTTCCAATCTATCTAGATGTTGTCCTTTTCTTTTTTTATGTATTGTGGTTAAATTTGTGTTGATATTGGTGTATTTGTCTTTTTCTTTTTTTAAATGTTGGGCATATCTGGATTTTGGATCGCTTCTGTTAATTTCATTGGTGTGCTCAATAAATCTTTTTGTGAAGGACCGCCCCGTCTGGCCTACGACGGCCAAATACCTCACAACGCAAAATTAGCATCGTTTGATATAACCAACATGTATTCTAACATACCAATAAAAGATACAATAAATATAACAAATAATATGTTAATAAAAAATGGTTTAAACCCAACAATACACAAGAAATAATAAATATAATAACCGAAATAACAAAACAAAACTATTTCACACATAACAATGAGTATTATCAACAAACACAAGGATTACCTATGGGAAGCCCACTATCTGGAACTTTAGCCGAAATATATCAACGATTTTGAAACAAAATATATGCATAATAACTTAAATCCACACAAAGAAAAAATCATTTATTGGTATCGCTAAGTTGATGATATAATTTTATTATTCAAAGGAACGAATAGACAGCTTAATCTATTACACCAATACATAAACAGCATAGAACCTTCCATTAAATTCACGTTAGAAAATGAAGAAAATAACACAATAAATTTTTTGGATTTATCAATCAAAAATGTAGATTCAAAACACACATTCAAAATATTCCGAAAACCAAACCAAACGGATCAAACAATAAATATTAAATCACATCATCCATACCAACATAAACTAGCTGCCTACAACCACATGATCAATAGATTGAACAATATACCTATGAATGCAGAAAATTATCAAGACGAATTAAACAACATGAAATACATAGCCAGTAAAAACGGCTATAAAAACGAAATAATTGACACATTAAATAGAAAATATAAAAACAAGAAAAATTTACAAACCCTAACAACATTGAAGAATGAAGAAAAATTAGCAGGCAAAAAATACGTAGGCGTAACATACAATAAAACAAAATTCAAAATAATGCAAAAAACTTTAAAAAAAATATGGATACATTACAGCTTACAAAAACAAAAATAAAATAGAAAATTACCTAAAAACCAAAAAAACCCAAACCTTAGACACAGGTGTTTATAAACTTATCTGTGACGACTGCAGTAAATTTTATATAGGCCAGACGGGGCGGTCCTTCACAAAAAGATTTATTGAGCACACCAATGAAATTAACAGAAGCGATCCAAAATCCAGATATGCCCAGCATTTAAAAATAGAAAAACACAAATACACCAATATCAACACAAATTTAACCATATTACATAAAAAAAGAAAAGGACAACATCTAGATAGATTGGAAGAAATAGAAATATATAAACATAAAAACAATAACAACATTTTAAATGATAAAATCAACACTAAAACTAACAAAATATATGACATAATAATAAAAAATAGCAGTTGAAATAGTATATAAGTAATAGTTTAAGCAAAAATTGTAATAATAATTTAAGAACTGAGGATGACGTATGTCAAAATCGATATTCTATAAAATAAAAAAGAAAATTCAAATTGTTACTATAAGGAAGTTTATATTATTATTAATAAAATAAAAAAATTAAAAATAAACGGTAAAAAGTATATTTTGAAATATTGTGTTTATTTGTGGTCAAATGAGAAATTTCATAGATAACCTAAAATTATTCAAGTTGTGTTTTGTATGAAATTCCATATAAAATTTTTGCGGTTTTTTCTCTTATCCCTTATTTGTAGCGCTATTGCGGCAAACACATGCGTTAATTTCATCCGCATATGTAGCACGTGCAATGTAGATAATTTTGCATTTTTCTAAAGTTTCTTTGTGTTACTTTATGATCTTCGAATGTTTCTTCATGTTACACGTTGCGTCTAGATTTATGTGACTGTTCAAACATGAGTGCTGAATGCCTAGTTCGTAAACCAACAATCAAGGCTGCTGCAATACCTTATGAAGGAATTGAGAAGTGCAATATGATGGAATGTACGGACCAAGTGCGGACTCTAACACTAGAAAGATCTCTAATTCAACACTAATAATTTATTTACAGAACACTATCGAGTAATTTTACTCATCAAAACTTTAGCTAACAAAAAATGTAATAATTTAATACAAAAAAGGGTTGTTTTCTTCTAAATCCAGTCCTGCGGAACATAGGTTGATTGTCGGCTGTTATACAAATTGCTTTCCAAAAATAACTTATCCAAAAAAATCTGAAGCGTCATCCATAGACGCTTTGTATAATGCAAAACACTAAGTTAATCAAAACAAAGATGAACCAGCATCTCGATATACTTAATTTCTCCAAAATACTGTGGTACCACCAAAATGGTTAGCTTTGCATCTTGCAAATAATTTTTTTATTCGCCTACATATTAAAGTGTTACTTTATTACTGTGATTTGCGGCTTTAAAGTATCACTTTTCAACTATTTATTTTGTTGTCATAGCTACGTCCAAAAAAGTAAAAAGCATTTGTATTTGTTTAAATTCTATGAAAAATGAAAATTTTTATCAAAGCAACCTGTAATGTTATTAGTTCATCGTCGTTGGATGTTATATCTGCATGGTTTTGAACTTTATTTTCAACTTCTAGATTTTCGTTGGTGTTATTATTACTATGTGTTACTGTAGCGTTACTCTCATTACAATTTTGAACTTCATTTCGTGTTTGTAAAGGATGTGTATTATCTATTGTATTGTTTATTTGTTTGGCCTGATTTCTCGTAATCACTAGACATTGTGGAGTATTGTTTTTGTTATCTTCATATGGAAGTCTACTGAGCGCATCCGCGTTGGCATTTAACTTCCCAGGTTTATACTCTATTTTATAGTCGAATTCTGAAAGCTTATTGTGAAAACGGACTAGTCTACATGTTGGATCTTTGACATTAAATACACCTTTAAGAGGTTTATGATCCGTATATACGGTAAATTGTCGCCCGTATAAGTAGCAACGAAAATTTTTTGTAGCCCAGACAATAGCCAATAGCTCTTTTTCAATAACTGAATAATTTTTTTCAGCTTTATTTAAACTTCTACTTGCATAGGCGATTGGTCTATCTTCTCCTGGTTTACCTTGGGATAACACGGCTCCTAACGCTTCACTACTAGCGTCTGTGGTTAATATAAAAGGTTTATTGAAATCGGGGTATATTAGTACCGTATCTGAGGTTAATTTTTCTTTTAATAAATCAAAAGATGTTTGACATGCTTCAGTCCATATAAATTTTATATTTTTTTGTAATAACTTATTAATAGGTGCTGCTATTCTAGAGAAGTCTTTAATAAATTTCCTATAATAGTTTGCTAATCCTAAAAATGATTGAACTTGCTTAATTGCGATGCGACAAAAGATGAATTCTACGAACAGCTCCAAGCAACACTGGCTAGTGCACACCGAAATGACATCAAAATAATACAAGGGGATTTCAATGCCAAAATTGGAACCGACAACACCGGAATGGAATCAGTCATGGGCAAACATGCACTAGAATCAACACGTAACAATAATGGAGAAAGGCTCATCGATTGTTGTGTCACAAATCAACTATTCATAGGAGGCAGCAAGTTCCCACACAAGAACATACACAAATACACTTGGACATCACCAAATGGAAGAACCAAGAATCAAATTGATCACGTACTGGTGAATAAGAAGTTTCTATCCTCACTACAAGACGTCAGAGCAAAGCGAGGAGCAGATATACACAGCGACCATCAACTGGTAATTGCAACATTCAAAATTAAACCAGCCGCTGTAAAACAAAACAACAAGTCATGTCAGAGGAAATTTAACATCAGTAGATTGAGCGACAAAAATACAAATAACATCTTCAAAGAATCGCTCCAGCTCAATCTACCAAACAACGAAACCACCAGCACTGATGAAAAATGGGAACAAGTTAAAGAAGCTTACGTCAAAACTGCTACAGATGTGCTTGGATACCAAGACAAATCTCGGAAACCATGGATTAGCGATGATACATGGAAGAAAATTGAAGAGCGTCGACAGCTCAAGTTGCAGTTGTGTCACCAGAACACAACCGAGATCCGCAACAAATATGAAAGCACAGCAAAACAAGTTAAAAAGATGGCAAGGAATGATCGCAGAAGATATACAGAAAGCATTCTCAAGACTGCGGAAACAGCAGCAGCTAATAGAAATATGCGCACACTACACAAATGCGTGAGAAAGGTCACCAACAAATATACAAACACTCCACCAATAAAAGATGAATCTGGTCAAACCCTCACAACTCATGAACAACAGCTAAATAGATGGAAAGAATACTTCGAAGACAACTGCCACCAACAAGAAAATAACTTGCAGTCTCCGGATGACAACTATAACGAAACTATCAGCACCCATCCACCAACGGAACGGGAAGTTAGAGATGCCATACAGAAACTCAAGAACAACAAATCTGCTGGTACAGATAATATATCAGCAGAACTACTCAAAGCAGATGTAAACACAACAGCAGAAGCTCTAACACCACTATTAGCTGATGTATGGAACGAAGGTAAAATACCAACCAAATGGAAAGAAGGTTTAACCATAACAATCCCAAAGAAAGGTGATCTAAGAGAATGCAAAAATTGGAGAGGCATATCTCTGCTCAACACAATAATGAAAATACTAGCAATGATCATTCTCGAAAGAATATCTCCATCAATTAACATGAAACTAAGAAATGAACAAGCCGGCTTTAGGCCAGGAAGAAGCTGTACCGATCATATCAACACAATCCGTATCATCATTGAGCAATCAAATGAATGGAATTCACCATTGTATCTCCTCTTCGTGGACTTCGAACGCGCCTTCGACTCAATCAACAGGAGCGCGATATGGAAGACACTTTGTGAAATGGGCATCCCGAAGAAAATAGTTGATCTAATCAAAGAAATGTACCGGGATGCTGCAAACAGAATACAATACAAAGGACAGCAAAGTGATGAATACTACAACCACCGAGGAGTGAGACAAGGCTGTGTACTATCCCCGCTACTATTCCTAATAGTACTAGATAGTATCATGAGAAAGCTCGATGATGCAAGTCCAAATGGAATCCAATGGAATACAACAAGACGGCTCAATGATCTAGACTACGCAGATGACATCTGTCTACTTACACACACACATACGGACATGCAGCAAAAAATACAGAAGCTATCAACCCTTGCACATGAAGTCGGTCTCAACATTAATATCAGAAAAACAAAGGCTATGAGATTGAACACCAAAACGATAACACCAATTACCATCAACAATACACAAGTGGACGAAGTTGACAAATTTGTGTACCTTGGTTGTACTGTAGCAAAAACAGGCGGGACTGAAGAAGATATCAGTCAGCGTATTAACAAAGCCAGAAATACGTTCAATATGCTTCACAAAATCTGGAATGCATCCGTCCTGTCAAGAAAGACAAAGCTACGAATGTTCAATGCATGTGTCAAGTCAGTACTGCTGTATGGGTGTGAAACGTGGAAACATACAAGAAAGATCACAAATAAACTACAGGTGTTTGTGAACAAATGCCTGAGAAGACTGATCAAATGCTTCTGGCCAAACACCATCAGTAACCAGGAACTTCTACGGCAGACAGAGCAGTTAGACATTGAGACCGAGATAAAACAAAGAAAATGGAGATGGATAGGACATACACTGAGAAAATCAGTCGAAGATATAACAAGGATGTCCCTAGAGTGGAATCCACAAGGTAAAAGGAGAGTTGGAAGACCACCCATGACATGGAAGAAAACGGTGCTAGCTGAAGCAAAACAAATTGGCAAGACATGGGGTGAACTGAAAGCGATTGCCCCCAACAGAGTTAGATGGTCCAGTCTAGTAGACGCCCTATGCTCCTAAATGGAGATAAAGGAAAAAAAAAAAAAAAAAAAAAAAAAAAAAAAAAATTGTTTTGGGAATCGGGAAGTTTAAAATTGAATCCGTTTTTGAATCATCTTTTCTCACACCTTCTTCGCTGCACTTATGACCTAAATAAATAATTTCTTTTTTAAGGAAGTAGCATTTATCGATTTGTAATTTTAAGTTAAACCTTCTAAGTCGATCGAACACACTGATAACTTTACGATTATGATCTTCTAGATTTTTACCGTATATAACTATATCATCTAAATACACATAACACTCAATGCCTTGCAAACCCGTTAAGACGTGATTCATAGTTCTTTGAAAAGTGGCAGGGGCTCCTTTCAATCCAAATGGCATTCTGTTAAATTCAAAATGTCCTAAAGTACTACTGAAAGCCGTTTTTTCTCTATCCTTAGGTTCAACTAGTATCTGATGATATCCGCTAGCTAGATCAAGGGTGGTGAAATATCTAGAGTGACCAAGTTGGTCCAAAATTTCTTCTATGCGCGGAAGGGGAAATGCGTCACCTATTGTTATCAGATTAAGCTTCCTAAAATCAACAACCACTCGAAATCGTTTATTGCCGGACTTATCAGGACGTTTTGAAACAATAAGCAAAGGAGCATTGTAAGGACTCTTACTATGAACTATTATATTATTTTCGAGCATTTCCGAAATTTGTTTATTTATTTCTTCCTGTTGTGTTTGTGGAATTCTATACATTTTTTGGTTGATAGGGGTTTTATCTGGTAACGTGGGTATTGTATGTGTTATTGCTGATGAATAAGAAATTTTATCTCCTTCTAAGTGAAATAAGTCTTGATGATTTACTATTAATTGTACAATAGAGTCTCTTTCTTCTTTATTAAGATCATTATCTAGATTAAGATTATTTAAAATTCTATTTATTCTATCACTATTTCTATTGCAATCTAAATTTTCTGATATTTCTGGTATTTCAAAAAAGTTATCCGAACTATCATATTCTGGCACATAATTTTCTAAATCTACTTCAAAATTATTTATATTTATTACACTTATGGGTACTACATTGTTTTGTATTTTAGCAACCACATTAGAGGTGTATACACCTGGTAACACTTCTTTAGAGAAACAAACGACTTCTTTATCATTATCGTCATTGATTTTAAAATACAATATTTTTTTTGATCGTGGTGGAATTGTTTTTATTTGAGTAGCAACGATAT
This sequence comes from Diogma glabrata, assembly GCA_963693315.1. NCBI lineage: Eukaryota > Metazoa > Arthropoda > Insecta > Diptera > Cylindrotomidae > Diogma > Diogma glabrata. The sequence goes on from OY856187.1 coordinate 186,094,784, forward strand.
TTGGTAGAATAGATGAGTTTGAATTATCCTTAACTAACGCTTTATTATTTTCTATTTGAACATTTTTGTAACTTGTACTGAGGATTTCTCTGAAACTGCCTCTATGATGTATCTGATTCGAATTTGTTATCCCATCATTTCGAATGATTCTAGGATTGGTTAAATTCTCGCTACTAGGACCTGATACATTCGGTATTACTTTGTTCAATTCAACTAACGGTTGTTTTTCGTTAAGGTGTCCAATCTGATTATCTACCACTTGACTTGCTCTGAGTCTATCAAGTTGTCGATTTGGTACTGTTTTGAATTCATTGTTACAAATAGCTTCGATAGCCGTACTATCATTTAGTTCCGATTTATTATTTTTTTCAATTTCTCCTACACTTCGTGGTTTGCATGAAAAGGGGAAAATTACTTGATTTTGATTCCTTGTGCTTAATACTATTAGTTTATTGCTAACAAAATCTACTATTGAATTTCGAGCTAAAACATCTCGTCCTAAAATACCATCACTTTGAAAATTCATATCCTCAATTACATGAAACTTAATTGGTAGTAAATTATTTGAAATTGCGCCTATTACTGTACCTAATGTATAATTTGTTTGATTGTGAATACCTCTAATAATTGCTTTTTCTGTAGTATTTAAAATATGTTTTTGGTTTATACTGGATCTTTTAATTAAAGAAACTTCAGCTCCAGTGTCAATCAAAAGTGCAGTAATTATATTTTTTCCTATATCTAAATTAACACTAATTTCTGGACAGTTGCCAGTTGATTTAGTAGCATCATATATGCCTAAGTTAAAATTTTCATGTTCTTGATTATTTAGGTATTTGTTTGGGCTTTGAATTGTGGGTTGCAATTCAGCCCTAGTTAGTTTAAATCATTATTAATATTTTCAGGTGGTTGTTCATTGGAATTTGTATAATTTGAGGAGGTGAATGTTTTAATTTGTTGGGTGTTTGGAGTTTCGTAATACTGAACATGATTTGGTGCGTATGAGATGCGGGGACCTGAATTACTTAAATTTGGAACTTGAGTACGAATTGTATGTGGAATCTGTTGGTACTGAAAATTTCGTTGTCCTTGCGGATTTTAGTTATGTGTGTAATTTACTGGGTTATTAAATTGTAAATTACTTGGCAAATTCCAGTTGTTAGCTGGCCTATATTGGATACTATGCGGTATCTGTGGTTGATTATAGTGCATAGCATTGAAATACGTATTTTGTTGAGGGGCTACATTACGAAAAGTTTGAGAATTTGTAGGCTGGAGTAACTGTTCTTGGTAACTAGTTTGTTGGGCTAAATTCGATCGTAATCTTTTTCGACAGTCTGTTAATGTATGTCCGTAGTTTTTACAATATCTACAACTAATATCATTTCTCGGCAAAGTGTTGGAAAACTGTTGTAAATTAGGTTGATTTGCATTATATGAATTTGTGGTTGTATTATATATTTCTGTGTTAGTATGTATGTTTCGGTTTGGCTGTAAACTGTTTTGCATATTATTGAATTTTTCCAGTTCTATTGCGTATTCTAACACTGTTTCAAATTCCGTTTCCGCTAATGAAATTTGAAGAGCTACTTCTCGTTCTCTTAAACCAAGTTTAAAACATTTTATGGCCTGCTTTTCGAGTTCGTGCAACCCGGCAGAACAACTATCACTATAACCACATTTTAAAAGTAAAGCCTTTGCTTTTCTTAATAATCTGTTGATTTTATCTCCGAATTCGGTAACAGATTCGTGGGTACTTTGAACCATTAACCCCATTTTCCCATACAACTCAAAATAGCTAGAGTCTTCCTTTAGTCCTCGGGAAAGATATTTATAAAATTCTTTCAAACTTGTGAAATTTATACCACTTATAAGTTTCAGGGCGTTGCCCGACAACCGTGTCCTAACTGACTGTAAAAAGTGGGTTCTGTATTCGCTTGGTAGGGTGTGGTACGCGCGATCGCATTCATGCTTAAAATCAAAAAATTCGTCTTCCAGTCCATCATGCATTTCACCATTGTATTTTGGTATATTTTTAAGTCTGGTTGTTATCATATTGTACTCTTCGTCTAATTTATTATTAAAACTAGGTACATCGGTTCCATTATTCGTCATTTTTAAATTTTTCGCGTCTTTTAATTTATTGTTTAAATTTCCGAGGGCAGCAATTTCCGAATCTACCCTTTCTCTTAAATCTATATCTTCGTCCAGAGTTACCGACTCCAGATTAAGATTCTTTAAACTATTTGTTTTCTTTCTCTTTCTTTCTCTGTTTATAACGGCTTCGTGTGATAAATCGCGTACAATTTCGAATTCGTTATTTAATATATTTAAAGTAGAATTTGATGGCTTACCTTCTGAAATTTTGTGTGCTGCTTTATTTTTTCGACGGTCGTCAATAGCTGAACTACAGGATAGATTTCGTTGTCTCTTGAAGATTTCTTGTCAGTAAAATTTCTTTGTGGTAATTGACAGCTTTTTCTAGCTCCGGAACGTTTATTTCAATTGTATAATATTTTGTACTTGTACTTTTGACTGATGACTTGATACTTTTGAATTTTGATAACTGTATGTTATGTAACTTTAAAAACTGTATTTTGAACTTTTAGCTTGTTCTTAAAAATTGTTTATAAATTTTTACTATCACCCACTTAACAATTATTTTATTTTATTATAGAATTATTAAACTTATTATTTTGGTTTTAGTTCGAACCACTTTAAAACCACAGGCTAATACCGGCCGCGCCAAATTGTAATGTTATTTGTACAAGTACATATATATAGGTACAGTTGTATTCAACTTGTTGTACCAACAGTGTTTGTGGTTCCTTACCTGTGGATGGTTCTCAATAATTATTGATTAAAACACTTTAGATTCACTTAGTTAACTATAAATAACATTAACTATTAATATTAGTTTTATTATTATTTTTATAGAAAAAGTTACAACTTAAACAACTTAAAGATTTATTCGAATTAATTGAATCACTGATTAGATTTCGGACAACTTAATTTTACACTTTAAAACTAAACTAACTGTACTTCTTCGAAAACAAAAAATCAACAACTCTCAAAAACTAAAAACCAATTCTTTATAATATTTTATTTACCCAAAATCAACAAAAACTCAACAAAAATTGATGTATGCAATTTTTGCATAATTAACAATTTAACGAATTTAATTATTTATACAATTTTGTTGATTTTGGATAATTTAAATTTTTAAGTAATTTCTTAACCTATATTGTTACTGCTAACTTAACTTAACTTATATTGTTAATTTTGTTGATTTTGGATAATTCAAATTTTTAAGTAATTTCTTAACCTATATTGTTACTGCTAACTTAACTTAACCTATATTGTTAATTTTATAGTATAAACCAAAGGAGATTTATACAACAAACCCTCAAATTCAAAATTTCATTATCCAATTAAAATAGTTGTTATCATTTGTTGTCATAGCTACACAATAATTTGGAAAAATATTTATGTCAAAGGTTGCTTGTTCCACATATTTTTATTTTAAAATTTATGAAAATTTATAATTTTAATTTAGAATAACTAACTTTTCTTAAAATATTTTGCTTGCGGCGAATAAAAAATAGTATATGATGCACGGACGTAAGCTATTTTGGACTTAATGTGGGTGGACATCCGTCCAAAATCTTTAGCTTTACGTCCTAGCATCATAATGTACTATTTTTTTGTATATTTGTTTACAAACTCCAACTTTTCATTCAATTTAATAAGCTAAGTGTTGCTTGATTTTCTTTGTTTATTGCTTACGCTTGATTTGTTTACATACGAAGATGATGTAGCTTTTTTGTGTTTCTTGAACCTGGTATCGAATTCTCTTGATGTTTGTCCTATGTATGTTTCTGGGCAATCTAAGCATTTTATCTAATAGATTCCAGATTTTTTATTTTTTCCCTCTGTATCTTTGAAGTTAGTTAGGTGTTTTTTGATTTGTGTTGAAGGTCTGGTTACTAATTCTATATTGTGTTTTCTGAAAATATTTTGTAGTTTGTTGGTGATCTTGGGGTAAAATGGGAGACTAATTCTGGTTTTTTGTTGACTTGAAATTGGGGTTAGAGTGGTGTGTTGTTGTTTAAACTGCTTGGTTTCATGTTTGTGGATGATTTTCTTGGTTTTTTCTACAGAATATTCATTTGCTAATGCCGTATCTAAAATAATTTGTTTTTCTTTGTTGAATTCTTCCTTGTCCATTGGTATATTAAATAGCCGATGAGCCATGGAATGAAAAGCTGCTTGTTTATGTACTGAATGATGGAAGGAACCATGAATCTATTATTGTTTGTTGGTTTTCTATATATGCTGAATGAAAGTTTGTTTGAGCTGTTTTTAATGATTTTGATATCTAAGAAATTTAAAGTGTTATTTTCTTCTGTTTCCATAGTGAATTTAATAGTCGAATGTTGATTGTTGATTGTGGAAAATATATTTTGAAGGTCTGGTTTTTTGACTATGGCAAAAATGTCATCAACATACCGATACCATCTTCTTGGAAATAACTCGTATCTTTCCTTTAGGTTTTCTTCTAGCTTACTCATAAATATGTTGCTAGTATATAGAGCGAGTTTGCTGCCCATCGATGTACCCGAAACTTGTTTGTAGTACTTATTTCTAAACTTAACAAAACTTTGATCCATACATGTTTGAGCTATTTTTAAAAATGCTTCAATTTTTGGCTTTGGTACTTTACATTCTATTAAATGTTCTTTTAAATATTCTATTGCAATATTGATCGGTATACTTGGGAACAAAGCAGTTACATCAAATGATACGAAAATTTCATCTGATTTTATCTCCACGTTCTTTAACTTATCTACTAACTCCATCGAATTTTTAATACTACCACCTTTGGGTTGAGGTATTGATCTTAGTTCTTCAAGTAACCATTTAGCCATGTTTTCGACTAGTGTTGAAATATTGGAAACAATCGGTCTCATTTTGTTTCCCGGCTTATGAATTTTTGGTAATCCATATAGTTTTGCTACCTTAGGATTAGTAACATTGAATTCAAACTCCAACTCCGGTTTTTGTAATAAAATAACTATTTCTTTTATTATTGTTTTTGCTTCTTTAATCATCTGACTTAATGGGTCTCTTGAATTTCCATTTTTCCAAATATGCTCAACGTATGGGCCTTCATTGATAGCATTTAAAAATTAAAATTCTTAAATCTTAATCTGATTTATCTAATATTACTACTGCGTTCCCTTTATCTGCTTTAGTGAAAATTATATTTTTGTTGTCCTTTAATGATTTTATTGCTTTATCTGATTTGGATGACTTGTTGTTTTTGCAACCGCTTATGTTAATTAAACAAAATATAGAATTAGTAACCAGACCTTCAATACAAATCAAAAAACACCTAACTAACTTCAAAGATACAGAGGGAAAAAATAAAAAATCTGGAATCTACCAGATAAAATGCTTAGATTGCCCAGAAACATACATAGGACAAACATCAAGAGAATTCGATACCAGGTTCAAGGAACACAAAAAAGCTACATCATCTTCGTATGTAAACAAATCAAGCGTTGCAGAACATATGGTACAATTAAATCACAAAATAGATGAAGCCAATTCAAAAATAATAAAACCAGTTATTCAAAGATGGAAGTTAAATGCCTACGAATCGCTTTATATTTCAAAAACAGAAGACCTAATGAATACGGATGATGCGATAATAATCTCACCTTTATTTAACATCTGTCACAATAATAATTAATAGTAAAATAGTTAATAGTTTTTAGAAAAATCTTCCTAGCATTAAATAGTTAACGCCTACTAATTAGAATATTGTTCTTTTTTCATTTCCATTTCTCCTTTTTTGTTTGTGTTTTTTTAATCCTTTATTATTTTGTCAATAGTTTTAGGTATAATACAATCATTGTTATTAATTAATTTTTAGTTGCAAAATCACACCTGTCGATGATATTTTGAACATTGAAACTAATAGTGTAAAATAAAATAAACAGTCATTTAAAAGATTTGAATTTCATTGTTTTATTTTTTAAATTTTTAAGTGGTGCTTAATAAATTGAATGAAAAGTTGGAGTTTGTAAACAAATATACAAAAACAAATTATAATGGCTCATTCAAGTTACTCCGAAGTAGATTTTATTTATAATAAAATCTATCATGTTTCAATATTGATGACGAGCTATATTTGTAGGCGCTAATTTTACAAATGAAGCTCAACATACTTTTTATATCCAACTTCTCGTTTACTATTATGCGAAAAACTTTAGATTATTTATTTTTACCTTTTTGAATACAATTACAGATATCCACATCATATTCATCCGTTGTATTTATCACAGCCACTATCGATATAATTGGTTCCAATAACCGGAATGGTAAAACAACGAATTCGCTATTTTCGAAAACGTCTTCCAATACAAATGTTCTCATATTTAAAGATACAAAAATATGCTTTATACAATAACTCAAAAAATGTTGAAATTTGTTTGGGACATTTGTATGATTTTCACCATTGATGCTATAGTTAAACTTTTTATAACACAAAACTTTTTTAACAAGCAACGTAAACTAACCACTGTTAGAATAATAAAAAAAAAACACCAATTTTGACAATAAGTTAATTTAACATAATTTAATATAAACAAATATAAATATACATTATTTTTTTTTCGTTTTGTATCACAATAACCTGCACTTATTGAATTTAATTTACATCGTAATTTAGTTTTAAGTTCTAAACATAACTCCACAAAAATGAAAAATATTTTTCTATTTATAATTTTTAAAGTTACTAAACAAGGAAGAGTTGATTGTATGAAACAGATGCTCGTTATTCACATTATTTGTAATCAATACATTTACAATTTAGAACGTAACCAGTTAATAACAGATTGTCTCATTTTTTTTCATAACATTTTTCCTGTGCTTCCATCAATTTATAAAACATAAACAGAAGTAAGAACCACCCGTTTATCAATTAGAATACAAGCAAAAAGCTGGAAATGTTCATGTATTGTTTAATTTACTTTCCTTCTCCGAGAGAAATTTAAACGATAGCAACTCTTCTGTTTCGTTTTTATATAAACAAGGAAAATAAACAAAATTCGATAGAATGCAAATGTATAATCAAAAACTATTATAACTTTGATGTTACAAAAAAAGTCAGGTGTGCCGATGATTATTAATAAAAATGGTAATGAAAAAATGCAAAGCAGTCATATTATAAGCAATAAAATGGAAAAGTGTGGTGGTTGAGTGGGAATTTAGTTTTTACTGTTAGTGCAGTCGTGACTGTTTGAACTTCAAAGATTTAAATTCCTGTCAATCCACCTGTACAGAACATAAATTTGTTCTGGAGTTGATGTAGATTTTCATAACACAATGTACCCAAAAGATTTAAAAACCTTTATCAAATCTTTTGCATTATTTTTTATCAACGTTTCATCAAAATTATTTACATCTGTAGACAATAGAATAGCGATAAACACTTTAAATAAATGCAAAAAAATCTTTTAAACCGGAAGTGACAAACCGGCAGCTGGTATGTAGAACTATTGGAAACAGTACTAAAACCTTTATATACCAAGTCTCAATAAGTTTAGCCAGGGATAAAACCAGAATTAGAAGTTATTGAAGTTTAAAACTTATAGGTGTTCAGAGACCTCCCGCCATTTTGTCCAATTATGTACAATTGTAAATCTAAACCGTTCTCAAATCACACAAAATCTCATAAAAATAAATCCAACCGTTTAAGAGGAGTTCAGTCACAAACAAACGTACAGAAGAAATATGTATTTAAAGATAATTTTTTTTTATTAATCAGTTAGACATGTTTAGCACACTAAATATGAAATAATCATTATTCAGACTCTTTCAATATCCGAAGATACCATGTCAACTAGAAAGGAAGGAAATGGGGAATGGGATATGGGATAACTATTCTAATTGTTTAAATGACGATGGACATTTTCTTTAAATGCCTGAGGGGAAAATTCATCGGGAAATACGGAGGTGGGCATTGAGTTTCACAATTTGGCCACTCTATTAAAATAATCGTTCTGGAAGGACATATTTCTACAACGAGGTATTTGGACAGCAAATGGGTGACATAACTCTGAAGTTCTTGTTCGCCGATTAAATTGCGCACACGATGGAAGGATAGTTTGAATTTCCTTAGAGGAGAGTTCGCTAAAGTTATATTTATAGTAGATTACAACAAGCACCCCCCCCCCCCCCCAAACATGACAGCAGTATTCCATACATGAACGAATAAAGGACTTATAGATCAGCAAAATTTGATCGGGATTGAAAAACTTTTTACATCGACTCAAGAATCCTAATTTTTGCATTGCAGATTTAGCGAGGTTGAATACATGTTTATTCCATTTTAAGTTATTTTCAATATCCACTCCAAGAAGTCTAACTGATGCAATTCCTCATGGTTTATCTTAATAGGAAAGTTTTTATGTCGCTCTATTCGTGAAAGACGCCATAGTTTGGTTTTGGCTGGATTAAAGGAAACAAGATTACGATCGTCCCATTCCATTATACGAGCCAGGTCTTCATTAATAGAATCAATTAACAGCTTCCTATCAGTGGTAAGTGCAGTGTGAGATCTAAATTTAGGAGATGCATGTGACGCATGCAATGTGCTGTCATCCGCAAAACTATGAATTGGATGCACTGTGGAAATAAGTAAATCATTAATGTATAGTAGAAATAAGGTTGGTGAGAGTGCAGAGCCTTGAGGGACACCAGCATTGGTTGTGAAAATATTGGATGTGATACCATCTTAGTTAACATAAAATTGACGACCTGTAAGAAAACTTTGAATCCATGAGACAGTAAGATGATCTATGCCATAAGATTTTAATTTAGCTATTAGATTTCTATGCCACACTTTATCAAATGCTTTAGAAATACCAAGTGAAATACTGAATGTTTCACCATGGCTCTCCAGCGATTTGTTCCACAGATAAGTTACGTAGGCTAACAGGTCACCTGTTGCATGACTTCTACGAAACTCATACTGCTTATCATCAATAATTCGTGACATATCCAAATATTCTATTAGATTATAGTTAACATATTGTAACGTTTCTTAGCCGAGTTACAATTATTTAGTTCGATCACTAAATCAGGAAATTTAAAACACAATGGATTTTCTAAACGTTATAATTTTATTCGTTCAAGATTTTACAATAAAAATATTTCTCGTATTACTATTCCCCTTTTAGTTCTTCTTGTACTAACAATATTTCACCACTTATAATTCTTTTATACTTGTTCACAATATCACTTTTAACTTTCTACTTATAACACTGTTAATTTTACTTCGCCTTTATCACTGCTAATATTTTTATACTTTTTGTATCACTAACAATTTTATACTAATAATATCCTCGAAGAACACCTCTTATTTATACTACATGAAATAGCCTCGATATTACTGCAATATTCTAGATGAACAAACCCTTTTTTTTGTTGTTCCTTCCTTTATTTCAACAATAAGACGATCTTCAAATATTGACACCTAGGTGTGAAATCTATTCTTTTGTTTTGTTTCTTGTTTTATTTTCCAATTTTTATTTCGTTAACCAATCCTTATTCAAGAAAACAAATGCTTCCTATTAAATGTTTACTTTGGTTACGTTGATTTGGTTTTATTGATTTTTACATTTCTTTTAGAAGAATTTTCTCGAAAGATGTAGTGATAGTGATTTTCTCGATAGTGTTGTGTTCTATCGTCTTCCATAATCGTCACATTCTCCCCCACTTATTTCTGTTCGTCCCGAATAGAATCTAAATCTCCTCCTCTGTAGGGTGCTAATCTTTCTAGATGAACGACTTTTGGTTTCGCTCGTTGACCTTTCTTTATTCGATAAACGACATCGTTTAATTTTGTTATGATGGTATAAGGTCCTTCCCAAGATGTTTGTAGTTTTGGAGATAATCCTTTTCTCCGCTGTGGATTGTGTAGCCACACTAGTTGTCCTTCCTCAAATCCTTTGTTGTTTGCGCGAATGTCATACCGAGCCTTCATTCGATCACTGGATATCTGTGCTTTCTGTCTGACAAACGTGTGTACCTCCTCAAGTTCTTTTTGAAGTTTATTAACATAATCTTGGACACATAATGTTGACGATGGAATAATCCCAAACTTCAGATCACCAGGTAGCCGTAAATCATTTCCAAAAATGGTTGTAGCTGGCGTCGTTTTGATTGTATCATGCACTGCTGATCTATAAGCCATCAAGAATAATGGAATATGACGGTCCCAATCACGTTGATTCTTGTTTACTACTTTTGCTAGATATTTCTCAAGAGTAGCATTAAATCTTTCCACCATGCCGTCTGATTGGGGATGTGAAGCAGTTGTTCTAGTTTTATTAATCCCCAGTATCTGACAGATTTCTTGAAATATGGTAGATTCAAAATTTCTTCCTTGATCTGTGTGAATCTCCATCGGCACTCCGTAGCGACTTATCCAATTGCTAACTACTGCTTCAGCGATCGTTGTTGCTTCTTGGTTTGGTATTGCACACACTTCTGGCCATTTGCTAAAATAATCCATTATGACTAGCACATATTTGTTGTTGTTATCAGAAGTCGGAAATGGTCCAGCTACATCCATCGCAATTCTCTCGAATGGTGCTCCTACATTATACTGCCTCATGTTACCACGGCTTCTTCTTGCAGGTCCCTTTGCAGCCGCACATTGATCGCATGCTTGACACCATTCCACTACCGATTTACGTGCTCCTGACCAATAAAATCTACGCCGTACTTTAGTAAGGGTTTTGTTAATACCCAGGTGACCACCACTGGTTCCTTCATGATATTCCTTTAATACTTGAGGTATTCTTATTTTGGGAACTACTATCATTGATTCTTTAACTGATCCGTCAGGACTTTCCCAAATTCTTTTCAAGCATCCATCTTCAACACAGAGACTGTCCCATTGTGCCCAATATGCCTTCAACGTTTGACTTTTATCGGCAATCTCACTCCATGCAGGTTTTTCTCCCTTTTCCTTGAACTTTATTATTGGTGCTAAGCTAGGATCTTCCAGTTGCTCCTTTCTTACTACTTCAGGTGTCCAGTCTTCACTAGGAAGTACTTGCAGAAGCCTGACATCAATAATGTTTTCCTTACCCTCCGCCCGATTACAGTGCTTGCATTCCACCTGGCATGGCCTTCTTGATAATGCATCAGCATTTCCATGTGCACTTCCCCTTCGATGTTCAATGTCGAAATCATAAGCTTGTAAGCGTTCAATCCATCGTGCTACTTGTCCTTCCGGGTTCTTAAATTGCAGTAGCCACCTCAATGCTCCATGATCAGTTCTCAAATGGAATTTTTGACCGTACAAATATTTGTGAAAATGTTTTACACATTCCACTATAGCTAGCAATTCTTTACGGGTTACACAATAATTCCTTTCTGGCTTGGACAGTATTTTTGAGTAATAAGCTATTGCTTTTCTTGTCCATCAATTTCTTGAGATAACACTCCTCCTATACCATCATTGCTGGCATCAGTGTCTAATATGAATTTAAAATTTGGTATAGGGTAAGCCAGAACTGGTGCAGTGCACAATCTTTTTCGCAGCTCCACAAATGCGTCTTCTTGCTTTTCGGTCCATTCAAAAGCTTTATCCTTCCTCGTGAGCTCATGTAGACTCTTAGCAACACTGGCTAATCCTGGTACAAAACGTCGGTAGTAAGTGCACAATCCCAGAAAACTGCGAAGCTCATGTAAATTCTTAGGTCTTGGCCATTCTTTTACTGCTGTGATCTTATCAGCATCTGTGTGTATTCCATTTGTTGTTACTTTGTGCCCCAAGTACTTTACTTCTTCTCTGAATAGTGTACATTTCTTTGGACTCAATTTTAGTCCTGCTGCTTGGATTCTCTCGAAGACTTCTTCTAAATTCTTCAAATGATCGTCGAAATCCTTGCCCATTACAATGATGTCGTCCAAGTACACAAGGCACGTTCTCCAATGTAATCCTTTCAGCAAACGTTCCATTAAACGTTCAAATGTTGCGGGAGCATTACATAGTCCGAATGGCATAACGTTAAACTGCCATAGCCCACTACCCACACTAAACGCTGTCTTTTCTCGATCATCTTCTTGGACTTCTACCTGCCAATAACCACTTTGCAGATCTAATGTTGAGAATAATTTGGCACCTGATAATGTGTCCAAGGTATCATCAATTCGAGGTAATGGGTAGCTATCTTTCTTTGTTACTGCATTCAGTTTTCTGTAGTCGACGCAGAATCTCATAGTTCCATCCTTCTTTCCAACTAAAACCACCGGTGAACTCCATGGACTATCTGATTGCTCGATAACACCAGTCATTTTCATATCCTTTACCATTCTATCAGCTTCTTCCCGTTTTGCTAATGGTAATCTTCTTGGTGCTTGGCGAATTGGCATCTCTGCTCCCGTGTCAATTTTATGTTTAACCAGATTAGTTCTTCCGTTGTCTGCTGATGTGCTGCAGAAGATGGATGAATAACGTTCGAGCAACTGCTCTGCTTCTTTCTTTTGTTCTTTTGTAAGCTCTGTTGTCCACTTCTGTAGTAGATTTTGTATTTCTTTCTTCTGCGTTTGATTTTCGACTTTCCTTTCTGTGTGCTGTTGTTCACATTTCACAATGGTAGTTACTTCTTCACATTTACCAACGATTGTTCCTTTCTTGATGGTTTTTGTTTTGTCTGATAAATTTAGTGTTCTTATCGGTATTTTTGAGTTTTCATCTGGTACAACTAATGTTTTTCCTATAATGATCTCTTGATGTTGTAGACCATTTTCATTGGCTTCCACAACCCACAACCTTGGTGACCCAAAATCTCCCTCCAATCTTCCCCAGACGATTGTTTCGGTATTAGGTGGCAGCTTTTCGCGATGTTCCAATATTATTCGCCTCATACTTGATTCTGCACCATTCATCTGAAGAACCAACTCTACGTTACCATACTTGAGTACTCCATTTCCAGCGTCTATTACAAATCCATTCGGCCTCATGAAGTCCATACCCAAAATTACTTCATCAACGATGTCTGCCACTAGAACTTCATGCTGAAAGTGCGTATTTCCTATTTTTATATCGGCAATTTTGCTTCCCCTGATAGTTGCACTTTCCCCTGTTGCTGTTTGTATTCGATATTTTTCTGCTGGTTGTAATTCCCCTTTTAGTAAATCTGTACGGACTGTTGTGCGAGTTGCTCCAGTATCTAGTGTAATGGTACAGTTGTTGTCATCAATTTCAGCTCCAATCGTTAAACTGTCACCATTTTTTGCGATTCTTGAAATAGGGATGGAGATTATAGGGCATTCGGTTGTGGGAGCCAGCTTACGCCCCTTAAAGCTGACTCGTTTTAGTTTAACCCTTCCGCTACTATTTGACCATCCTCTCCCGCTTGAGCCTTTTCTTCAGATGATCTCCGTCTGATTGGTGATGTTGATCTTCCCCGTTTTCGTCTGGCCTCTCTGCATTCTCGAGATATGTGACCAAGTTTGTCACATACCCAACATCTTATTCTACTGTTGAATTCTTTGGGTCTTCTTTGAGGCCTAAAACTGTCCTCTTCTTCCATTTCTACACGGCGTACTTTGATTGTTGGTTTGACAATTGCTTGTGCCGTCTCACTAGTCAATGCACAAGCTATTGTTTCAGCAAATGTAGCTTTAGGCGTCATCACAGCTGACTTCCGCGTCTCTGGATCTCTTATGCCGTCGATGAACGCATCTATCTTCATTCTTTCCATATAGTCTGGTGATGTATTTCCATGTGCCATATGTACCAGACGTTCGATCGCAGACGAAAACTCTTGCAGACTTTCTCCTATTCGCTGGTAGCGACCCTTCAACTCAAGTCTGTATATCTCCCGTTTGTGGTCACTACCATATTTGCGATCTAAAGCCTTCATGATCTCATTGTAGCTCCTTCGATCTTGTTCTGCAACTGATTGTATTGTTTCTGCTGCTTCACCCTTCAGTGCCACTATTAAAGCTGCCACACGATGTGTTTCGTTCCAACTGTTCTGATCAGCTGCTGTTTGAAATTGGAATTTGAAAATTCCAAACGATGATGTACCATCGTATGTGGGCGGTTTTAACCTCATGCCCTGTATTTGTTGAACCGGATGTGATGTTTTAGCTATTATTTCAACATCTAGAAGCCTTTTTTCTACTTCTACTTTAAAGTCATCTACTTTCGATAGCACTTTCTGTTCCAGAACTTCAACTTCTTTTTGCACTTTCTCGACTTTCTCATCCACAATTTTCTCTACTTCGATGCGTAGATTCGCTGCCATCTGTAGAAGTTTCTCGTCGATGTGTGTTTTAACCAAGCTAATTTCTTCTCGACTTGAAGCGATGTTTGCAGACTGTTGATTGATGTTGACATCTAACTTTTTCATTTCATTACTCATGCTGTTACTCATTTGCTCCATCATAGCCATTAACTGTGCAAAGTCGTTGTTTGCTGGTACGACTTGCCTCGTTGCTTCAACAGCACCATCTTTATCTATAAGTACGGTTTTCATCCCAATGTTGTGAAGCTGATTCAAAATTTTCTATCCGACCGATACATTTCGGTAACCTTAGACGGATATTCTTCTGAGTCTAAACTAATTAACGCTGGTGTACCCCAAGGCTCAGTATTGTCCCCAACCCTATTTTTGATTTATATCAACGAATTGTTGAAAATCACCAGCAACCCAATAAATAGTTTTGCAGATGATAGTACTCTGCACAAGTCGTTCGAGCCCCTTCCTTCAAAAGGTAAAATGCACGAACGAATTAATCCTGCCCGGAGAGACGCTGCCGTTTATGAACAAAGACCTGAATAAAGTCGCCGACTGGGGTGACCAAAACCTTGTCAATTTCAACTCCACCAAAACACAGCTGTTGATTGTTTCCAGATTAAAGACCGAGTTCCCCAAAGATATTTTATTTAGTATGTGTGATGAACCAATAGGTGAATGTAAAAACATTCGTTTATTGGGTGTCACAGTTTCAAATGACCTACTCTGGAACGATCATGTAATGGCGATGGCAAAAAGCGCGTCTAAAAAACTCGGCCTCCTAAATAGATGCAAAAAATTTTTCACTCCATACCAATTGCTCCATGTTTATAAGTCCTATATTCGTCCCTGTATGGAGTACTGCTGTCAAGTTTGGGGTGCTGCCTCTGTTTCCATCTTGGCCCTCTTGGACTCTGTTCAAAAGCGAGCTATACGAATTGTAGGTGATCGAACTTTGACATCACAACTTGATTCCCTACAACATCGTCGCACTGTTGCTGACCTCGTTGTTTTTTACAAATATCGTCATCAGCAGTGCTCAGATGAAATCAGCGGCATCATGCCTCAAACTTATTCTTACCCCCGTTCCACTCGGCAATCGGCTGC
The DNA here is from genome assembly GCA_963693315.1 of Diogma glabrata. NCBI lineage: Eukaryota > Metazoa > Arthropoda > Insecta > Diptera > Cylindrotomidae > Diogma > Diogma glabrata. Next base: position 186,110,221 of record OY856187.1, read on the forward strand.
CGCAACCAGTGAAACGGTAAAGATCCCGCGCTGTCATACTGGCAGATCGCAGAGAGACTTCTTTGTCCGAACTGCGTACAAATGGAACAGTTTGCCGGAACACTTAGTCTCAGGTGGCTTCAACCCACAGATGTTTAAAAAAAGCGTTAATCTACACCTCAGAACGCCAGTTGTTGTGGGACCCAGGTCTAGACCTAGGTCTTAAAAGGTATTTATGTGTTGTTGTGACACATATTCTAAACCCTATTACACAACACATTTTATTAAAAAAAAAAAAAAAAAAAAAAATATTTCTTGCATCTGGATTTTCATCTGCTTCTTCTTGCCCAAAACGATATTTTTCTGGATCCAATCCGGCTGCTTCCATAGCTTTTATTAATCGTTCTTCCAACTCATTCTTGGTTCCCGTTGTTGAAAGATTTCTTTTCTCCAATTCACTCTTCAGATCTTGAACTTTTAATCCATTCAACTCCATCTTATTTCCCAATCTCACTTCTGACACCAGTTGTAACGTTTCTTAGCCGAGTTACAATTATTTAGTTCGATCACTAAATCAGGAAATTTAAAACACAATGGATTTTCTAAACGTTATAATTTTATTCGTTCAAGATTTTACAATAAAAATATTTCTCGTATTACTATTCCCCTTTTAGTTCTTCTTGTACTAACAATATTTCACCACTTATAATTCTTTTATACTTGTTCACAATATCACTTTTAACTTTCTACTTATAACACTGTTAATTTTACTTCGCCTTTATCACTGCTAATATTTTTATACTTTTTGTATCACTAACAATTTTATACTAATAATATCCTCGAAGAACACCTCTTATTTATACTACATGAAATAGCCTCGATATTACTGCAATATTCTAGATGAACAAACCCTTTTTTTTTGTTGTTCCTTCCTTTATTTCAACAATAAGACGATCTTCAAATATTGACACCTAGGTGTGAAATCTATTCTTTTGTTTTGTTTCTTGTTTTATTTACCAATTTTTATTTCGTTAACCAATCCTTATTCAAGAAAACAAATGCTTCCTATTAAATGTTTACTTTGGTTACGTTGATTTGGTTTTATTGATTTTTACATTTCTTTTAGAAGAATTTTCTCGAAAGATGTAGTGATAGTGATTTTCTCGATAGTGTTGTGTTCTATCGTCTTCCATAATCGTCACAATATTTTCAAAATATTTTAGCAAAAACCGACAGAATTGCAATTGGTTTATAACTATTTGGGTCAATCTTACTGCCTTTCTTCGATATGGGTTGAACAGAAGTCGGCTTCCAAGAATCGGGAAATATTCCCGATGATGAATAGAAAATTTTCGTTAGAATTGGAGCTAGTTGCCTAGCAAAGTTTTTTAGAATTAGGGGTGGAATACCGTCGAGGCCAGTAGATTTGTTGATATTGATAGATAGAAGCACTTTTCGTACAATATTACAATGAAAAATAATTGGTTTCATTTTTGTTTCAACTGGGGGAATGAGTGTAGGAGAATGGGGAGGTTCAACTATGTTTGAGTTTTCTGCGAAAATATACCACTCAAAACATCCACCTTCTCTTTCGAGTCGCTGACGGGTATGTCATTTAGAATTAAGGTTGGGATAGAGGATCGAGTGAAATCGCTCTGGACTGATTTAACTGCCTGAAAGAAACTACGAGAGGCAGATGGGTGCTCAGCAAATTGTTTTGCTTTCACCTGGACAAACGAGTCTTTGTCCAGATCTATTTTGTTTTTACTAATATTTTGTGCTTTTTTACAGGCAATAAGGTTTTCTGGAGTTTTATTTGAGTTTTAGGCCTTAAATGCATTGCATTTATTCCTCACAGTCTCATCAACATCCCTCGTGAACCAAGGCTCAGTTTTGGGAGTGATTAGTCGATTTGGAATAAACCGTCGCATTCCGTCTTTTATGACTTCAGAAAATCTTAATGCTGATGTGCTAGGATCTTCCTCTACATAACAAACAGATTTCCAAGATGTTTCTTCATAAAAGTTTCTTAGTCCCTCCCAGTCAGCGTGTTTATAATTCCAAACGCGACGAGGATTGGCTTCAATTGGTGTAGATGATGTAAATTGTATTATCGCTGAAATTAGTAAATATTCCGATGATCCAAGGGGTTGTTCAACTCTTAACTTCGTTGTGTCTGGTTCGTTTGTCAAAAACAAATCCAGCAATTTATTTTTATGTTGGGTATTATCTGATATTCTCGTGGAACACTCTATCATTTGAGTCAAACCATGATAATCTGCGAGTAACAATTCTGTCTGTAGTCCTACGTCGTCAGTGCGGGACGAATACTTCAACCATTCTTTATTATGTATATTAAAATTCCCAAGAATGACCAGTCTTGCTTTGGGGTAGTATGTGGTAATTTTGTCTATATTAGACGATATTTGATCGAACAAAGGACAACCTGGAGGGGAGTTTGGGATCTGTATAAGCCTATTATGAACATGGTTTCATCAACACCTGAGATCTTCAATGCCAGAGAATTATGGTGCTTAGAGTTCAACTCGTAAGCCTTAATTCTCATACATGAAAGTGAATTTCGAACAAATATACAGACACCATGTTTGCTATAAAAGGAATGTTCCAATTCGTAACTAGGCATTCGGTATTTATCAAAATCCAATTTCGAGGCTTTGCCACTGACAATTGTTTCGGTAAGAAACAATATGTCAGGTTTATTTTTTTCGATGTAGTGATGAACCTCGTTTAGGTTCGAATTGAGACCTCTTATGTTCGTGAAATCAGTGGTAAGCTGTTGGTTTGCTCCGCCGCCGTTTCCCCGACACACAGATTTACCCTTTGACATTCTAGGTACAGCTATTGAAATTTGGCCAGGTCTAAATTTCAACACTACACAATACCAAAAAATCTGGGTATCTCTGTCACAAAAACACGATAGCAGGTCTCATACAACAGTAGCACGATAAGGGAAAAGCAAAGAAAATGGTGACACAAAAGACACTGTTGATCTCCTGGTGCTGGCTTCGAATTTAGCTTAATGTTGAACACTTGCAATTACCCTTTTGATCACTTGTATTTTACCAATTATTAAATTAATTTTCCATAGAATTTTCACATTTAAGTAAAACAATTAATTTTTATTTTGAGTGCACAACAAGTTATCTCGATTTATATGTTATTACTGATCTCTTTTGTAAATTAATTTATTATTTTTATACATTAAAAATTCTTATGTATTAATATAAATACATATGTATAACTATAGCATATTATATATTTATGATCTCAATATAAAGGGTATACGAATGTTGAGTATGAAATGTACTTTGTGTATACTTTGAATTGGTAATTTTAATTTAATTTAGATTTCTTTTAAAGTCACCACATCACTCACTCACCAGCTTTAGAGTTACTATATATAATAAGAAAAGTTTACTTTTTTATCCTAGGTTTTAAATCTTAATTTTTTGTTTAGAATTGTTAGATTTTGTTTATCTGCATCTTGTTCTAAAAAAGCAGGCTTTAACCTATCTATAGAAATTGAGCTATGTTTTCCATTTATATCAATAATGTATTGCTTTCGCAATCTTCTAATTATTTTGTGTGGTCCATCGTAGGGTTGCATTAGCCCTGTTCTAATTTTGTCCACGCGTACGAAAACGTAGTCACATGTTTCTAATGATTTTGGAATGTACGGTTTAACTACTGGCAAATTTGGCGGTATTGGTTTTATATTCCTCATGGTTTCTTTCAGTTTGTCTAACAGTATAGAAGGTTCTGAAGTAGCATCATTAGTACTGGGTACAAATATTTCACCTGGAATTCGTAATGTTTGTCCATAGACTAATTCTGCTGGACTACACTTTAAATTTTCTTTAATAGTGGTTCTTAACCCTAATAAAACCGTTTGGAGCTCTTCACTCCAGTTGTTTGTTTTTCCTCGTGACTTAAGAGATTCTTTTATCTGACGATGTAGTCTTTCCACCATGCCATTGGCTTGACGGTGGTATGTAGTCGTACGTATTCTATGTATTCCGAGGAACTTCGTGAGTTCCTTAAACAGTTTAGCTTCGAATTGTGTACCTTGGTCAGTTGTCACTCTTAAAGGAGTTCCAAAACGCGTAATATAGTTGTTGTAAAAAGTTTTTGCGACAGTCATTGCAGACATGTCAACCATTGGGTATGCCTCTGGCCACCTAGAAAAGCGATCTATGGTTGTCAGGATATACGAAAATCCGTTCGATGGTGGCAGGGGACCTACAATATCTAAGTGGATATGATCAAAGCGACCAACAGGACAAGTGAAATGTTGCAGTGGAGATTTCGTATGCCTGACTATCTTAGACTGTTGACATGAATTACAACATTTACTCCAGGAACCGGAGTCAATATTCATGCTCGGCCAAAAGTATTTGGATGCTACTAGCTTCCGAGTTGCTTTGATCCCAGGGTGGCAAATATTATGAATGTTTTGGAAGATGGTTTTGCGAAGCTGATGAGGTATGAAAGGACGATTCACTCCTTTCGAAATCTCACACCAAATTTTTGTGTCATCGTTTGTGGGCGATAAGAATTGAAATTTCAATTTACCGGAAGAATTATTTTTAAATTTATCTAAAAGCGCTCTGAGTTCCTGGTCGTTTTGCTGTAATTTTGATAAGGTCTCAGTGTCAACCGTTGAAATATTTAATGACAAATTATCGCATTCGGTTCTTGAAAGTGTATCTGCGACCGTATTTAGTGAACCTTTAATATGTCTGATATCATTTGTAAATTGAACGATATATTCTAAATGTCTGGTCTGCCTTGGGCTTCTATCAGTTTTTGAATTTATAGCTGAAACAAGTGGCTTGTGATCTGTTAAAACTGAAAACTGTTGACCTTCAACGAAGTACTTAAAATGTTTAATCGATGAATATATTGCTAGTAATTCGCGATCGAACGTTGAATACTTTTTTTCAGTCGTAGTTAGTTTTTTAGAAAAGAATCCGAGAGGAAACCAGGAACCGTCAATAAATTGTTGTAACACACCTGCGATAGATAAATTTGACGCATCACATATTATATTAATAGGTGCATTTGGTTTTGGAAAGCATAATAGAGTTGCTGCAGCCAGCTCAGTTTTAATTCTTTCGAAAGCTTCGTTGCATTCATCCGACCATAAAAAACTCACTGGTTTTTTCTTTTTGGTCATAAGAAGAGTTAGAGTGTTATGCAGAGGACATAGAAGCTCAGCTAATTTAGGTACAAATCTGTGGTAGAAATTTATCATACCAATAAATCTTTGTAGCTGTTTAACAGTGGTTGGTATAGGAAAACCAACTATAGCTTCCACTCTAGTTTTAGATGGTAGTATGCCTTCAGAAGAAATAAAATGGCTCAAAAAGTCTATTTTCTCTTGGCCAAACACACATTTTTCTGATTTTATGGTAATTCCATGTTTCGAAAGTCTTTCAAATAAAAGACGTAGGTGGATGGTGTGCTCCTCTTTTGTTTTGCTAGCAACCAGTATGTCGTCTATGTACACAAACACGAACGACAATCCTCTCGTTACCATGTTCATAAACCGTTGGAATGTCTGAGCTGCATTTTTCAAACCGAAAGTCATCCGTGGAAACTCAAACAGTCCAAACGGTGTTGTGATGGCAGTTTTAAAAATATCTTCCTCTGCCACTGGTATTTGGTGATATGCTCTTATGAGATCGATCTTGGAAAATATCTTACAATCGTTCAAGTTTTGCGAGAAATTTTGGATGTGCGGTATTGGATACCTGTCTGGTACTGTAACCGCATTCAACCGGCGGTAATCACCGCAAGGCCGCCAATCCGTTGATTCTTTTTTTTGCACCAAATGCAAGGGAGACGAAACTGAAGATGAGGATTCGCGACAAATTCCTAGCTCGATCATATGCTCAAATTCCAATTTGGCTGCATTTTCTTTAAAAGGATCCAGTCTACGAGGACGAGAAAATGGGAGATGTCCATTTGTGATAATATAGTGACGAACAGAATGTTTGATAGGGTGGTGAAAGTTAGACGGTAGTGTTAAAGATGGGAAATCTTTTAATAGTGCTCCGTATGTATCACCTATTGAAAATAATTTTGGAGAAGGTGTTTCATCGTTAATAGAAGAACATTTCACCGAAATTTTCGTATTTTCATCAAAGAGTTTCTTTCATTTTAGATCTACAACGATTCCAAATTTCGAAAGAAAGTCCGCTCCTAATATTGGTTTCTTGATTGTGGAAACCACAAATGAATGTACAAATTTTGGTCTAAGTCCTATATTTATATTCAATAATTTAAAACCGAATGTTTTAATAGGAGAACCGTTTGCTGCGGTTAGTGAAATACCCGTATTATCACACTGAGGTTTCATATTAGTAGTAATTGGGATCGTAGATACATCCGCACCTGTATCGATTAAAAAATTCAAGTTGTTAATTGTATCTTTAATGAAGAGACGACGACTTTGCTCGCTTCGGATATGCGTCGTCATGAATTCCGAAGCTACTTGTTTTCCGAATTTTTCGTTGGTGAAAATAAAGAGCACGGCTTCGTACATTTTCTGGCTCTGTCTCCAAATTTTCTATGATAGTAACATAATAATTCGTTTGTGGACCCTTCATTTGGTTTGGATCTGGATCTCGATTTATTTCTGTTGTATCTAAAGTTTTTGTATGGTGTTCTACTCCTTGATCGTGACCTATTTTCGGTATTTAAAGATACTAACTCTGAGATTTGGGATTGAAGTTGGTTGATCTTCTCTTCTAAATAGGAAACAGTTGTGAGGTTAGTTGACTTAGTTGCTTCTGCAACTGAATTGCTCGAAAACTGTGATTGCTCCCAAATTTTGTCGGTCATCAAAAGAAGTTTATCTATATCTTTTGTGTCGGCTACGGCAATTATTTGCTTTATAGTATTAGGAAGACGCTGTTTCCAAATATTTGCAATTAATTCATCGTTTATTCCATCTAACGTAGCTGCCTCGGCAGCCATAGAACGAAACATATTTGAGGGTTTGTCGCTTCCTAATTCAAAACTGCTCAAAAGTCTCTCCAGTTTTTTTTCGTCACTTTCCGAATTTCGATCTACTAAAGTTTTTCTTAAAACGTCGTATTTGTTGTTAGCAGGTGGCTTTCTTAAAATATCGGACACCGTAGACATAGTACTCTCAGTCAGCGCACCTAGAACATAGTCAAACTTTGATTGATCTTTGACCACTTTGGCATTTCGAAATTGGGCTTCGATACGCAGAAACCAAAGATCAGGCATCGTAGGCCAAAATGGAGGTAGTTTCTGCGTTAAAGAACCTTCTTCTAGTGTGACTTTTATATCGGGTACAATTTCTGATCCCTTTTCCATTATGAAAATAAAATTTTATATTTATGTTACAGTAGCGAAAATAGATAGTAGTTTTTCGACAGATAACGTTTTCGAACGTATATTATTTTATATGTAAAAGATAACAACAAAAATGTTCAGAAAAATATCGTCAGTCTATTCTACAATATATATATTAACGCTTGCTGAATGTAAAGAATAAATGCAGAAAAAAATCTATTCTGATATCGTAAATATTATTAACAAAATAAATATATGTATTTCAATAAAACTGGATGTTTAATAACCGAAAATATGATATAACGAAATAAAAAATATCAACCAAAATTTGTTTTTTTTTTTCCAAGAAAAAAAAAATATTCACAAAATAACACCGTAATAATTGTTCACCTTGATCTTGACTAATTGTGTATCAAATTCATAAATGTATAATACGTAAACTTTTGATTATGACTAATTATTTTCAATTGAAAAAAATTAATTTAAACTTATAAATTATATTAATATATACCGTTTCAAAATTATTTCTATACGATTTTTTTTTAAATTTTTAAGTTTTTTTTTAATTATTTGATATTAGAATGAAATTATTTTAATTATTTAATTATTTGATTTAATATTTCAATTATTTGATATTAGAATGAAAAAAAAAAATAATAATAATAATAATAAAAGTAATACCCCAAATATATATCTTGATTTACTTGATTCCTTGAGTTGATTCTTGATTTTATTATAGAATATCCATCCGAGTGTTGTTAAATTATTGTATGTTCCATTTTCATAGGCAGCCACAATGAATTTTCTTCACACAAATTTTGCCGATAATGTGTACTGATGAAACTCCAATATTTGTTTAGTTATAAACAAAATGTAATTTACTGCACTGCATACGTAACAAAATATAATATACTGCATACAAAATTATTACAATATTGATGGTAATTTTCTTCGCTGATATTGTGTTGATTACTGTTATTGTTCAACGTCCTTAACGTAATCCATAATTATGTTCAATTTATGACCATGTTTATGTATTTGGTCATGCAGAGCAACAAATTTAATACGGTTTACAAAAAAAACTGTTGCACTTGCTATTGTCGATTTTCACAATAAAATGTTTTGCACCAAAACTCACGTCGGGTCACCACTGTTGATCTCCTGGTGCTGGCTTCGACTTTAGCTTAATGTTGAACACTTGCAATTACCCTTTTGATCACTTGTATTTTACCAATTATTAAATTAATTTTCCATAGAATTTTCACACTTAAGTAAAACAATTAATTTTTATTTTGAGTGCACAACAAGTTATCTCGATTTATATTTTATTACTGATCTCTTTTGTAAATTAATTTATTATTTTTATACATTAAAAATTCTTATGTATTAATATAAATACATATGTATAACTATAGCATATTATATATTTATGATCTCAATATAAAGGGTATACGAATGTTGAGTATGAAATGTACTTTGTGTATACTTTGAATTGGTAATTTTAATTTAATTTAGATTTCTTTTAAAGTCACCACAACACTAACCAAATTGGTAATTAAATAATAGACTAAGAAAGTTAATCCAGGTAAGACAAGAAAGTAATTCCTACTAATAATTAAAAACAAATTTTATATTTCTTGCTACCAGGCAATATTGTATATTACAAATCTACAAGTTTAAACCTTTAAAATAATAAATTTATAACTTTAAAAAGCAATAAAAGGATAAATTTTACCTGCTTGGTAACAGTAAATATAAAATATCAAATAACTTTTTTTAAAGAGCAATCTCACCGATATAATTGTAATCTTCACCATAAAATAATAAGTGTAATTATTAAAAATATGAATAAAAAATAAATTTTTAATTTTATGTTGATTTGTGTTAATTTCAACTCTCCAAAACCCTTTACCAATCACTTTCAAATTTTGACATGCCGTTCAATTCTCAATCCATCTGGATTGATCAGCTAGAATTCTAATGCTCTCCGTTTTTCATATTTCCCAAATGGAAAACTTAAAAAATACACCTTCTATTCTCATTACAACTCTTTGAAATTATTCTTACTAATTCAACAAAATGTACGCGCACAAACTTGTATAGGCGTAGCAACGCACGCCGGGTCCTGCTAGTTATTATATAAATTATTTTCTTGAATTTCCTCTAATTTGTTTAGAAGAATTATTATTTTTTGTTTTAATATTTTTAAGTATTAGTTTTCATATACTCAAAAACTCCGGTCGGAGCAAAAAGTATTATTCAAGCTTTTCTTGTAAATTTTCAATAAACCAACACACCCCAATATATAAGTGTCAACTAATAAATTTAAACCATATAGCGGGACTACGTAAGACGAGGGTGCGATGGGTGTATTAAATAAAAACAATACACGCTATTAATTGTAAACGGTGTAAATCAAAATTATTTGAAATCTAAGACACATTATTGCATATTGACATTAGCTATTTATGTATTAAGGGCATAAAGTATGTCTTTTCCGCTTGAGAGTAAAATTGTTGCTCGAGGCGTCAGCCGAGAGAAACAATCACTCGAAAGCAAAAAAGATACTTTATGCCTGAATTGCATACAAGATTTTTTGTACGAGTAAGATTCTGTATTATTTGAATAAATAAAAATACATATATTTACACAAAATAGTAAAATAATTTTTCGAAAATTATTTTATCAAAGTAGTTTTTCGAAATAATAGTAATATAATAACTTTAGGCATTGTTATTTTAATTTTAGGCATTGTTATTTTACTTTTAGCATTATTTCAATTGGAAAAAAAGGCCTGCTTTATGTACAATTTTTGAATCGCAAAAGGGAATTTTACGGTTTACTCGTACAAAAAATATTTTATGTAAATAAATATTTTTTTTCGTTTTTCTTAAATAAAAAGGTGAAATAATTTTTTTTTAAATATCTTAACACCAACTGTTTGTTACCAAACTATTTAAAAAGAATATTATAAATCTTATATAGTTAACTATTATTATTTTTACATTTTTAATGTAAACTGTCCGTAAATAATTCTAAAACTAATTAACGTCATCTTCCCAAGAGAGACAAATTAACACTAACAAAATTATTTTATTCAATCAATTGATTCTCTTAACGGGTGTTTTAGGATGATTTATTCTAGTTAAGTAATTAGAAAATAGATGGCTTTCAAAAAATTAATTTCGTCACTAGGTACGAAAGTAATTTGTATAGGGCGATTTTTCTGTTCCGGTGTTTACCGCAATGGCGCTGCAAAAAGGGGATAAGAGAAAAAATCACAAAAATTTTATATGGGATTCCATACAAAACACAACTTGAATAATTTTAAAAATTATTTATGAAATTTCTCATTTTACCACAATTGAACAATTTTAATTTGCTTATGGAGTATTATTGACTATATTTTAATTGCAATATATAAAATATCATTCTTAAGTCGCTCAAAAAAGAAACATAAAAACTGCCAAAATTTCCCATACAAAGTTGTATGAAAAATTTAACCTATTTTCGTATTTGTTTTACGGACAGAAGAAAATCAAATATTTTATATATTACGCTTAATATATAGTCAATATTAGTTCATAAACAAATTTAAATTATTTAATTGTAGTAAAATGAGAAGTTTCATAGATAATTTTTAAAATTATTCAAGTTGTGTTTTGTATGGAATCCCATATAAAATTTTTTGAATTTTTTCTCTTATCCCCTTTTTGCAGCGCCATTGCGGTAAACACCGGAACAGAAAAATCACCCTATAGGGCGATTTTTCTGTTCCGATGTTTACCGCAATGGCGCTGCAAAAAGGGGATAAGAGAATAAATTCAAAAAATTTTATATGGGATTTCATACAAAACACAACTTGAATAATTTTAAAAATTATCTATGAAACTTTTCATTTTACTACAATGAAATAATTTAAATTTGTTTATGAACTATTATTGACTATATATTAAGCATAATATGTAAAATGTTTTATTTTTTCTGTCCGTAAAACAAATACGAAAATGGGTTAAATTTTTCATACAACTTTGTATGGGAGATTTTGGCAATTTTTATATTTCTTTTTTGAGAGACTTAAAGATAATATTTTATATATTACGCTTAATATATAGTCAATAATACTTTATAATCAAATTAAAATTGTTCAATTGTGGTAAAATGAGAAATTTCTTAGATAACTTTTAAAATTATTCAAATTGTGTTTTGTATGGAATCCCATATAAAATTTTTGTGATTTTTTCTCTTATCCCCCTTTTGCAGCGCCATTGCGGTAAACACCGGAACAGAAAAATCGCCCTATAGGGCGATGTTTCTGTTCCTGTGTTTACCGCAATGGCGCTGCAAAAAGGGGATAAGAGAAAAAATCACAAAAATTTTGTATGGAATTCCATACAAAACACAATTTGAATAATTTTAAAAGTTATCTATGAAATTTCTCATTTTACTACAACTAAATAATTTAAATTTGCTTATGAAGTATTATTGACAATATATTAAGCATAATATATATAAAATATTTTCTTTTCTTCTGTCCTTAAAACAAATACGAAAATAGGGTAAATTTTTCATACAACTTTGTATGGGAAATTTTGGCAATTTTTATGTTTCTTTTTTGAGCGACTTAAGAATAATATTATATTACGCTTAAAATATAGTCAATAATACTCCATAAGCAAATTAAAATTGTTCAATTGTTCTAAAATGAGAAATTTCATAGATAATTTTTAAAATTATTCAAGTTGTGTTTTGTATGAAATCCCATATAAAAGTTTTTGAATTTTTTTTCTTATCCCCCTTTTGCAGCGCCATTGCGGTAAACACCAGAACAGAAAAATCGCCCTATAGGTTTTTTTATCACTGGACTAAAAAGAAATTTTCGATGCAATTCCCAGCGAATTAAATGTCATCGATTCGTCCATGAATCGTTGAAGAAACTTCTTCTCTGAGCTGTAGAATCGTGATGGAAACGGTATGGAAATTTATATGAAAAAAAAATAAAATGTCCGCTCGATTCGTGGACGAATGCTCTACTACGATTCATCATGTAATACTACCACTCGAATCGCTATGGAATATTCAATCACGATTCTATTGTGAAATTTTAACAACTTTCTATAACGATTCTTTATAGAAATTTTGTTATTTTTCAACTTCGATTCTATAGGTAGAACCGAGAATCAAATTGAATAAAATATTGAAATAATTAAAACACATTTTCTTTAAGAAGGATTTTATTTATATCTACATATAAATTCATTTATTTAGTTAATTACATATTAATTTGGTTTAATAGCTAATGGGATTAATTTGATTAAAAATTATGAAAAATAAAATTTTAAATCGATGTTATATTTTTTTTTAATTTTAATTCTATAGTTGTATAGCTTTTTCGTCATGCATCCGCAAATATAAAAAGAATTTATTGACATAAATTTTAAAATAATTTTCATTTGATAAATTACCGAATAGATCTGATTTAAAAGTTTGTACATACTTCTTTTGCTGCATTCTTCCGCCATGTTATTATTGCCATGAACTTGTTTCTCATCTGCGATTATTGTTGACTTTCTGTAAAAATTTAAGCAAACATTATTATTTTAAACATGTGTTTTAATCCAACTAACGTAATTTTATATAAATTGAAATTTAAAAAAGCAAATGAATTAGTTTTAGCGAAATTTGTATACTCAGAATGTGTTAAATGGAGTAGAAATCACGTTGTATTTTCTCACCTCGTAATTTAACTTTTTAAAAAATTCCATATTTTTTCTTTAAGATATAAATTTACACTTTTATGTTTATATACACTTTTAAAACTCTTAATATATTATAATATTAATTAAGTAAATCGTTTTAATAAATAAATTAAATTTTCTCACGGTAAAACAATAATAAACTATAGAGTTATAGAATGTTTGATTGTTGTTTTTGTTTTGTTTTAGTTCAGTTTCGTAAAACTATTCTCAAGATGGCAGGCCTATCAGAGAATTAACCAATCAAAATTCGTTAAAATTTTATAGAAAGAATCGAGATAGAATCGTTGTGTAGTTTTCCTATGGAAAAGGTGTAGAAACTTTCTACTGTAGAAATAAAATTCGTTGGGAATGAACAAACATCGAAAGTAGATTTTTTAAGTTGGGTAGTAGAAAAAAATTTGATTGTAACGGCAAGAAAATCTTTATTTTAAATATTTGAAAATTTGACTTTTTTCTACTTTCTAAACACGCCACCAGGGGCGTCATGTTGGAAATAATCGCATCTTAATATTTAACTGGTGATCAATTGACTAGGTATGTAGTTAAATTTAACCTTCGATTAAATTTAACTCCAGATTTTTTGTTGCGAAAAAACCCAATTTCGTAATTAAACTTAGTTTAAACTCGAGCTAGATTTAACCAAGGTTTAACTTTGTGTGAAGAAATCGGCCATAGTCATCTAAGACACGATGATTATGACTAATACCCGATTTATATTCGGTAACGTTAACTTTAACTTAACCGTAACTTAAGACACCTCAAAATTTTGATTGAGGTGTCTTAAGTCGGTCTTAAGTGTCTTATGCCCAAAATACATGTGCAGAAAGTCTGCACGCAGTGCTGCATGCATATCTGCATCTAAAATAGATGTGCAGAATTTTTATATATTTGACGTGCAGAATTTTCGTAACAATGACAGTTCGTGTTCTTACGTATTATCATTGAATAAATATATAAAGAAGTGTCGCTACGTGTACGTACACAAATAATCGGTAAAGCATTTTTTTTTTTAATTTTTTGTTAAGTTTGCCAATCTGTCAATGTCATTTCATTTGTTTACGTCGTATTTCAAAACAAACTAAAGAGTTTTTTTCTGTATTTTGTTCTTAAAGTATTGAATTGTAATTCAGTTTTATACAAATTAGTATTTAAACTGTTTTTTTTACAACAATTAATTGTGTTTATACAGTTATTTATTCATAAAAATGGCGTGCTGCATCAAAACATGTAAAAAAATTGTCAACATTCCAAAGCATTTTTCTGCTAAAATTACAATTATCAGATAAAGCTCAGTATCCTGCTCGAGCGAAGCTAAAAATTTCATATAAATTTGACGTGAAATTTAGCTCTTAAAAAATAAAATAAAAAATTTTGCTACTGAGTTCGCTGATCAGTATGCTGCTCGACGCGGAAATAATTTCAAAATGATAGTTTGCGCATTGTAATATAGATGGCTCTACTACAATGTCTACACAGTTTTCGCAGCAAATTAAATGCTCGAGACATTAAATTGAACGCTAAATTTTGACATTTTTATTGTATTTAGTAATTGTGCGTTTAAAGTAATTGTGTGTTTAAAGTAAATGTGCGTTTGTAAAAAAAATTATCCTCTTTAGTTTTCAAAATGTATTTTGAAGCCGAATATTTAGATGATTCGTATTTTGAAAACATTTTCGAGAGTGCCAATAACGAAATAAATAATGATGCTCTTGAGGTTGAACGTGTAGATCAAATTAAAAGGAAAAAAGACTGAAAATGGGTTAATGGCTAAAATGTCAGACAACTGTCAAAACTTATCTCTACACAAATGTCTACATACATATTTAGCTTCAGTTTTATCTGTATTTTTGTGGAGACCTTGTTAAAATTTAGCTTCGCTCGAGCAGGATACTGAGCATAAGGATATTTTTATAAAAAATGTTAAAAAAACAATTTAGTTTATATTTTTAATATATGTATTTACAATAAGTTTGTGTCACAAAATTAATTATTTTCTAATCTAATTTTTTACTTATTTTCTCAAATGTTAGTTTGCCAAAATGTCAAAACAATTTTGTTAGACACGCCCATTCACAGGGATTGTATAAAGTTATTGTTTGTTATGAAAAATGTGTGTAAAAAATATAAATTTGAATATGATTTAAAGTTTAAACGGATTTGATCTAGAATTTTTAATAGTGAAATATATTGTTCAAACATATATAACCATAAGGATTTTCAATTTATCTACGATGTTTATACATTTATTATTAGTTTATTAGTCGAAGTATGGTTATAAACATAAATTAAAATCGAATTTTTAAACCAATAGACAGTTCAAGCTAATTTCGTCAATAATTAGGAGCAGTCATCTTTTAAAGTGGGTTTAAAGGTACTTTGGAGTATTTTCAACCTATGCCAATTTCGTTATATTCAAAAAATGGCAACTGTTAGAAAAAACTGAATACGATAGAGATTTTAGATAAGCTTTTTTATAGAAGTTATTTCATAAAAGTTTTGTAGTTAAATAAAAATATTTGCTTAGAGGACAGCATTACAAATCTGTATTCGTAAAGATGTGTTCATTTGTATTGCTGGTAATGCTGTTAGACTGTTGTTAGTGTGATACTTGCTGAAGATGATAGCACACAATTTTGCTTTTATGTATTTAATGTTTAAAAATATCGAGAAAAAAATTATTAAAATAAAATCAACAAAATATATAACTTATTCATTATCTTTTATTTAAGTAGGAAACGGGTAAAAATACATTTTATTCTCTTCCATTTAATTATATCAGCTTTATTTGTATGTTTTTTCGATAATAATAGTATGTATTATTGTATTGTTTTCTAACCTATAACCTAATGAACTTAACCTATTGCCTAATGAAAATTTTATTCAATTGGTATGATTCCAATTGGTCAAATTGTTTTGATTTCATTAAAATTATTTTCAAATTATAATCACAATTGCTTTGATAAGTTTTGTTCAAAAATCAAATTTTAATAAATTTTCTTATTTCGTTTAGTTGAACTTGGTTGATTGTATGAGAAGGGCGTTTTTTATCATCAGGGTTTTTTTATTAAGAAATTTGATTTATCAATTAAAACAATAAAGATTTATTGTTTTAATTGAAGAAAATGTTTTTATTTTTTATAATACACAATTCTTTTTTATAATAAAATCTTTGTCAGAGAATAAAGTCTTGTAATCGATTCGTGAATAATGAATTTTATTCTCTCGCAAATTAAAATTCTCGCTCGTGCCTCGCTCAAATTTTAAACTTTTGCTTGAGAATAAACTACTTCATTATTCACTCATTGATTAAACTACTATTAAGACAAATTTTTCCTAAAATAACGATTAGTTTAAACGAGAAATAAATAAAATTTTGAATAAAATCTACTTATTTCAAAGAACAGTTCATGCTGCCACCTAAGTTATGTTTGTGTAACTATATACAAATTATACACAGTACCACCCTACGATTAAATACAAACACCATCAAACGCACCAATACTACAAATTAGATGCTTCACTCAAAAAGACTAGTTACTCTTCCTTAGATATTTATTCAATGCGTATTATGAAATAGTTATAAGTGAAAGTTGTCGCAATTTAAAGAAAAATGTCTTTTTAATTAAAAGATAGAAGAAAATAATTGAGTCGTTGCCTGTAAAAACGTTTATGTCTAAATTAAAATTTAAGTTCAAATTACATATACCACTGTTTCCGATAATCCTTTCCCAAAAATTTATTTATTAACAATATTAGTTTTAATTATTTTATAATTTGGATTTATTTAGAATACAGTCAAACTTCCATAAAACGAACTTCTATTATTCGAATTTCTCTATAAATCGTATTAATATTTCGAATTAAAATTTTGAATTTCTTTATAAATCGTTTCTATATTTCGAAATTTCCCTAAATCGAACTAAAATTGATGGCCTAAACGAATAAGCATTACAAAAATAATTTCATTTTCAAAAAATGTCATCCATTTTTATTTGAGTTGTAAAAAAAATAATTCATTTCCAAACAAAATGTCAAAATCATCCATTTTTATCTGAGTTTTCTAGTAGTTTTTGTTTTTTTTTATTGTGGTAGCACTGCCGCTGTGCAGCGAAATTAGAATTAGAGATATCTTGCAGAATTTTTCTGCATGCAGAATTTACATGTAATTGCTCTCATATAACAACACATGTTCTAATTACGCTGCATGCAGAATTCTGCACATGTATTTTGAGCATTAAGTGTCTTTGAGTCGGTAAAAAATTACGTATTCATTGACGTTTGATTTGATGTTAATTTTGGTTTTGTAATCAATTTTATAAATTAATCAATTCTTTAAAAGTAACAAACTGATTTGAAAATCAAAATTTAAAATAATAAAATTCGAAACAAACATTTGATACAAAATTTAAAAATAAAAAATTTTTTTTCATATTAATTTCATGCTATTATTTGGCTTTAAAGTCGCTCTTTTTATATCCTTTGCATTTTTTAATAAATAAAATTTTATTTTTATGGACACTTGCAATTAAATATTACTTTTCTTCAGTTTTTATACTAAACGTCAAAAAATCCTTAACAAAATCTTTAAGATAGAATGAAATGAACTTTACGTTAAGTTAACGTTAAGTTTGCGTTAACGACTATAAATGCTCTAGTGCATTTTCATACATTTGTACTTTACGTTAAGTTAACGTTAAGTTAAAGTTACCGACTATAAATTGGGCATAATTCCTGCCATTGAAAATGTATTGAAATTGCATGAACCGTTAAAATCGTATTTTTTGCCTATATCAAAATTACCAGTAACGTCAAAACTGTTTTTTGAGAATCTTTTAAATGAGGCATTTTTGTATCTTTATTCGTTGACCTCAACAAAAAAATGAAAAACGATCATAATTTGTTGATTCAAATAATAAGTACTTTAGAATCAGCAATTTCTTCCCTTAATTCTTTAACTGTTTTTTTAATAATACATAATACTTTAAAGTTTAAATGTTTTAAAGAAAAATAAAGACTTGGTTAACGAATGTACGGCTTTTAAAAAATAGTAATAATAGATGGCTTCAATTTTTTTCAAAATTTGTTTCAAGTTTTTTTTTTAAACAAAATGTGTTGTGTAGTAGGAATTACAATATGTGTCACAATAACACATAAAAACCTTTTAAGACCAAGGTCCAACAACAACATACGTTCAAAGGTGTTGATGGACGTAATTCTTCCTTTTTTTGTTTTTTTATATTTTTTGTTAAAGAATGGATAACTAAACAAAAAATTCTATCACTGACAAAATATGACATAGGCCAATATTTTATGATAGAATAGAGAAAATAAAAGTAAATTAAAAAGTAAATAGCATTTTTACAAAAATTTGCGGAAACAAAACAAAAATGTAGTTGCCAATAATCCAGCCGGTTGCATATTCCTTGATCCTTTGACGCACTGTCTTTCTCAAAGATTAAAGCCCACACATAGTTGTATGAAGGCTCGTTTCCTCAAGGAAGCAATAGCGTCTCATCATCAAGGATTATTTCACAGCTAAGATTGAGGTTGCTACCGTTGACTGAATACAGTTCATCCGCCACCACCCCTAAGATGTCACCTTCGCTAACGATATCTCACTGCTATCGTATGTCAAGTATCGTATGTCAAAATTTTTACACTATTTAAATGGATGGCTTTGGCGAAGGAACCAGAATATGCTGCAATATTCAAGACAGTTGAGGATGTACATTTTTAATTAATTTTTAAGTTCATTAAAAGTGTCCTCTTTTTTTTTATTTGAACTGTAAACTTTTTTTTACTTGGATTTCTTCCCTTTGCTATTAGCAGTTCTGGACACCCCAAATATTCTCAATTTTTCAGATGAAAATCGTTTCAGTTCATCTTGAACGCAAACCCTATAATTAAAAATTCTTCAAATAAAACGAGCATAACATTTTTATCCTGAAAAATTTCGTAAACGATTGTATTCGTTTTCCTTATATTTTGCGCAAACTCCCTCGTGAGAGACGAGAAAATAAATGAATATAAAGCAATACAAATAATATTTTCTTATTGAGTTAAACGCTTTTCTTTGTACGACAAACAACATCTGGAAACATTGAAAACATTTAGAAAAATATTAAATCAACGATCAAAAACTTTTTCTTATCTATTATAAATACATATAGATGGAAATTTCGATTAAAATTTGTTTGTAAAACAAACGAAAGTGCCAAAGTAATTCGACCTCACAAGTCACAGGTAAGATTGCTGCAATAAGAGTATAAAAGACTTTGAATTAATAGAATGTATTAAAAACAACTATTATGAAGCAACAAAAAACATTCAATTGGAAAATATTTTTCAGTGACTTCTATTCTACACATCAATTTGTGTACGTAAAAGATATATTTTCACAATTTCAAGCTTTTTCATCTTATATGTTCATAAATTATTAATTGAAAACTATATAGCTTTATCCCCCGAACCTTAATATGATTGTTGTGGTTTTTCATTAATTTAAAGTTTGTTATTGTGAAAATATTATTCTTTTATCTTCTTTTTTCAAGTACTGTGAAAATTGGTCAAATGTGATAATTTTATGTTTTTCTTGATATTGTGATAAAGTAAAAAAAACTATTTCCAACTTTTTCATTAATTTTATGAGTGCTAGAAAAAGAAAAAATATAAAATTTATATTGTGGAAAATTCTATCATAAAAATGTAAACCTGTTGATTATTTTATTTCTTCTAAAGTTGTGCCCTGTGGATCTATGAAACTAGTTCAGAAAATTTTAAACAAATCAAAGTACATATTTTAACTAACTCTGAGTCAATAATTTGGAATAAGATTTAATCAAAAAATCGTCATCACGTTGGAAGGAAAAATATTTTCTGCGGTGAATAATTTTCTCACTGCTTCAACAAAAGAATTTCGACAGTTGATTATGGTAAGTTTTGTCTGTGTTTACTTACCGCTACTTAAGTTTTATCCCTTTATTTTAGACACGTCAAACAAATGACACACCAGAACGTGAAAATTCACCATCTCCATCTACATCGTCACAACAAAAACAATCACCATCAAATTATAAGGCAGGCGATTTGAGCTTAATTGACAATGAATCAAGTGCAATTCAATCTACTTCACTATCACACTCAACAGTTGTTCGTTACAATGAAAACGAAAATGATGGTAGCATAACGAATATAAATCAATTGCAATACAACACAAGCACAGATAGTAATTTTTTCTTCAGTAATCGTAATAATCGAAATGGAGTTGAGATGCATTATAACTCAAGACGTTTGATCTCTAAAAGTCAAATGAAAGAGTTTCGTGAAGCTTTCCGTTTATTCGATAAAGATGGTGATGGCTCGATAACAAAAGAAGAGTTAGGAAGTGTAATGCGATCACTCGGACAATTCGCTCGCATGGAAGAATTGCAGGAAATGTTACGTGAAATCGATGCGGACGGTGATGGTAATGTTAGTTTTGAAGAATTTGTTGATATATTATCGAATATGACAGATGCAACTACAGAAACATCGGCGGATCAAGAGGAACGAGAGTTACGTGATGCTTTTCGTGTGTTCGATAAACACAATCGTGGTTTTATTACTGCATCTGATTTACGTGCGGTTTTACAATGTCTTGGTGAAGATTTGGATGAAGATGAAATTGAGGATATGATCAAAGAAGTTGATGTTGATGGTGATGGACGGATTGATTTTTATGAATTCGTTCATGCTTTGGGAGAACCAGAAGACTCTCAAGAAATTGAAGAAGATGAAGATCTAATATCACCTATAACAACACCTCAATCAACAATTTCAACGTAAATAAATTCATACAACGATCAATCTTGATATTCAGTTTTGTGAAATGTATTGCATGTACTAACGAATATAAAAAATATTATGTGTGAGATAGTCTCCGTAACGATTTCAGCTCAACCCAATCTACTTTTTGACCAATTAATTTCTCTTTTTAAATCTATAAACATAAACATGTTAATCAAAAACTTTTAAATTTAATAACGGCACATTTTCGAATAAATTTTATATTTCTTTTAATACGCCATCTAATATTCAACATTTTAAACTAATTTTTAATATGTAAAAATAGTTTTCAAATTATTGTATTTCAATTATTAAAACAAATATAAATTTTTTTCCTAAAATATTTATAAAATTTATATAAATGTGTAAATTTTATTGAAAATAAATTATTCTAAATATAAATGGAGCAAAGATTTATTGTATTAGAATTCGACTACACAGTGATAACGAAGATGAAAAATCTTGTCAAACTATTGATTTTTGAATTGAAATAAAAATTATAGATTTGTTAGTAAAAAATATTGTAAGTTAGTTTAAAATTCATTTCTATAATGAGTGATTTGAATTTTTATGATTTACTACCAGATGAGGTGAGTTTGATAACATAATTCGTTAGTAATGATTCACGTTAAAGTATAATTGTTTAAATAAAATGTTTATATTTGTAGTACTGGTATTCCTATTTTCAATTTCCTTTTTACACCGAACTATATATTTTTCGATCTTTTTTTTTCCATGACATAACAGAGCGATATAGAATAGTATATTGTACTACAAGCACAGAATAATGTTAATATTTACGAGTATGAAGATTTAAACACGACTATGGCGAGTGGTTTTATTCATACCAGTTTACCATATATAGTTTTTTTCTGAGAAACTTCCAACCATACCTTTGAATTGAAAATATTTTGATTAGTTCTTTGCTTACTTGAGTTTAATTGATCTTAAAAAATCCCCAATATTGAAATATATTTTTTTTAAATATGTACAAGAAAAGTGCAACGTACAAATATAATAAATGAAAAAAATTATGTAAAGTATTATTGCATTCTTCGGAATATTTCTTATTTGCGTAAATTTTTTTTGGAGGTTACTATTGTTGTTGAAAATGTCATGAAATATTCCACAAGAATTTATTAAATTATTTTTCACACATAAAATGGCTTTTAAAGTCTCAAGTAGTGTTTTTGCTCGAAAAATCCGGTCTCGAGATGCTCGAGAAAGATTTGTTATCTTGAACTAATGATTTGTTATCTTGTACTGGAGTACGCTGGGGCCTGGGCTTGTCACTCCCGTAGATCAAAACAAAACAATTTACAAATCAATAAAACTAAAAACTGATCCCTCCCCTCCATACGTAAAACTCAAGTTAAAATAACTAAACTTTGGCGAATTATTTTATTTTTCAAATTTTTATACAAATAATTAAAATGTATGAATAAGTTTATATATATAATCTTAATTACAATTTCAATAGAAGACAAAGTGGAACTCAATTTATGTTTAGTGTTTACTACAATATTGATATTGATTATCATATAATTCGAATTTATTTATATAAATTTAAACTAAAAAAATATTTTATTTAGCATAAATAAATTGCCCGAATTTAATTTTGAATAACGAAATTCTTTTTTCATTTGAATAACGAAATTCTGTTTTTTTTTTGGAAAAATCGGGACATTTTTAAAATGCCGAGGGACGCGGGACAAATTGTTAAAAATCGGGACTGTTCCACCAAAAGCGGGACGTCTGGTCACCTTACTGTAGAAGTTTCACTTCAAAACATATAGCGACACTTAAAGGTCGTAAAAAAGTCGTAAAAGTAAATTAAAAAAGTCGTAAAAGTATTAATAATCAACACAAAATTACAATTGCTGCCGCTATTGCATTCTACACTTTGCATTTGTATTATAATAATACTAAATTTGGATTTTTTTATTTAAGATGATTTTGCACATATTTTCGTTCCTGGAATACGATGACATACAAACACTTCGACTAACTTGCACACGCTTTGAAATTATTCTAAAAGCAATATTCGAAACAACATCTCAACTCGTAATCGATAATTTTCAATACCAATGCATCCATAGATCAATTAATTTATCATTCGATGACGAACCCAGAATCAACTTTATCTTTAAAAGCAATAAATCATTTTACAAAGTTCATTTTATTTGTTACAATTTCAATGAAAATAATCCTCACACAATCAACAATTTTTTTAAAGTTTTCAACAAACATCTTACAGATTTACATCTACAAAATTGTAACATAAATGAAAAAACTCTTTCAAACATTTTAGACGGTTTGTTGACTTTAAAATCACTAAATTTAAGTATTTCAGACCCTTTGAATGGTGCCAACATTATTGAAAAACTAATCGATCGTGTGAAATCCATAACTTTTGCATCACAATCATATTTCGATCGAACGTCAATTCAAAACATATCAATAAACCGTCGATCAACGATTGAAGAATTAAATTTAGAATTTGTTCGCGATAGTGTAATGGAATATGATGACAATTCATTAGATTTGAAAGAAAATGGAGTTTATTCATTAATTAAATTGGTATCGAATAGTTTAAAATCATTAAATCTATGCTCGATGAATTGTGAAGAGAATATAATTGAAAGTTTAACTAATATAAATTTAAATTTGGAAGTTTTAAAAATTTATATAAATAATTTGATCAGTGATAGTCATCTTACTCATTTTTTCAAACAAATGAACTTCTTGATTCATCTTGAAATAACGGCTACAAATTTGACCGACGAAAACGCTGCAATTATATATGATGAACTGTCAAATTTAAAAATATTATCTTTTCGAAAATGTGATGTTTTAACAAATGATGGCATAAAAAATGTGGTTAAATTAATTAAACTTGAAGTAATTTAGTTTTAAAAAGTAAATTTGAAAATTTATTACCAAAACATTTATTTTTATTTAAAGGAGTTCGAAATAGACACATGTCAAAATATAACCAACAATGGAATCATGCATGGAATAGCAAAAACAAAGAATTTAGTTTTAAAAAAAATTAAATTAAATCAAACATTTTCTGATGATACCATTATATCAATTGCATTAAACTTACCAAATTTAATATTATTACATTTAACAACAATTTCGAATTTTACACCAAGCGTAGTTGGGATACTCTTTGAACGTTTATCAAATTTAAATGAATTAGTAATGGGTTCATTGAATTCATCTGAGTACCAACATTTTTATTACGTTGAAGAGAAATTACTGAAACCACCAAAATTATCAGATGAAAATATTAAAATATATTCATTAAAAAATTTAACAACATTAGAATTGTTATATTTTCCAGGACTACCGCTAATATCCCTGGAGGATATATCACAAATAAAAAAATTAAAACATTTAAGTTTAATTAAATATGAAACAATAACCAAAATTGGTTTTAAAAATATTTTAAGAAAATGTCGAAAGTTAAGAAAAATTGATTTAGTAAATTGTAATACATTTTTACAAAATGAAGATGATTGGAATGAAATACGTAGTCTTAAATTTTATAAAACGAAACTAAACATAAATTATGTATCAGTTTAATTTTAATTATTAACTTATGAGAATTATGGCTATTGCATAAAATTATTTTACGCTGTATTGTCCTTCGTAATCCTACTTGAGAAAGTACATATTAATAATTCGAATCAATAAAAATTAGTCACAACAACCTTTTCAAATGGGCTTAACTTATCCGATCGAAACAATCCCAGTTTCACACAAACTAGTTAAAATACCTTTAAGTAACAAACAACATAGCAAGTAATTTTTATTTTATGATTAATTTTGTACAATAATTTGTTGTTAATTTAACACGTATGTAATAACTTAGCATTTTAGTAACTAAAATTTTAATGTGAACATCACAATACCAATTAAAAGGAGTTTAAAATAATAATTTTAAATAGAAAATAATTTTTATATAGAAATAATTGTTATTTACAAAGCGCTAGGAGATTGAAAAGTAAGTACTATATACATATATTATATATAGACGAAAATAAATAAAAATATACGTTACAAATATTTTATTCTAAAATCGATCGTTTGGATTTTAAAAATTTTACACTGTGCGCACAGAACCTCACAAATGCTCCCCCGTCGGTAACTGCATAGAATTTCTCAAAAAAGAAAAAAATCTTTTTTCAAACAAACTGCTTATTAATTTGATTTTTCAAGATGTATTTCGATTGTAATAGCTTGATCAGAAAATAATACGATTTTCACAACAAAACTAAAAAATTGAATATGGCTGTTAGCAAGTAAAAATTTTAAAAGTTTTATGTTTCCTTTAAATTACAATTCTTTGTAATTAAACTTTAAATAATGTTACGTTTTTAGTGAAGAAGAAGTTTGTTCATTATGGAATTTGAATTAAAATTGTATTTTTCTTATTTATCAACATTGAATAAAATAGTTACTGAAAATAAGTAGATTGTTAAGTGATAATTCAGTGATTGGATTAGAACAATTGTCATTAGAAAAAATGAATAATAATTGGTGTGCAACTATTTAGAATATAGTTAAATTAAATTGCTTCCAAGTTTTTTTAAACAATTGGACTGGACACGAACTTTCAAGCTGTGGAATCTATATTAGTTTAAAGAAACATTGAAATCTTGCTAATTTATGGAAAAATTTCTCGATGTAATATTTTGAATAAATTATTGGTGCAACTTGGTATCTTACAAGGAAAATTAATATTCACACATTCTTAATTATAAATCAACTTTTAAGACAGGATCTAGCAGCTATTTGTCAGCAGCTAATCAAGCTGGTATTCAGCTTCAAAATAAGAACTGTTCTAGTAGCCATATAACTATTGAGTAAATTTAAAACGTTATATCAAAACATTTTTTTGACGTTATGTCTACTAGGTTCAGAGTAAATAAGGAAGTGGTAATCGAATTTAAATCAAAATATAAAAACTATGGTCTTTGCATGGGTACCGAAAATTAAGACTTAAATTTACTTAAAGTAAATATCGCTACTTAGCTACTTCGTATCGCTACTTCAACTCTAAATAATAAAAACAAACACTAATATGAATTGAGATTTGTTTTCTTTTTACTGCACAATCATTAGGCGTGCTATACACCTGAGCTAAACTATGCGAAATATGGAACTATGGTTTTAAAAAAGTAATGTTTTAACGCGAATAAAGGTTTTAAAAAAAAATGTAATGTTTCCGTTTTTCTTTTCTTTTTTAAATGTTTTGTTTCTGTAATGTTTTTTTCTATAATTACGTTATATACATTATTTTTTAAAAACATAGTTCGCATATTTCGCATAGTTTAGCTCAGGTGTATAGCGCGTCTTAAACTCACTTTATTTCTTAAAAATATAAAAAAAATAATTCTTTAACCGGTTTCAATTATCATCTTCAGAAAGAAAATTTGCAACTGTTGCAAATGATATTTATTAGAAATTTTTAAATTAGAAATCGACATAATATTCATATTCTAATACATTCAAAACATTCAAAATCATATTCTGTTTTTTCATGGTTGCATTCTTTTAAGAACTTTGTCAAATGATATGAAAATACCATAGCAAATACAATTTACTCAATATTGTTGTCGGAGTGACGTGAGTAAGACATTATATATATGCAAATGGGTAGAGTTGTCACACCAATTAATTTTACTCACTCATAAACTATATAAAAAAACTTCACAGAATTTTTATAAATTTAATTTTTATTTTAAAAAACCAACTAGTTTCGGACTTCAAATGTCCATCGACACGGGTTTTTTAACCACAAACTACAATTTGTTATTCATTTTACACCAGAGGAAAAAACCATTTTCACAGGGGATTAAGCCTGCTTGAAAATAGACTTTTCATTTGCTACCATAGAATCTGCTTTCGTCTGCTTTGAAAAAAATTGATATTGTTATATCGTGTTAAAAAAAATGCACACGAAAACAATTTTTGAGGAGCAACAAAATAAAGTGAAACAAAACAAAAAATTTTATGTATGAGTGGCAAAAAACTCGCATATGAAATTTGGTCCACAGTTTTAAAATCCAGCTTGAAGCAGACTATAAATAATGAAGGCAAAATAAAGTTTGAAGTAATTTGAGTTGAGGCGCGTTCCATTAAAGACCAAACTTACTCAAATTTGCTTTGATCTAATCTACCTCGAACAATTTATTTTCGATTTTATTTAGATCGGTTATAAACTTGTTTTGGTATTTTTAATAATAAAATTGACCAGTCAGATCTAAATATCAGCCCAAAGTAAAAAATTTTGATAATAATAAAGTTGTGTGGCTATATTTGAAAAATTTTCAAATTTTTGGCGTTCCATTGGTGATCCTACTCAAAGCTGCTTTCATCAGCTATTTTGTTCCAAAGGTATGCATGTATTATAATGCCCGATTTATAGCACGATTTATAGCCCGATTCATATATTTATAAGTCGTTAAACTTATACTTAAACTTATACGTAACTTAAGACACAACATAATTTTGATTTAAGCTGAGTTTTAACATATGCGAACTGTGGACTGTGAAATTTTGTATTAACCAATCAGAGAAAAGAGTTTTTTTTACTACTTGCATGAGAAATTTCAATTATTTACTCAAAAACCCAAGACAAAAGTTATTTTTCTCAGCTAAGGTTACTAATAATTATTCCCCACACCTAATAATAAGTATTTTAGCACCTTAGTAAATAATGAAAATATAATTTTTGTTCGTTTGTTAACTGAGTTCATCTTTGAATTTTTTAGTTTCTTCCTAACATAATAATAATGTATTAAAAAATAATAAGCGTTTTGATTTTATTTTAATAATAATAAATAATGAATGAATGCAAAAACTTCTTTGCAACTATAGTTTAGTTTATTTGAAATTTTAATTCGTGTTAAACAGAATTCTGTTGAAATTTAGTTTAGTTGTTAGTTGTAGACTAAAAAAATTCTAAATTTGGCTCAACAATATTGAATAGATTTTCAATTCAATTCAATTCATGTCAAAAATAAATAAAAGCTATATTTTTTAATGCAAAGCATATGTGATTTTTATATAGTTTTAAGAAAATTAATTGAAAAGAAATTTCTAACTAAGCAGCCCTGAATAATAAATATCCAATACGCAATCCAATGATATGATACACAATGTTTCACCAAATCAAAATTTTTATTTATTCACCATTTGCTTATTAATTGACATTTTATTTTGTGAATAATTAAGAGTTTTAGTGCATTTTTTATATCAAGTAGTAAAAAAAATAGTATATAAACCTCGGTGAAGAAAATTTTCTCCATTTCGGTGCTTAATTCGCTCGAAACTTCGTTTCTCGCGAATTAATATCCACCTCAATGTAGAAAATTTACTTTATCACCTGGGTATATAATGTACTATTATATTCACCACAAAATTCTTATTTATTATTCGTTAATAACACAGTCCACAGCTCGCATGTTAAAACCGAGCATCACAATCTTCAGTTCACATGTTAAAACCCAGTTTTATAGCCGGTAAGAAATTACATTACATTGTTTGACGTTTAATTTCACATTAATTTTGACTTTGTCATCAATTTTATAAATCAATCAATTCATTCGTGTTCCGAGACATTAAAGTGATAAGATGTAATTTTTATAAGTTAAGAGTTAATCAAAAATGGATATATTACAAATTAATTGACCTGCTCATCAAGAAATCCGGAATTATTCATCCGATTAGTAACCATCCAAGATTTACGTATTTATTTCCCGATAATAGAAAATTTATTCAAGGTATGAGAGATCATATTGATTAAATATCTGAGAAATTTTATTAACAAAAAACGTAAAAAGCACCACCATACGTGCTCACCATATTTTTCCGCCATTATCAAAAGTGAATATACAAATATACATATGGCATTTTGGAAATATTTAATCTACACTGGTGCAGAAATAAACAATTGGATTACGTTTGATAAATTCTGGACCTTAAACATGTGCTTATGGATTTCATATACCAAATTCCTCATCATATAAAAATATCTACGCACATAAATTGTAAGCTGATAACCTCACTTTCATCACATGCATTCATTTAAATCTAATATACGAAATTCAATCGAGACACTAATCATCTACACTAATTGATTTACTGTTAATAAGTAAATCTTACAATGTCAAATCATATTATCCATTCGATATCAAACGGATATAGAATTATAATCATACATTCATAATCTATATGCATCTTAACCCATTGTGAAATTTATAAAATGGGTAAATTTTGAATTTTCATCATTTTACTTCATCCAATAATCATCAAACATTGATTTGGAAATACCTTACCACATAAACATACCATATCTACAATATTCAATAATCATAATTCATGGATGCTCAATGGAACTAACTCTAATCAATAATTATCAACTATAAATCTGGGAATTTCTATCATCAAATCATATAGTTTTGAGATAAAATTTTTTGTGTACTTCTGGATGATGCACAACTTTGCTAAACATACCAGATTATAACTTCATTTAACTCCAATCATCAACTATTATTTATTGATCGGAAAGGATAATTTTAAGGAAACAGATATAAAAATTTGGATGTTTTTTCATGCTAATCAACTTATTTCGCATTTTCTAACTTCTGCAATAATAAACAATCATAACCTGTCAAATTGGAAATGTTTCGAAGTAAAAAATCATATTAACCAAAACGAATTATACACTCCTGGATGGCACGTGAACCTGCTAAAACATACTCATTTTATTTTCTGCAATACTTCAATCAACCAACATCGAACAATGGCTAAAGGAATTAATTCTGGAACATTGAAAATGAAGTTGTATTGACATCAGTGGCGGATTAAGAGTTCAGGGGGCCCTGGTGCGGGTAAATTTTTGGGGGCCTTTTATCCTCATTTCCCAAAATTGATTACTAAATAAAACGGTCATCAGCTTTGAAAAAACCCGTGTATTTTCAAAAATTCATTTTTGATGGCTAAAAAACAGAACTGATTTTTTGATGATTCAAAACTGCATGTCTGAAATCAGAACTCCGAAAAACGATAACAATTACACCCTTAAAAAATCTCTGAAATAGAGTATATATAATGTGTATCATGAATTGATTCTCTAGTTCAAACGATACTCTTGCAGCAGTTTTTAACTATGGGTTCCATTGTTTTTTTCAGATTCTCAAATAAATAATTCCAAATAAAATTTTCGTTTTCTCTATTTTGCAATCTAAAAGCAATTATCTATTCGAATATTTTAAATAAAGATATATAATTTATAAATAAAAAAAATAAAAAACAAAAGTTTTAACTCCGAACTTCCGAGAGTGATGAAACTCTGGGCTGAAATCACAACTTTCTTGGAGCTCTTGAACTTTTGGCTAAATTTGATCCTTTCTTAAAAGAGCATAGTGATAAATTTGGCAACAAAGGAAAAGGTATGCGACATCTGAAGCAAACTTAATGAAATGATAAAAGTGATTCTTATTGGGATATTTTTATGAAGAACGTCGTACCTCTCAAGCACAATATGTGACGAATTTATTACCACCATGGGGCAAGAAATCAAAAATCGTATTGCAGCTGACATCATTGACGCAGTTTATTATTCGATTAGTGTTGACTCCACTCTGGATGTAAGTCATTCGGATTAGTTGGCTTTTTGCATTCGATATGTAAAAGATGGTAAAATCAATGAACGATTAGTTGCTTTTATTCCAATTGAGGGTCAAACATAAGAGTATCTTTTTGGCATCGTTTAAAAATTCCTCGAAGAAAACAAAATTGACATACAAAATTGCAGAGACAGTCATATGACAACGCAAACAATATGGCCGGAATTAGTTGCGGTTTTCAAGCGTTGATTCGATTGTTGTAAAGATTGTTTGTAAAGATTGTTGATTATTTTTTTTTATTTCTATGAAATTAGGCTCGATGTCAATACTGTTACCGTTACCATTCCCAGCTGAACGATAACTTTTCAAAATGAAAGTAATCAATAACATATTTACATCGAGAGTAGCGCTTCCAAAATTTCCGTTTTGTCAATACTGACAAAGTTTCTCACGTTACCGGTGTAGTACCGATACTCTAGAAAATAGAATAACTAAAACACTTTTTTTAGAAAAGTTATTGAAATAAATATAAACAAAATATTTAAATTAGACTTTAGTCAGATTTATTTTATTTCAATTAGTAAAAAGAATACTTTTAATTATTATGCTCAGTAAAAAAACACACAAACAATTTTATAAAGATTAGTGTTGCAATAAACTTTTAATAGAATTTCAATAAATATTCTTCTATCTATCTTCTTCTATCTTTTATCTTCTTCTATATATATAAAAATGTAAATGTTCGTTTGTTCAAAATAGGTAATCTCTTTAAGTACTGGATCGATTCCTTTGAAATTTGGACGATTAGTTGCATTTCAATAAAGGCGGGGTTTTACATGATTTTTTTTAGCTGTATATGTTTCATAACATAGGCTGTCAACAAGGACAAGTTTTTCACCTGTTGTATTCTCAATTAACTCAATGCTATGGTCGAGTTTCACTTCATGCTTAATTTGATCGATTAGTTTTGTATAGTGATCAGCCCATAGATTTTTTTGTGTCCTCTTTTCGGTAGGACTGTCCTCCTTTGGAGCAAGAAGGTCCTCCGTCCTCATTTACTATAAAGATGTCCTCTTTATTCGTTTTATTTATTTTATCAATGAATTTTATTTTTAAATTAAAACATGCTTCTCTGTCGGAAGAGTAAAACGTCGTGTTGCTTTCGTGTTTAATGAATTTTATTTTCTCACAAATTTGCAATGCTCATTGCTCGCTCGCATTGTAAACTTTTGATCGAAAATAAACTAGTTCATTAAACATCTCAACAATAAAGTACTATTATACAGTTAGATTCTTAGGTGCCTTTACGTGTCAAACTATGTTTTGAAAAACGCTGGAAAATATGGTCGAAAATTCACTGAGTTTCGTTTTTATAGAAAACTCACAAATGCAACAAAAATTAAACGAGATTGGCTAATCTATTCACCGTCAGCCGAAGCAGTTTTTTGTTTTGTATGCCGTTTATTTGGTGATTTAAATGGAAAATCGCAAGCATTTTCATTAAAAAGATTCAATAATTGGAATAATTCATCACATTTTGAAGCATGAAGAGTCTAAGTATCACATGACCAATAATTTTACATATAAAATGCGTATCAAAAATGAACTTACTTTCGAGAAATCTTTTAATAATACAACTAAAATTGCATCAGGAGGACTTGCTTTTCGTGGTCACGATGAAATTTTAAGATCAAAACAAAATGGAAACTTTCTTGGATCTCTTGAATTATTGGCTAAATTTGATCCCTTTTTAAAAGAACATATTTCTCGTTTTGGCAATAAAGGAAAAGGTACACTCTTTTCATGTAACATTGACAAATGATTTTTTTTTTATTATTCGGAATATGTTTAGGAAAAGTATCGTATCTTTCAAGCACAATTTGTGAAGAATTCATCTCTATCATGGCAAAACATGTTAAAAATCACATTGTTTCGGAAATTGTAGAGTCTCGATATTATTCGTTTAGTGTCGATTCCACTCAGGATGTGAGCCATACAGACCAGTTGTCTTTTTGTGTTCGATATGTTAAAAGTAATACCATTTGTGAACGATTTATTTCATTTATTGAAATCGAAGGTCACACATCGAATTATCTTTTTGACATCATTATGAAATTCCACAATGAAAACCTAATAAACATTGATAATTGTAGAGGCCAGTCATATGACAACGCTTACAATATGGCAGGTATTTATGGTGGCCTACAAAGATTGATTCGTCAAACAAATGAAACAGCAAGTTTTGTCCCTTGCTCTGCTCATTCATTAAATTTAGTCGGTAAATATAGTGTTTCTGGCAATACTGCTGCAGCTAAGTTTTTTGATATGGTTGAAAAACTTTATGGATTTTTCGTATATTCCCCTTTTCGATGGAATCGATTACAAGAACAATTAACCGAAAATAGCGAATACATGTTAAAGAGACCAACTGGAACGAGATGGTCAGCTGGATACGAATCAGTTCATGTTTTACATTCTTGTTATTTAATAGTGTTGCATGTTTTAAAATCTTTCCTACATGAGGAAAGCTTCAGTGATGATAACAAAGCGGTGGTAACAGGTTTGATAAAAAAAACTATGTCAATTCGAAAATATTTTGATGCTTGTCCTCTGGAAAAGTGTACTAACCAAGTTTAATTTTGTGAATCGAGCATTACAAAAATCTAATTTAACTGTCTCGGTGACAAAAAACTGTTTGATTTAATAGTTACAGATTTGGAAAATAAAGATTACAACAAAATTTTTGATGATGCCTGTCAGCTTTTAAATTCTGTTTCATCTAATATTCAAACCGCAAATAATATTCGAACTTGTTCAACGTCACAAACACTTTGTCTAGAGGAACAAAAAGACCACCTTGAAAAATCGTTGTTCAAGCCAATTATAATGGATTTTCTTTTCAATCTGAGAGAGCGTGCTAAAGGTTATGAAGATCTAGATAGTACTCGTTTTTGATACATCTAAATTTAATGAGTGATGAAGAGATTGCTAATTCTTGCAGAACAATAACCGCAAAATACCCAAAAGATCTCAATGCAAATCAATTGATTGACGAATGTCAATTTGCCAAAAATTATTTCACATTTGATAATTTAAATTATGAATCGATGTACAAAACAATGTTCAATAATAATCTTTCCACCACTTTTCCGAATATCGATATTTTATTACGAATGTTTTTATGCATGTTTGTCGATAATGTTATAGGCGAACGATCATTTTCAAAACTGAAGTTAGTCAAAAGTTATTTGCGTAATACTATGAGTAATGATCGTTTGAACGATTCATCCATTCTTTCTATTGACAATGAAATTTTGGACGAAATTAAATTCGATGAAATTATAGACACTTAAATACAGAAAAAATGTAATTTTAATGCCTGAAAATAAATATATTTCAAACTTGTCTGGTTTTAGTTTCTTTTTTGCTTATGCTTGGGGCCCATGAATCGCGGGGCCCTGGTGCGGTTGCCTTAAAACTTGTATGATAATCCGCCACTGATTGACATAATACTGGTCATCATAATTTCAAGTATTTGTATTATATATATTAATTTGAAATAGTCAGTTATTTAATTATGCATTTCAGTTCTACAATATTGATCAATTTTGGCATTATTACTTGGTTTCGTCAGTAATTTGAAATTGTGGACACATTGATAATGAAGTTCAATTGTAACTATAGTAATCCGAAAATTAGTCTTGATTTTTGTTCGAATGGTATATTTTATGAGAAAATACAGTACAAAATCAACACAATAATGAAAATACTAGCGATGATCATTCTCGAAAGAATATCTCCATCAATTAACACGAAGCTGAGAAATGAACAAGCCAGCTTTAGACCAGGAAGAAGCTGTACCGATCATATCAACACAATCCGTATCATCATTGAGCAATCAAATGAATGGAATTCACCATTGTATCTCCTCTTCGTGGACTTCGAACGCGCCTTCGACTCAATCAACAGAAACGCGATATGGAAGACACTTTGTGAAATGGGCATCCCGAAGAAAATCGTTGATCTAATCAAAGAAATGTATCGGGATGCTGCAAACAGAATACAATACAAAAGACAGCAAAGTGATGAATACTACAACCACCGAGGAGTGAGACAAGGCTGTGTACTATCTCCGCTACTATTCCTAATAGTACTAGATAGTATCATGAGAAAGCTCGATGATGCAAGTCCAAATGGAATCCAATGGAATACAACAAGACGGCTCAATGATCTAGACTACGCAGATGACATCTGTCTACTTACACACACACATACGGACATGCAGCAGAAAATACAGAAGCTATCAACCCTTGCACATGAAGTCGGTCTCAACATTAATATCAGAAAAACAAAGGCTATGAGATTGAACACCAAAACGATAACACCAATTGCCATCAACAATACACAAGTGGACGAAGTTGACAAATTTGTGTACCTTGGTTGTACTGTAGCAAAAACAGGCGGGACTGAAGAAGATATCAGTCAGCGTATTAACAAAGCCAGAAATACGTTCAATATGCTTCACAAGATCTGGAATGCATCCGTCCTCTCAAGAAAGACAAAGCTACGAATGTTCAATGCATGTGTCAAGTCAGTACTGCTGTATGGGTGTGAAACGTGGAAACAAACAAGAAAGATCACAAATAAACTACAGGTGTTTGTGAACAAATGCCTGAAAAGACTGATCAAATGCTTCTGGCCAAACACCATCAGTAACCAGGAACTTCTACTGCAGACAGAGCAGTTAGACATTGAGACCGAGATAAAACAAAGAAAATGGAGATGGATAGGACATACACTGAGAAAATCAGTCGAAGATATAACAAGGATGTCCCTAGAGTGGAATCCACAAGGTAAAAGGAGAGTTGGAAGACCACCCATGACATGAAGAAAACGGTGCTAGCTGAAGCAAAACAAATTGGCAAGACATGGGGTGAACTGAAAGCGATTGCCCCCAACAGAGTTAGACAGTCCAGTCGAGTAGACGCCCTATGCTCCTAAATGGAGATAAAGGAAAAAAAAAAACAGTACAAAATACGGTTATGAGATTATACATATGATTTTGTCTCACATTATATGGATCTATGCTTTAATTAGTTTAACTGCATTAACCATTTCACTCCTTCCTTATCAAAGGAACATAGTGAACACCTTAATGCTTTTCTCTTGGCATTCTTTTATCATTTTATTAATTGATAATAAGGTTTATTGCCAAGCTTATAATATTGATATAAAATACGGCTGCACTACTTTTTATACTTATTTAGTCGTTTACTGTTCTCAATTATAGCAATTCATTTATTATAATAAACAGTTCTTACCATGTACTCCCAGGAGTCTTCAGACATAGAAATAGCATAAGACAACTGTGACAAGTCAAATTATTTTAAGGATATTGATTTGGAACCTTAACTCTATGAATCCTATCTTTCTTTAACATGGATCAGTATAAATATGGACGAGCCCAGGTAATATTGTTAAACTAAACGATGCACATTTGTTTGATGATATAAATGTAATTTATTATACAAATTGAGATCTCATTTTGATTAACCATTTTACTTATTGTTCATTGGACCACCTAGGTTTAAGGAGTTATTCTATTTATGTTTAAGTAATCGAATTAGCCATAACTAAATAGAGATTTACATTTGTTAAATGAACATATCAATTGTTCATATGATTTAGATATGTTGATTTACTCTGAAAACGATCATAATCATTCTGTTATTGATCTTCAAATACGACAATTGTTTTATATACCTGATTTGTCCAATTTGATAACAATAATCATTTTATATTAGTTTACTTTTTCTAATTTTATTTTTAATTTTCTTTAAACAATTATTAATTGTTTTCTTTTGATAACTTCAATCCTTCTTGTACTGATTTAAAATTACTATTATTAATAGAAATTATACATATAATCCATGATTTAGGAGGTCTTATGAGGTGTTTTGAAAGGCAGGGAATTCTCTTACTCTGTCGACATGACAGATACAATGCATTTATGCATCTGGTCTAGTGCACGACGACATTTTAAGACCTGTTTCTTTGTCTTCAAAACAGGTTATCATAATTCCTTCGAAACATAATAGGTAAAGTCCTATTATGTTGACCAATTAAAATAAAAAACTAAATTTAAAAAATTTATCATGTCAAAGCTTAATGATAGGATGATGCTTCGGAGTATCTTCAGTGAAGAAACAATTAAGGACTAATAGCCCCTTGTTTACTTCTCAAGTAAGGCGTATTAGATTCCTAATTGGCCACATAATTATATCTCGAAGCACTCATCCTATAGATTAAGGAATAATTATATACATTGTGAATCTTGGTAATATTGGCGAAAGCTTAAACCATACTAAAATAAAATTAAAAAAAAAAAATCAATCAATTCTTTAAAACAAAACACTAATGTTAAATAAAAATTTAAAATAATAAAATTCAAAATTTAACAACTAAACAACTAAACAACAACTAAATTTCACAGTAATTTCATGCCGAAATTTCTTTTTGCAAACTCTGATTCTACACAACGGTTTTAAAATTCTATTAATAATAGCGATGAGTACAATAACTATGTATGAAATCGATAATAATAGCGGTGATGAATAACAGCATTTAAATATGTACAACAATATGTAGAATCGATGAATAATAACGATAAAATTGATGAATAATAGAGTTAACGTATAGTTAACTATGCATAAAATCGATGAATAATAGCATTTAAATATGAATAAAACAGCATTCAACAAATAGATTGCTTAAAAATGAAAACAAAACTAGGCTTATAAAATTATTCGTCAACACAATACTACCCGCATTCTTGGTAATTGGTATCACTCACTTTTCATCAAAAAACAAAGCACAAAAATGAAAAAATAATTTACAATTTATTACATTACTAATAAACAAAAGACAAGTTTAACAATTTGTTTTCACATGGCTT
This sequence comes from Diogma glabrata, assembly GCA_963693315.1. NCBI lineage: Eukaryota > Metazoa > Arthropoda > Insecta > Diptera > Cylindrotomidae > Diogma > Diogma glabrata. The sequence continues at coordinate 186,147,729 of OY856187.1, forward strand.
TATGATAAAATACAAGAATATACAAAGCATTTATCACCAAAATGACCATCTGGTCGCACAAAATTTTAAGATAATAAGAGAGTTTTTACAACAATTGGAACATTCCTTTTATAACAAGCATGGTGTCTGTGTATTTGTTCGAAATTCACTTTCATGTATGAGAATTAAAGCCTACGAGTTGAACTCTAAGCACCATAATTCTCTAGCACTGAAGATCTCAGGTGTTGATGAAACTATATTTATAATAGGATTATACAGATCCCCAAATTCCCCCCCCCCCCCAGGATGTCCATTTTTCGATCAAATATCGGCTAACCTAGACAAGATTACCACGGACTACCTCAAAGCAAGACTGGCCATTCTTGGGGACTTTAATATTCTTAATAAAGAATGGCTTAAGTATTCATCGCGCACTAACGACGTAGGAAGACAAGCCGAACTGATACTTAGTGATGTATTATCGAACTGATTATCACGGTTTGATGCAAATGATAGAGTGGCCCCATAGAATCGCGATAATTCACATTGTAACAATAATTTGCTGGATCTGTTTTTGACAAACGAACCAGATACTACGAAGACGAAAGTTGAACAACCAACCCCTCGAAACATCGGACCATTTACTAATATCAGCAATAGTGCAATTTACATCACCGACACAAATTAAAGCAAATCCTCGTCGCGAGGAGGGACTAAGAAACTTTATTGATGAAATCCTTGGAAAACTATTTGTTGTGTTGATCAAAATCCTAGCACATCGGCAATAAGAATTTTTGAAATCATAAAAGACGGAATGCGGCGGTTTATTCCAAATTGATTAATCACTCCTAAAACTGAGCCTTGGTTCACGCGGGATGTCGATGAGGCTGTGAGGAATAAACGCAAAGCATTTAGGACGTATAACTCAAATAAAACACCTGAAACCCATAGCGCCTATAAGAAAGCCAGAAATATTAGTAAATACAAAATAGACTTGGAAAAAGACGCGTTTATCCAGAAGGAAGCAAAGAAATTCGCCGAGCACCCATCTGGCTCACGTAGTTTCTTTCAGGCAGTTAAATCAGTCCAGAGCAATTTTATTCGATCTTCTATTCCAACTTTAGTTCTGAATGACATTCCCGTGAGCGACTCGAAAGAGAAGGCGGATCTTTTGAAAACTCAAACATAGTGGAACCTCCCCATTCTCCCACACTCATTTCCCCAGTTGTAACGAAAATGAAACCAATTATTTTTCGTAGCAATATTCTACAGAAAATGCTTGTTTCTATCAATATCAACAAATCTGCTGGCCCGACGGTATTCCACCCCTAATTCTTAAAAACTTTGCTAGGCAACTGGCTCCAATTTTAACAAAAATTTTCTATTTATCTTATAAAACCAGAATGTTTCCCGATTCTTGGAAGCTGGAGAGCGCTCAACCCATATCAAAGAAAGGCAGTAAGATAGACTCTAACAATTATAGACCAATTGCAATTCTGTTGGTTTTAGCTAAAATATTTGAAAAATATGTTAACTACAACCTAATAGATTATTTGGAAATGTCGCGAATTATTGATGATAAGCAGTATGGTTTTCGTAGAAGTCATGCAACAGGTGATCTGTCAGCCTACGTATCCCATCTCTGGAACAAATCGCTGGAAAACCATGGTGAAACATTCAGTATTTCACTTGACAATTCTAAAGCATTTGATAAAGTGTGGCATAAAAATCTCATAGCTAAATTAAAATCTTATGGCATAGACCATCTTACTGTCTCATGGATTCATAGTTTTCATACAGGTCGCCAATTTCATATTAACTAAGATGGTATCACATCCAATATTTTCACAACCCATGTTGGGGTTCCCCAAGGTTCTGCACTCTCACCAACTTGTTTCTTCTATATACATTAATGATTTACTTATTTCAACTTATTTTCACCCAATCCATAGTTTTGCTGATGACAGCACATTGCATGCATCACATGCATCTCCTAAATTTCGATCTCATACAGAAGTTACCACCAATGGAGAGCTGCTAATTGATTCTATCAACAAAGGGGCTGATAATTGATTCTATCAACCAAGACCTGCATCGTATAATGGAATGGGGTGATCGTAATCTTGTTACATTTAATCCAACCAAAACCAAATATGCCGTCTTTCACGAATAGAGCGACATAAAAATTTCCCTATTAAGATAAACCATGAGGAATTGCGTGAGGTTGAATCAGTTAGACTTCTTGGAGTGGATATTCAAAATAATACTAAACATAAAAAAATAATTAACTCAATCTTTAAGGTAAAACAAAATGAACTTTACTTTGAGTTTACGTTACCGATTATAAATGCTCGAGCGCGTAGTTACGGCAACTTGTATGTTTCTCGACATAAGAAAAGCGTTTGAAACGGTTGAACACCCAATACTTTTTGCTGAACTAGAGGCCATTGGCATAGCACACAATGCTCTAAAGCTCTCTCAATCATTCCACACAGATCTCCAACTTTACACAAATAACTCATGCAAAAGTATACAACTTAAAATATATTTGGGTTTTGCACAAGGCTCTATCCTTTCGGCATCGGAATTCTCGATTTATATTAACAAAATCTTTGAACTCCATGTTAAAGGGAAAATTACAAATGTATGCTGATGATGCCGTAATATCCTACAGCTCAAAATAATATCCATATTTTCATATTCTACTCATATTTTATTACTGTAGACCACAAAACAATAATATAGAGTAAAACAACGCCTTTCAAAACCTTCAACCTGAGAGACCTTCTTCATGGGTTAATTGTTTTCTAAACTCAGTTTAGAAAACAATTAACCCATGAAGAAGGTCTCTTAGAGACAGAAAATATTTGGTGTTATAATAAAAAGTTTTTGAAGTGAAAAAAGACGTTGTTTTACTCTATATTATTGCAATCACTTTAAGTAGTTCACACAAGAAAATTATATAATTTTCAAAAAACAATCATAAACCCAAATTTTGAGCACCCTGGGATAACCTGCTTAAGAGATATTTTCAACCTAATATTCTTTAACATCGACTGAAGCTGCAAGGGTATCGTCGAAATAAGAGTTTCTTTGAAACTAACGGTTTTTGTCACTAACAAAATGAACTTTACTTTGAGTCTACGTTACCGACTATAAATTCTGAAGCGCGTTTACATACAATAGCGATGAGAATCTTACTACAAAAGAATGTATAAAGTGAGTTATACCATTTAAAAATAAGCAATTGAAAATTGTCATTAAAGTTTTAAGATTCAATATAAATATTTATTATTTATTAAATTTGATAAAATAAATAATACTAAAATGAATGTGATTTACAATTATTTTGATTTATTGCCCAATGAGGTAGGTAAGAAGTAATATTAATTTTAATAATTTAATAACAAATACAAGTTCTGGCTCATTCCGGATTTTATGGAAATATTTAAAGACTGTTTAAGTAATGGTTTCCCAGGATAGCGGTTCAATTATATAGTTTTGAACGTAATCGGGATCTCTATTTATATGACGGCAGGTATTATAAATTTAAATTTACTTGGTAAAATTTTTTTCTGTAAATAACGGTGATTTTGTGAAATATTTTCCGTTGATTTATAACATTTGGCAGGGTTGCCACGTTTTAGAAGTTTGAAAGTAGGACACAGGGCGCTTTCCAAACGACGACTTATTTGTGGAAGGTATCTTATTCTAAACTAATAAGTATGCTGGCGAGGTAACTTATTGTCTGTCTCTTTCTCTTACAAAAATCTAATTTTTAAAAAAAAATATTTTTTAGTAAACATAATTAAAGATTTAACTGAATATAAGAAAACATATTTGAATCTGTATGCTTTATTTAAAGGTCCAATCGCAATCATAAAGGGGTACTTTCCAAACGACAACTTATTTGATACTTATTACTTATTTGCCGCCATATTAAAAATGTCAAAAAAATTATTCAAGACAATAACATCTATAATAATGTCAGTTTAAATCTGATTTATAAAAACGTTTGATCAATTTAGTGAGAGATATTAACTAAATTAAATAAAAAGTATATCTGACATATCAGATTAGATTTTTATGGAAAAAGAGACACAAAATAAGTCACCTCGCCAACAAACTTATTTGAATAAGTTAAGAAAAAGTTACGTTCCACAAATAAGTTATAGCTTGTAAAAGTATTCTCGCTATAATGTACTTGCTGCGTGTCCTAATAGCTAGTCATTCTTTATTTGATCTTCAAGATATTAATTTGCTGTGAGTTATTGAAAAAACTTTATTTCTCGCTATTCTCTTGCTGAAACCAATAGCTAGTATTTCTTGCTTAAATTAAATACATTGTGCTTTACTTTAAAAATCATGAAAATATGTATTCTTAAGTAAATCCTCTAAAATGTTTCATTCGAATTGAAGCAATATTGATGTTCTTAGGTGTTCTTATGAATTAATACAAACACCGAAATAATTATTTAATTTCATTAGATTTTATTTAACTTTAAATCTTCAATAAATAATTAGCACATATTCACAAATAACTTAAGAATAAAATGTTATGATTGTGAAACAAGAACTAGGATTCATATTATAATTTTAAACATAAAAATAATTAACCAAACTTGAATTGTGTGTAAAGACTATATGAGAAATCTTAATAATAGGAAAAACAAAAATTTTATATTGAATTTTGAAATGAATACTAGATGAAAAATAATTTTTATGAAAACTAGATGGAAAAAATTGTACCTAAAATTTTATTAATCTATTGCTAAAAGATTGAAACGAATTTAAAGAAGAATTCAAATTAAACGCAAACGATTAAATAAAAAGTCACCACATAACTCTCCCTCACTAGTGATTCGCAAGAAAAACGAGAGAAACTATTAAACTAACAGTTTAAAAGGTGGGGATTTAACAGTGAAAAGATTGGGTACAACAAAAAAAATCGAGAATATGAGCATTAAGCCGTGCATTCACATAAAACAGAAACAGAAACTGAAAATTTTCAGTTTCTGTTTCTAATTTGGTTGACGGTGGTGAATAATAAAACAGAAACAGAAACCGAATTTTAAGATGGCAGCTGTCATATTATATTATATATACCAAAACTGAAATATATATATTTAACCCAATCCATATATATTTAACCCAATTAAAATTGAAAAAATTATATTAATATAAAAAAAATATTGTAATTCAATAAACTGTGTATTTTATTTTTCATTCATATAAATAAAAAAATAACACAATTTTGTAATGTATAGTGAAGAAGAAATTTATTTTTTTCGTTATCGCATATAATAATATCCATCTTAAAAAATCGAGCTAAATTCAACGTAAATTATTTTTGACTAAATATTTATTTCTTAAAATAATGTACAATCCCGTTACATAAATTTAAAATAATATGGTCACGTGACAGTTTCTGGACCAGAAACAATTAAATTTTAATTGTTTCTGGTCCAGACAAAACAGACGAATTTTCAGTTTCTGTTTCTAAATTAGGTTTCTGTTTCTGTTGTTGTCAAATTTGTATGAAATTCGGTTTCTGTTTCTGTTTTATGTGAATGCACGGCTTAACTGCCAATTTAACACAGCTAGGAAAAGAATTGCTGCAGTGTTCGACGACAGTGAGAACACAAAAATCAAAAATATCCCACAAGACAGTACTAGGAGGTAATATTTTGTTTAAAATTTTCAAAACACCGGTCAATAAAATTTAATAGTTTTTGGGGTGTTTTGATGATCCTTCCAGATTTAGAAACTCGTTGATTGGGAATAAAAATTACAGTAGGCTGATCATTAAATGCTACTTTCTTTTTAGGTTGCGTAAAAACGTTTATGTCTAAATTAAAATTTAAGTTCAAATTACATATACCACTGTTTCGATAATCTTTTCCAAAAAATTTATTTATTAACAATATTAGTTTTAATTATTTTATAATTTGGATTATTTAGAATATTTGAATATCTTTATAAACAAATAATCATTACAAAAATAATTTCATTTTCAAAAAAATATCATTCATTTTTATTTGAGTTATAAAAAAAATAATTCATTTTCAAACAAAATGTCAAAATCATCCATTTTTATCTGAGTTTTCAAGTAGGTTTTGTTTTTTTTATTGTGGTAGCACTGCCTCTGTGCAGCGAAATTAGAATTAGAGATATCTTGCAGAATTATTCTGCATGCAGAATTTACATGTAATTGCTCTCATATAACAACACATGTTCTAATTTGGCTGCATGCAGAATTCTGCGCATGTATTTGGACCATTAAAAATTAAATGTACTGCGTAATATATACAGCGTTTAAAAGAAAATCTCTACACAAAAATAAAATGAAATCGATTTTTAAATTCTTTAACACTTTCATATGCCATTCATTAATGTGGTTTTCTTTTCACTTTTCTAATCTGGTTTTCTTTTCACTTTTCTAAATCAATTTATAAATTAGGGTCTGAAAAGAACAAAAAACAAAAGTTGATGTGAAATATGTTTGATTAGTGATATTTAAATGGCGGTTGTATACTTTTAAATTTCGTATAATAGCATATTCTGCAATTGCGTATTGAAATATTTATAAAAGATTCAATAAATTTGTAAATAAAATAATTTCGTTTTATTCGTTCATATTTGTTTCAAATTGCTTCATTTTAGAGAAAAGCGTCTTCGTTTTTTCTATGATGCATCTTTTTTCATCCGCCCAATGAAATATAATATTTTAATTCTAATAAATCCATTTTAGAGTTTTTTTTTTATTTATTAGGAGTTATTTTATTAAATGTTAGTTACATTATTGTATATATATAATATAAAAATAAAACACAATAATTAATTCTTCAAAATTAAACAATTCATAGTTATATAAAAATTGTCGTTAACAAAACGTTTGTTTTTTAAATTTTCTTTGTTGATATTAGTAACTAGGAAGTATCCCGCGGGCTACGCCCCCCCCCCCTTCTCCCGCACGCCAATACACTCTTTGCCTTTTCATCCGGCTTTGATACAATTACTAAGTACTATCCATCATAATCCAACCTCTTCTAATCTTTTCTGTGTGCACCTGCTGGTTAACTATAATTCTACAAAAAAAAACATCGTGAAGTGTACATACTATAAATTTTTATACGATCAATCACAAATGGCTGGAAATAATAATATGTGTTAAGAAAATAATGGAATAGCAGCTTTTGTTTTTCTTTAGTTTATTTACAGAAAATGAAACTATGCAAAAATAATGATGGAAAACAAACTATCTGTCATATAAATAATTAATTTTCTTATTAATATCGAAATGATATAAATAATAAATTTGAACGAAATGGCTGAAAGACTACATTATCGAAAAATTTAAATGCCGTTAATGGAATTTTTATGAATAAAAAGGAACAATTTTTATTTCGAAGGGTTTTTTGTGAACAATTAAGCTTAAGTACATATTGGAAATCACTGGAATTTTGCAATTCGAAATAACTTTTCATTTTTTCTCTAAAATTCCTTTAGAAAAATTTTTTGTATTTCGTGCCAGGATTCGAACTAACATTCATCAGAGACGTATGTTCAAATCCCTTGTGTCTTACACAATTTAGCCACAGCTCCGATGACGTACCATATTTTAATTTTCATGTTCAGATAATTTCTAAATTGAAACTTCATCATTTTTCATATTTACTTAAGTTGAATCTTTCATCTATGATTACCTACATATTGGAAATTGCATTTCTTTGGGATTTTTTGTATTAAATTTCCGAATATTACGATGTATGAATTCATAGAATAAGAGAATATTTCGTCAACATTTAAGTCAACATTCTAATCAACATCCTAAGTCACGAGTGTAAAGTCATTATGGCACGAAACACAAAAAATTTTTCTAAAGGAATTTTAGAGAAAATTTAAAGCTATTTTGAATTGCAAAATTCAAGTGATTTCCAATATGTATACTTAAGCTTAATTGTCCACAAAAAAACCCTTCGAAATAAAAAATTCCACTGAAGTTGTCTATATTTCCTAACCAAAAATATAGCAATGAATTGACCATGCGTCAGAAATTAAGTTTCGCATTGATTGGCAACAATCAATAATGACTTTACACTCGTGACTTAGGATGTTGACTTAAGTGTTGTCGAAATATTCTCTCATCCTATGAATACATACATCGTAATATCTAGAAATTTAATACAAAAAATACCAAAGAAAAATTTTTATGTTCTATAAAAAAAATAAACAAAAACAATAAAAAATAAATATAGGGTCTGCGTTGAACCCCGAACCTTTCTCATAACCCTCTACATTGACAATGACAACGAAATTTTGGACTGAGTTTTTTAAATATTATTTTAATAAATCGGTTTAAATTATTAAATGTTTAAAAATGTATATTATAACACAAACTGTTTTTTGTCCCAATAATATCAAATGTTTGCAACCTACATTGTTTTTAAAAATTGTTAAAAATCTATATTTTTCTATGCTGTTATGTTCGCTGTTCTATAGAACAATTTTCTGGGTCTAACTCCTGCTATAATAGTGCTACAAAGGGGAGATAAGAAAAGCATTTGAAACATTTATATTGACTTACATACAAAATAGTGTGTTTTGAATTTAAAAAATTCTCTCTGAAATTTCTCATGTTTTTGCTTTAAACGATTTAAGTTTGTGAAGTATATTAATTACTATAAATCAAGCATAATATATAGCATGTTTTTACCTATATAGGTTCAAAAGCAAAATTAAAACATATTACATATATTACGACTAATTGAATTGAAAAAAAAAACAGATTTAATTAAAACAACAACAAAAAATTTAAATAACTTTTAAAAAAATCACCTGAATGCATTCTAAAGCAAGCAAACACAGACCTTCAATCAATTTGTCAATCAATTGAAAACGAAAATAAACGAAATAAAATTTAGGGGATTTTTACACTAAATTTATTTCGTTTATTTTCGTTTTCGAATTGATTGACAAATTGATTGTAGGTCTGTAGCTTGCTTAAATTTTATTAAAACAATAACAAAAACTACAAATAACTAAAAAAATCTTCGTAATGACGTCACACGATCTTTTATGATGAAGCTGCTGTCTCATTTTGCAAGAGAAATACTCAAATAGTAAAACTACTGTTTTTCTTTATTTTATTTCACAGGAATAAAACTATAAAAAATAATGATCGAAAAACCACTATTATATGATTTTTAGCACTGCCTGTCAAAAATAATTAATTTTCTTAATATCTTAATAAATTAATAATTAATAATTAATAATTATAATTAATTAATTTTCTTAATATCTTAAAATGATAATTATTTGCACGAAAGAGGAAAAGACAGTAGCAATAACTTTAAAAAACTACATTCGGTCTATTTAAAATTCGTAAAACAAAATTTTTATGATTATTATGTATTTATGAATAAAAAAACAATAGTTTATTTAAAAACGTTATTTAAAAAAAATGAAAAAAAAAACAATAAAAAATATACTACGTCATCAGCGTTACGACCGTATAGAGGGATGGACTCATGGCTATTATATTATAGATATCAAAAAAATTTACGAAGAAATGCATATTTTTTTTTTGATGTAAATCGAACAAAAATTGATTTTTTAGCGTGAATAGAACAAAATTTTTGATTTCCATAAATTTTTTTGATGGATTTGGGTGAAAAGAATTCGACATTACGCGCTAAACATGGTGAATCGTTTACGAACCGTTTACGAACCATTTACGAACCGTTTACGAACCGCATTGTTCGTTTACGGTTCGTAAACGATTCACCATGTTTAGCGGGTTGGGTCTGAAAAGAACAAAAAACAAAAATTGATGTGAAATATGTTTTGATTGGTGATATTTAAATGGCGGTTGTCTACTTTTAAATTTGAAAAATTTCGTATTGTTATACGATTCTGCAATTGCCGATTGTATTCTGCAATTACGTATTGAAATATTTATAAAAGATTCAATTAATTTGTAAATAAAATACAGGAATACCTCGCATAGTACGGCTTCGATTAGTCCGGTTTCACTATAGTACGGTTTTGAAATTTTCAAAAAAAATTATAAATGAAAAGGAAAAAAATTCTAGGGAAAAATTATTCTTAAAAAAAAATAATATGTACATACATAATACATATGTATATAAAATTATTTTTATAAGCAAAACTCAGACAACGATGACTGTGCTGAAATGTCTGCAGAGATTTAACGGCTGAACAGCTTTCAAAAATTATTGGAATGGTCGAAACAGTTTCAGGTTATATTATGGAAGTTGATCCTAATATCGAACGTAGCATTTCAATTCGTCGAACAATAAACAGTAAAGGGTAGCGAAAATCTGAAATCCTATGTCCACGCGGTGCTACCTGCGTAACCCTAACAGAAGTAGGTTGGTGTAGTTGAGAGTTGCAGAGTAAATACTGCTTATTCTCAATGATTCTGCACCATGGCGAGTTATTGGCGCCATAAAACCAATGCAACTCAAGCTTCTGTTCTCCATGTTAGGGGCGGCTTGGAGCGGGTGTCTGTCTTGGATCAAGGGGCTCGCTATATAAATGTGCAGAAATCGTCTGTTCTCCATGTTAGGGGCGGCTTGCAGCGGGCGTCTGTCTTGGATCAAGCGGCTCGCTATATAAACGTGTAAAAAGGTTGTTTCTGGTGACCTTAAGAAGCAGAACGAACCCATTCACGAAAATTTAGGTTGGGCGAAGGGCTAGCACCCCATTTCCGTATAAAAACTATTGTCATGAATTCTGTACACAGGCCTTGGAATATCTCGGATTCATTATTAGAACGACCTCGGAAAGTGTACCCGGACTACGATTTAAAAATGGGAACCTGGAACGTGCTAAGCCTTACGATATAAAAATCGTGGTAGGTGACTTTAATGCTCAAATTGCTAGGATTGCAGAACTTAAAACACATATTGGCCCTAACAGCTTGCATCATACCAGTAACAGTAACGGCTTCCGCGCATCCGAGCTGGCTATAATGTATGATCTAGTAATTCCCAGCACTTTCTTCCCTCACAAGAGCATTCACATGGCAACGTGGAAATCAAAGATCACGTCATGATCTCTAAGAGAGACTCTACAAGTATAACTGACGTTCGATCATACAGAGGTGCTGATATGGACACCGATCATATGCTTGTCATCTTTAAGTACAAGTGCAAATTATCATCTACATTTAACTGACCCGCAAAAAAGGCCGTGCGCTGGAATGTCGAAGCATTTAAACATCCGGAAATGCTGAATAGATATCAGGAAACAATAACACAAAACATAGAAGAGCATGACATCTCTTCTGAGATGCCAATTAACATACAAGAAGAATGGCAAACGCTTCAATCAACCATTATAGCCGCATTACAAAATACAATCGGAAAACGACCACCGAAATCACACAACGAATGGTTTGACGACGAGTGCTGCCAATCCGTTGAACATAAACAAAAACTGCGAGAAAAATATTTAACAACAAGGAACACCCGAAGCTCCCAAGCTGATTATCTATGCGCCAGGAAAGCCTCATCAAAATTTCTACGTAAAAAGAAACGCGAACACATGAAGAGCTGCATCGAAAACATCAACCAACATGCGGCCAACGGAAATTCAAAAGAGTGCTTTGCCAACGCACGGAATATGACAAAAGATTTCCACCCAAGATCTACAGCCATCAAAAATGAAAATAATGAACTTGATGAACAAGTGAACGTGATGTGCTGGCAGTGTGGCGATCCCACTTTCAAGACTTACTGAATAGGACGAATGAAGTTCATCCAATTCGAGCAATTGCTCCATCAACTGAGGAGATTTTTGTCCCTAACCCAGCAATAGAAGAAGTGGAAGCTGCCATTAAAAAACTGAAAAATGGCAAATCCTCACGTTTCGATGGAATTCCCGCAGAATATTTGAGAAATGGAGGAGCAGCTCTGGTCTCCCGTATAAACGATCTGATTCTTGCAATATGGGACCAAGAAGAACTACCTGTTGAATGGAAAACAGCTCTCATTGTCCCGCTACATAAAAAAGGTGACCGCCTAAAATATGCGAATTATCGTGGAATCGCATTTTTGAACATTGCATACAAAATACTAGCTAATGTCGTACTTGCTCGACTCATCCCGTTCGCCGAATCTATCATCGGTTACTATCAGTGTGGTTTTCGTCCCAACCGCTCAACCACTAATCAATGTTTTACATTAAGAATGATTCTGGAAAAATGTTGCGAGTACAACATCAGCATTCACCAGCTCTACGTTGGTTTCAAGCAAGCATATGATAGCATCATCCGCGAAGATCTTTGGTCCGCACTCATATGTCTTGGCATCCCAGAGAAACTTGTTTCTCTGTGCAAACTCACAACATCGGGGTCAAATTGTAGAATAGTAATCGAAGGGTCAGTTTCTGATATAGGATGTCGAAACTGAGGTCAACTGGTCATGGAACGAGGTGATTGGAAGCTGATTGCACAGACGGCAAAATCCCTCCATGGGATGTAAACGCCAGAGAGAGAGAACAATAAACAATACAATTCATTGCTACAAATAATTGTTGAGGAAAAACCACCAAAAATGATCCAGACATCGTTATTGCAATTTTTTGGCAAAAAAAATTAATTAAAACATTAGAATTTAAAGTAAATTGTGTGAATTTTGTTTATCTAGTTGTTTTAACCATTTTAAATTAACTTGTTTTTGTTTAGCTATTTTTAATAAATATATGTACATTTGAATATATTACTCTCGTTTTCTTTATTGAAAAACAGGAAAAAAACAAATTGTATGGAACAAATTATCGTTTTTTGTATGTAGTTAGTTCCTCGATTAGTCCGGCTAAATGGTGGAACCGATTAACCGTACTATGCGAGGTATTCCTGTAATTTTGTTTTATTCATTCATATTTGTTTTCAATTTACATTACTTCATTTTAGAAAAAAGCGTGTGGCGTTTCCACCTTTTTGTGTCTTTAACTTTCCACCTTTTTGTTTCTTTGACTTTTTCAAAATTAATTTTGCAATAGTTTTGATTGATTGAAGTTTTTTTTTTTTTTTATATATATAAATTTCACGACATGAATAGTTTCATAGTTGAATAGTTTTTTTTACTTTTTTTGAAATATTTGTTATCTGTTGAACCAGAGAAGGCAAATCAACAAAACGATACTTTACGGTAATAGTAAACTCAACTGTCCCTAGACAACCCCCTGGGCTCTCATTTGCGCAATTGAGGCACCGATAAATTTTTGCTTCCAATATTTAATGGCAAAATAAAGTAATCCAAGAAAGATCAAGCATACGAATATTCCTATGTGGGTGTATGCAATAATATTCTCGTTTGTCGGAGTAGGATGTAGTGGTGTGCTCTGTGCTGCTTGAGGTGCAATTATTACCTCTTTATCCTTTGTACTTTGATTTCCCATTCTCAATGGAGAACAATCCAAAATTTAAACAATACTTTTACTACGAGATTTGTTGCACCTATTCCGGATAAAGAAATTAAAAGGTTATTGTTAAACTGCGTTGTGTTTCCTAATTGTCAAGACCCCATAACCCAAGAAGTGTGTTGTTAGTATAAGGTGCAAGTAAGGTAAGTGCGATTAAATTTCCAAATAATAAAAAATAAAAATTTTCAAAGCCATAATCCTAATATACAACAAACAACTCTACCAAAGAGCTAGATAACCAATAAACTGCAACTTCTAAACTCTACCAAAGAGCTAGGTAACCATTAAAACTTCAACTTCTAAACTCTGCCAAAGAGCTAGATAACCAATAAACTTCAACTTCCAGACCATACCAAAGAGCTAGATAACAAATAAACTTCAATTCCTAAACTCTACCAAAGACCTAGATAACCTATGAACTTCAACTTCTAAACTCTACCAAAGAGCTAGGTAACCAATAAAACTTCAACTTCTAAACTCTACCAAAGAGCTAGATAACTAATAAACTTCAACTTCTAGACTCTACCAAAGAGCTAGATAACAAATAAACTTCAATTCCTAAACTCTACCAAAGAGCTAGATAACCAATAAACTTCAACTTCCAAACTCTACCAAAGAGCTAGATAACAAATAAACTTCAATTCCTAAACTCTACCAAAGAGCTAGATAACCAATAAACTTCAACTCCTAAACTCTACCAAAGAGCTAGGTAACCAATAAAACTTCAACTTCTAAACTCTACCAAAGAGCTAGATAACAAATAAACTTCAACTTCTAGACTCTACCAAAGAGCTAGATAACCAATAAAACTTCAATCCCTAAACTCTACCAAAGAGCTAGATAACCATAAACTTCAACTTCTAGACTCTACCAAAGAGCTAGATAACAAATAAACCTCAATTCCTAAACTCTACCAAAGAGCTAGATAACCAATAAACTTCAACTTCTAGACTCTACCAAAGAGCTAGATAACACATAAACTTCAACTTCTAGACTCTACCAAAGAGCTAGATAACCAATAAAACTTCAATTCCTAAACTCTACCAAAGAGCTAGATAACCATAAACTTCAATTTCTAGACTCTACCAAAGAGCTAGATAACAAATAAACCTCAATTCCTAAACTCTACCAAAGAGCTAGATAACCAATAAAACTTCAAATTCTAAACTCTACCAAAGAGCTAGATAACCAATAAACTTCAACTTCTAGACTCTTCCAAAGAGCTAGATAACCAATAAAACTTCAATTCCTAAACTCTACCAAAGAGCTAGATAGCCATAAACTTCAACTTCTAGACTCTACCAAAGAGCTAGATAACAAATAAACTTCAATTCCTAAACTCTACCAAAGAGCTAGATAACCAATAAACTTCAACTTCCAAACTCTACCAAAGAGCTAGATAACAAATAAACTTCAATTCCTAAACTCTACCAAAGAGCTAGATAACCAATAAACTTTAACTCCTAAACTCTACCAAAGAGCTAGGTAACCAATAAAACTTCAACTTCTAAACTCTACCAAAGAGCTAGATAACAAATAAACTTCAACTTCTAGACTCTACCAAAGAGCTAGATAACCAATAAAACTTCAATTCCTAAACTCTACCAAAGAGCTAGATAACCATAAACTTCATCTTCTAGACTCTACCAAAGAGCTAGATAACAAATAAACTTCAATTCCTAAACTCTACCAAAGAGCTAGATAACCAATAAACTTCAACTTCTAGACTCTACCAAAGAGCTAGATAACACATAAACTTCAACTTCTAGACTCTACCAATAACTCGTAATCTGGAAATATTCAACATCAAAACAAGAACTGCAATAAATCGTAATCTGGAAATATTCAACACTTCAAAGGCAAATACTTACAAAATTTTGTCTCGAAGAAGGCTTCTGAACTTCAAAACACTCAAAAGGCAGGCTGATAAATTGTCGGGTGAGTCACTTTCAATTTTTGAATTTTCTTTATTTTGATAAATTTTTAGAGAATAAAATTTTGAAAAATTTTAATTACTGTGCTAAATAATTCTAAAATAGAATTTAGGTAATACTTTCTTTATTTGGATAAATTTTTGAGAAGAAAATTTTTGGAAAAATTTTAATTATTGTGTTAAATAATTCTAAATGGAATTTTCCTTACTTTGATAAATTTTAGAGAATAAAATTTTGAAAAATTTTAATTACTGTGCTAACAAATTCTAAAATAGAATTTAGGTAATACTTTCTTTATTTTGATAAATTTTTGAGAAGAAAATTTTGGGAAAAATTTTTAATTAATGTGTTAAATAATTCTAAATGGAATTTTCCTTACTTTGATAAATTTTAGAGAATAAAATTTTAAAAAATTTTAATTACTGTGCTAAATAATTCTAAAATAGAATTTATGTAATACTTTCTTTATTTTGATAAATTTTTGAGAATAAAATTTTTGGAAAAATTTTAATTATTGTGCTAAATAATTCAATGCATTATCCAATAGAATTTGGATAATGCATTCTTTATTTGATAAATTTTTGAGAAGAAAAATTTGAAAAAATTTTAATTAATGTGCTAAAATGAGTTTAAATTGAATTTTCTTTATTTTGATAAATTTTTGAGAAAATTTATTATTAATTTTATATTATTTTAATTTTGGAAAAATTTTAATTAATGTGCTAAATGAGTTTAAATTGAATTTTCTTTACTTTGATAAATTTTTGAGAAGAAAATTTTGGAAAAATTTTAATTAATGTGCTAAATGAGTTTAAATTGAATTTTCTTTATTTTGATAAATTTTTGAGAAAAATTTTATTATTAATTTTATACTGTTTTAATTTTGAAAAAATTTTAATTAATGTGTTAAATAATTCTAAATGGAATTTTCCTTACTTCGATAAATTTTTGAGAATAGAATTTTGGAAAAAGTAATTTATTACTTTTGTATTAATTTTGTAATTAATGTGCTGAATGAGTTTAAATCGAATTTTCTTTACTTCGATAACGTTTGAGAATGAAATTTTAGGAAAAATTTTTATTAATGTGCTAATTAATTCTAAATGGAATTTTCTTTACTTTGATAAATTTTTGAGAATAAAATTTTGGGAAACATTTTAATTAATGGGCTAAATAAGTTTACATGGAATTTTCTTTATTTTGATAAATTTTAGAGAATAAAATTTTGAAAATTTTTAATTACTGTGCTAAATAATTCTAAATAGAATTTAAATAATACTTTCTTTATTTTGTGGGATTTTAGTTAATGTGTTAATTGGGTTCGAATTGAAGTTTTCCTTACAATCGGGAATACAAGTAAAGAAGGAAATCGGTCTTCTTAAAAATGAGAGAGTGTCAAAATGAATACGCAGGATTTTGGTAGTTTTGTTATGGTTGATGCTAGCAACCCTAAAGCCCATACGGAAGTTGATACGGTGCCGAGTGCAATCAACGGGCCAATGCGGAGTGAAGGTACTTGTTGAGCGTCAACTAGACACAATTTTAATGTTTTACGTTAATGGAACCGGTGTTTTGGAGCGCTCAGGAGAAGTGCAACCCGGTATTTTTATTTGTTATCTAGCTCTTTGGTAGAGTCTAGAAGTTGAAGTTTATTGGTTATCTAACTCTTTGGTAGAGTTTAGGAATTGAGGTTTATTTGTTATCTAGCTCTTTGGTAGAGTCTAGAAGTTGAAGTTTATGGCTATCTAGCTCTTTGGTAGAGATTAGGAATTGAAGTTTTATTGGTTATCTAGCTCTTTGGTAGAGTTTAGGAATTGAAGTTTATTTGTTATCTAGCTCTTTGGTAGAGTCTAGAAGTTGAAGTTTATGGTTATCTAGCTCTTTGGTAGAGTTTAGGAATTGAAGTTTTATTGGTTATCTAGCTCTTTGGAAGAGTCTAGAAGTTGAAGTTTATTGGTTATCTAGCTCTTTGGTAGAGTTTAGAAGTTGAAGTTTTATTGGTTATCTAGCTCTTTGGTAAAGTTTAGGAATTGAGGTTTATTTGTTCTCTAGCTCTTTGGTAGAGTCTAGAAGTTGAAGTTTATTGTTATCTAGCTCTTTGGTAGAGTTTAGGAATTGAAGTTTTATTGGTTATCTAGCTCTTTGGTAGAGTTTAGAAGTTGAAGTTTATGTGTTATCTAGCTCTTTGGTAGAGTCTAGAAGTTGAAGTTTATTGGTTATCTAGCTCTTTGGTAGAGTTTAGGAATTGAAGTTTATTTGTTATCTAGCTCTTTGGTAGAGTCTAGAAGTTGAAGTTTATGGTTATCTAGCTCTTTGGTAGAGTTTAGGAATTGAAGTTTTATTGGTTATCTAGCTCTTTGGTAGAGTCTAGAAGTTGAAGTTTATTTGTTATCTAGCTCTTTGGTAGAGTTTAGAAGTTGAAGTTTTATTGGTTACCTAGCTCTTTGGTAGAGTTTAGGAGTTAAAGTTTATTGGTTATCTAGCTCTTTGGTAGAGTTTAGGAATTGAAGTTTATTTGTTATCTAGCTCTTTGGTAGAGTTTGGAAGTTGAAGTTTATTGGTTATCTAGCTCTTTGGTAGAGTTTAGGAAT
The DNA here is from genome assembly GCA_963693315.1 of Diogma glabrata. Lineage (NCBI taxonomy): Eukaryota > Metazoa > Arthropoda > Insecta > Diptera > Cylindrotomidae > Diogma > Diogma glabrata. Next base: position 186,165,685 of record OY856187.1, read on the forward strand.
TGAAGTTTATTTGTTATCTAGCTCTTTGGTAGAGTCTAGAAGTTGAAGTTTATGGCTATCTAGCTCTTTGGTAGAGTTTAGGAATTGAAGTTTTATTGGTTATCTAGCTCTTTGAAAGAGTCTAGAAGTTGAAGTTTATTGGTTATCTAGCTCTTTGGTAGAGTTTAGAATTTGAAGTTTTATTGGTTATCTAGCTCTTTGGTAGAGTTTAGGAATTGAGGTTTATTTGTTATCTAGCTCTTTGGTAGAGTCTAGAAATTGAAGTTTATGGTTATCTAGCTCTTTGGTAGAGTTTAGGAATTGAAGTTTTATTGGTTATCTAGCTCTTTGGTAGAGTCTAGAAGTTGAAGTTTATGTGTTATCTAGCTCTTTGGTAGAGTCTAGAAGTTGAAGTTTATTGGTTATCTAGCTCTTTGGTAGAGTTTAGGAATTGAGGTTTATTTGTTATCTAGCTCTTTGGTAGAGTCTAGAAGTTGAAGTTTATGGTTATCTAGCTCTTTGGTAGAGTTTAGGAATTGAAGTTTTATTGGTTATCTAGCTCTTTGGTAGAGTCTAGAAGTTGAAGTTTATTTGTTATCTAGCTCTTTGGTAGAGTTTAGAAGTTGAAGTTTTATTGGTTACCTAGCTCTTTGGTAGAGTTTAGGAGTTGAAGTTTATTGGTTATCTAGCTCTTTGGTAGAGTTTAGGAATTGAAGTTTATTTGTTATCTAGCTCTTTGGTAGAGTTTGGAAGTTGAAGTTTATTGGTTATCTAGCTCTTTGGTAGAGTTTAGGATTTGAAGTTTATTTGTTATCTAGCTCTTTGGTAGAGTCTAGAAGTTGAAGTTTATTAGTTATCTAGCTCTTTGGTAGAGTTTAGAAGTTGAAGTTTTATTGGTTACCTAGCTCTTTGGTAGAGTTTAGAAGTTGAAGTTCATAGGTTATCTAGCTCTTTGGTAGAGTTTAGGAATTGAAGTTTATTTGTTATCTAGCTCTTTGGTATGGTCTGGAAGTTGAAGTTTATTGGTTATCTAGCTCTTTGGCAGAGTTTAGAAGTTGAAGTTTTAATGGTTACCTAGCTCTTTGGTAGAGTTTAGAAGTTGCAGTTTATTGGTTATCTAGCTCTTTGGTAGAGTTGTTTGTTGTATATTAGGATTATGGCTTTGAAAATTTTTATTTTTTATTATTTGGAAATTTAATCGCACTTACCTTACTTGCACCTTATACTAACAACACACTTCTTGGGTTATGGGGTCTTGACAATTAGGAAACACAACGCAGTTTAACAATAACCTTTTAATTTCTTTATCCGGAATAGGTGCAACAAATCTCGTAGTAAAAGTATTGTTTAAATTTTGGATTGTTCTCCATTGAGAATGGGAAATCAAAGTACAAAGGATAAAGAGGTAATAATTGCACCTCAAGCAGCACAGAGCACACCACTACATCCTACTCCGACAAACGAGAATATTATTGCATACACCCACATAGGAATATTCGTATGCTTGATCTTTCTTGGATTACTTTATTTTGCCATTAAATATTGGAAGCAAAAATTTATCGGTGCCTCAATTGCGCAAATGAGAGCCCAGGGGGTTGTCTAGGGACAGTTGAGTTTACTATTACCGTAAAGTATCGTTTTGTTGATTTGCCTTCTCTGGTTCAACAGATAACAAATATTTCAAAAAAAGTAAAAAAAACTATTCAACTATGAAACTATTCATATCGTGAAATTTATATATATAAAAAAAAAAAAAAACTTTTTTAATAAAGAAGTTTTTTATACGGAACACTATTGGTGAGAGTACAACGTGTTTTTCACATTATTTCGATTATCTCGTGAACCATTAATCCGATGAACTTAAAATTTGAGGTGCTTATAAAACTAACCTATCCACACAAGATGGCGGGTTAAAAAATAAATAAAGTTGTGTTCGTTTGTTTTAAGGAGGTACGATGTAAAGCCTTTGAAAACATACATTTTTTTAGCGAGACGAGTAGGGTATCATATGAAAGGGCTTCATTTCAGCATTTTTTAAAAATATATTTTAGAATTTTACACCTCACCATTTTTTGTATAATTTTGAAAAATGACGTTTTCGGGATGTTTTATTGCCCCGATTAACTCCGACCCCACTTCATCGAAAATCTTGAAATATATTTGGAATGATAGAAAATTGAGGAGGTTTTTAATGAAAAATATAGAAAAGTGGCAGACACTCATAACTATATTTATTAAAGGGGTGGGAATGTTAAGGGGTAAAAACATCATTTAAAACCAGGTCATGTGGGGTGTCATTTGAAAGAGCACTTGATTTTAGAAATATTGCCACTTTTTTTAGAATTTTGCAATGCATGCTTTTTGAATTATTATCAATAAAGTGACACAAAAAGTTGGTCCCCCCCCTTGCATTTCGAGCCTAATTAACAGAAAAATTTGAAAAAATTCACAGAGACAGGAAGTTTGATAAACTCTGAACGAAAAATATAGCGAACCCTCAAATAATTATATTTTTGTGTTTTTAAGGGATTGGGGTGGGGAAGGGTGAAAAAAAACTTTTTTGACCCAAGCGAGTGGGGTGTCATTTGAAAGAAGACCGAATTTCAGACACTTTGCAATTTTTTTAGAATTTTGTGGTACACAGTTTTTGAGTTATTCTAAAAAATGTGCAAATTCCAGACCGTTCCCCCCCCCTACGTTTCGACACTGATTGACAAAAAAAATTGAAAAAACTCATAGAGACAGGAAATTTGCTATATTTTGAACGAAAATTATAGCGAACTCTCAAATAATTATATTTCTGTTTATTTAGGGGATGGGTGTAAAGAGGGTAAAAAAAAACTTTTTTTGACCCAAGCGAGTGGGGTATCATTTGAAAGAGCACCAAATTTCCAACACGTTGCAATTTTTTTTAGAATTTTCCGGTACACCGTTTTTGAGTTATTCTAAAAAACGTGCAAATTCCAGACCGTTCCCCCCCCCTACGTTTCGACACCGATTGACAGAAAAAATTGAAAAAATTCATTGAGACAGGAAATTTGCTATATTTTGAACGAAAATTATAGCGAACTCTCAAATAATTATATTTCTGTGTGTTTAGGGGACGGGTGTAAGGGGGGTAAAAAAAAACTTTTTTTGACCCAAACGAGTGGGGTATCATTTGAAAGAGCACCAAATTTCCAAAATATTGCAATTTTTTTTAGAATTTTGCGGTACACAGTTTTGGAGTTATTCTAAGAAATGTGCCAATTCCAGACCTCCCCCCCTTCGTTTCGACACTGATTGACAGAAAAAATTGTAAAAAATTCATGGAGACAGGAAGTTTGCTATATTTTGAACGAAAATTATAGCGAACTCTCAAATAATTATATTTCTGTGTATTTAGGGGATGGGTGTGGGGAGTGCAAAAAAACTTTTTTTGGAACCAAACGAATGGGGTGTCATTTGAAAGAACACTTAATTTAAGAAACATTGCAACATTTTTTAGAATTCTGCGATGCACAGTTTTTTAGTTATTGATGAAAAAAGTGCTATTTTAAGTGTATGTATCAGTGTTGCAAAACGAAAAAAAAAATCGTAACGTTATGCGTTTCGTTTTTATAACAGTATATTTATTTTTTCGGTACGTTATTTCGTTATGAAACAGAAAAATATTATATTTTATTATGTTATAACGTTATAATTACGTTATTTTAAAATAAATGTAATGTTTAACAGATTAGTTTCAAACATTACAATTTAATTTTAAAATAACGTAACTATAAAATTTGACTCATTTCAAATTCTTTAATTTTAATAACGACACCTTTTATTATTCACTATTGTTATATATAAAAAACAATTAAAAAAACAATAATTTTAAAATTTTTAAGTATATATATTTTTTATAATTCACACTACTATAGTTTTGATCTCGTGGAGATCATCGACGGGCGTAGATATGTAACTGAAGTAATTAAAATTAAAGAATTATACAATGGATTATTCACGTCACTCCGACGAATATTTTGAAATCATTTCATATTAAAAATAATTAATTTTTACAAAAACTAAGCAATCTTATCAGGAGTTTTCACAAATCTGATAGTTTGTTTATAACTATTAGAGTTGCTTTTAATAGATCTTCAGATTGATTTCTCGGCCAGCATAAAAATATTCTTTCATAAAATTATTCAAAACACCTGTGATGCAAAACGGCTACTACAGACTTGAAATTATTTAAAATAAACTTAAAATTGTACAAAATTTTATGCCCGATTTATAGTCGGTAACTTTAACTTAACGTTAACTTAACGTAAAGTACAAATGTATGAAAATGCACTAGAGCATTTATAGTCGTTAACGCAAACTTAACGTAAAGTTCATTTCATTCTATCTTAAAGATTTTGTTAAGGATTTGTTGATGTTTGGTATAAAAACTGAAGAAAAGTAATATTTAACTGCAAGTGTCCATAAAAATAAAATTTTATTTTTTAAAAAATTCAAAGGATATAAAAAGAGCGACTTTAAAGCCAAATATTAGCAGAAAATTAATATGAAAATAAATTTTTTATTCGCCTGCATATTAAAGTGTTACTTTATTACTGTGATTTGCAGCTTTAAAGTATCACTTTTCAACTATTTATTTTGTTGTCATGGCTACGTCCAAAAAAGTAAAAAGCATTTGTATTTGTTTAAATTCAATGAAAAATAAATTTTTTTATCAAAGCAACCCTTATATTCAAAATTTCATTATCCAATTAAAATAGTTGTTATCATTTGTTGTCAAAGCTACACAATAATTTGGAAAAAATAATAAATATTTTGTCAAAGGTTACTTGTTCCACATACTTTTATTTTAAAATTTATGAAAATTTATAATTTTAATTTAGAATAAACCAATTTTCTTAAAATATTTTGCTTGCGGCGAATAAAAAATAGTATATGATGCACGGACGTAAGCTATTTTGGACTTAATGTGGGTGCAAATCTCGGCTAGCGCCTCGATTTGCAAACTCCACATCCGTCCAAAATCTTTAGCTTTACGTCCTAGCATCATAATGTACTATTTTTATTTTTAAATTTTGTATCAAATGTATGTTTCGAATTTTATTATTTTAAATTTTGATTTTAAAATCAGTTTATTACTTTTAAAGAATTGATTGATTTGTAACATTGATTACAAAACCATAATTAATATCAGATCAAACGTCAATGAATACGTAATTTCTTACCGACTATAAATCAAAATTTTTAGATGTCTTAAGTTAGGGTTAAGTTAAAGTTAACGTTAAGTTAACGTTACCGACTATAAATCGTGCATTAGAACTACCAAAATCTGTAGTTTAAGCGTCCGCAAAAATTGATAAAGAGCAGATAAGTTGGATTTTATTCAACCGGTTTTTGTGTTTTGATTTCCATATACATAATTATAAAAAAAGTCACCCGAAAAACGAAATAAAATATTGAGTTATCGTTACGTTTTACGTTATTGTAACGTAGTTTAATTTTTAAAACGTTATGAACGTAATTATTACTAATAACGCTATTTCATTTCGTTATTCTGTTTTTGCGTTACGTTACGAGTAACGTTTTGCAACACTGGTATGTATACCACCCTATATTTCGACGCTGATTTATAGAACAAATATTCCCAATTTAGACCGTTAAAATACTGGTTAAATCTTTCTTTAGCTAACATAAACAGCTATGGATAAGATTTAACCTCAAGTAACATTTTTGATCAATGTAGATGTGATTGACATTTACTATAGACGTTTACGATTAAACATTTATTCTGTTATGCGTCCATAGTCTGGTGATATAAAGACTTTACAACATAACTTTATGTCATTTATTTTTGATATTGTCTTCTTTTACATTCACGGAACCCTTGGCGAGCGAATTTTATTCGCACTTGTTCGTTTACGGTTCGTAAACGATTCACCATGTTTAGCGGGTAGGGTCTGAAAAGAACAAAAAACAAAAGTTGATGTGAAATATGTTTTGATTGGTGATATTTAAATGGCGGTTGTCTACTTTTAAATTTGAAAAATTTCGTATTATTATACGATTCTGCAATTGCCGATTATATTCTGCAATTACGTATTGAAATATTTATAAAAGATTCAATTAATTTGTAAATAAAATAATTTTGTTTTATTCATTCATATTTGTTTTCAATTTACATTACTTCATTTTAGAAAAAAGCGTGTGGCGTTTCCACCTTTTTGTGTCTTTAACTTTCCACCTTTTTGTTTCTTTGACTTTTTCAAAATTAATTTTGCAATAGTTTTGATTGATTGGAAAAGTTCACTGTTTTTAGAGTTGTCAAATCTATTAGGTACCACCTGGGAAATAACTTTAGTCGTTTCAACGTCCTGCAACCTCTTTTCAAAATCATCAACTTTCGTCAACATTTTATGTTCAAATTCTTGAATTTCTGTTTCAATTTTCTTGACTTTTACATCGAATGCAGTTGACATTTGTAAAAGTTTCTCATCCAAATGTTGATGTATTCCAGTTTTCAACTCATTTATTTGCTGGTTCATCTCATCTTTATTTGCAGCAAGTGTTGCAGTAATCTCTTCCTTATTAACATCCATGTTATTGTTGACTGTTTCCAGCTGTTGATTGATGTTACTACTGATTTCTTCCTTAGTAGTAGCCATTTGTTGATTCATATTGGCATTTACGGCATCCAGTTGCTGATTCATTTCCTGTTTATTGGCCTATATAAACCTTGTCGCATTCACAAGTCACTTCGTATACTACATTGGATGTTTTTTCTTTTGTCACTTTGTCTTTAAGCTTTGAGAACATTAGAGAGTGTAAATCTTCTTTAGCTCTACCTACCAATTTAATGTTGTGTGGAAGTAACATTTTTTGTATTTTCTCAAAAAGATTTTTTATATAAGGAGTGGTGTTTTCTGAAGCGACAGTATTGGGAATCGAAAAGGGTTTCTGTTTGTATTTATATTTTGTATTTTTGTGGTTTGTTTTTATTACACTGAGAGGATAGTTATTTTTTAACAAGGTGTTAGTTAGTAATTTAAAATTTTTCGAATGGAAACAGGGGTCAGATAATTTCAAGATTTTTTCTGATAAAATGGAAACTGTATTTCGTTTGTAGCTCATTGGCAACCATGAATTAAAATTCATGTATCTGGCTGTGGTAACCCACCCACCATCTCAGTTTACTTAACTTCGGTTTAACACCGTATGTATCCAGTGTACATTCATACCATACATTGTATTGTTACTCAATATCATATTCTAATTATTATGTTAGAATAAACAAAATTTAATCGAATGATTTCTTAATTTTTTTAAAAGAAAACAAAAGTTTTATTTTACATTGTATGATGGATTTATGTTTCTCCAAAAATGCAAGACAGCGTATTTTGTCACGTAGTTCTTAAATTGAAGACCGATTGTTTAACAATGAAGAAAATCGAAAAATCAGTTGTTGTGTGGTAACGAAAGTGAGCTAAGCTCCTGATCTATTTCTATTTTTATAGTTGTGAATTAAAATTCAAATATTATATTAATTTTGTATTAAAAATAAAGAAAATTAATTGAAATTAATTATTATATTAATTTGTATTAAAAATAAAGAAAATAAATTGTGGTTATTAAAATAAAGTTTAACCTGTGGTTATTAATAAAATAAAGTTATTAATTGTGCTTATTAATACATACGACAATTATAATAATATCACCGATCGGAGGATTAAGGGCCCGTTTCTTGTATCTATGTTATCCACATATTGAAGTGTCTGGGCACAACATATTTGGCGACCTTGGGCGAAAGGCGACCAGGAGCGAAAACGCAACAAGACGGTTACCACGCATCAGCTCACATTAATATTTAACGCATTCAAAACAAGAACCGCAATAAATCGTAATCGGGAAATATTTAACACATCAAAAACAAGCACCACAGTAAATCGTAATCTGAAAATATTGAACACATCAAAAACAAGCACCACAATAACTCGTAATCTGGAAATATTCAACATCAAAACAAGAACTGCAATAAATCGTAATCTGGAAATATTTAACACTTCAAAGGCAAATACTTACAAAATTTTGTCTGGAAGAAGGCTTCTGAACTTCAAAACACTCAAAAGGCAGGCTGATAAATTGTCGGGTGAGTCACTTTCAATTTTTGAATTTTCTTTATTTTGATAAATTTTTAGAGAATAAAATTTTGAAAAATTTTAATTACTGTGCTAAATAATTCTAAAATAGAATTAAGGTAATACTTTCTTTATTTGGATAAATTTTTGAGAAGAAAATTTTTGGAAAAATTTTAATTATTGTGTTAAATAATTCTAAATGGAATTTTCCTTACTTTGATAAATTTTAGAGAATAAAATTTTAAAAAATTTTAATTACTGTGCTAAATAATTCTAAAATAGAATTTATGTAATACTTTCTTTATTTTGATAAATTTTTGAGAATAAAATTTTTGGAAAAATTTTAATTATTGTGCTAAATAATTCTAAAATAGAATTTGGATAATGCATTCTTTATTTGATAAATTTTTGAGAAGAAAAATTTGAAAAAATTTTAATTAATGTGCTAAAATGAGTTTAAATTGAATTTTCTTTATTTTGATAAATTTTTGAGAAAATTTATTATTAATTTTATATTATTTTAATTTTGGAAAAATTTTAATTAATGTGCTAAATGAGTTTAAATTGAATTTTCTTTACTTTGATAAATTTTTGAGAAGAAAATTTTGGAAAAATTTTAATTAATGTGCTAAATGAGTTTAAATTGAATTTTCTTTATTTTGATAAATTTTTGAGAAAAATTTTATTATTAATTTTATACTGTTTTAATTTTGAAAAAATTTTAATTAATGTGTTAAATAATTCTAAATGGAATTTTCCTTACTTCGATAAATTTTTGAGAATAGAATTTTGGAAAAAGTAATTTATTACTTTTGTATTAATTTTGTAATTAATGTGCTGAATGAGTTTAAATCGAATTTTCTTTACTTCGATAAATTTTGAGAATGAAATTTTAGGAAAAATTTTTATTAATGTGCTAATTAATTCTAAATGGAATTTTCTTTACTTTGATAAATTTTTGAGAATAAAATTTTGGGAAACATTTTAATTAATGGGCTAAATAAGTTTACATGGAATTTTCTTTATTTTGATAAATTTTAGAGAATAAAATTTTGAAAATTTTTAATTACTGTGCTAAATAATTCTAAATAGAATTTAAATAATACTTTCTTTATTTTGTGGGATTTTAGTTAATGTGTTAATTGGGTTCGAATTGAAGTTTTCCTTACAATCGGGAATACAAGTAAAGAAGGAAATCGGTCTTCTTAAAAATGAGAGAGTGTCAAAATGAATACGCAGGATTTTGGTAGTTTTGTTATGGTTGATGCTAGCAACCCTAAAGCCCATACGGAAGTTGATACGGTGCCGAGTGCAATCAACGGGCCAATGCGGAGTGAAGGTACTTGTTGAGCGTCAACTAGACAAAATTTTAATGTTTTACGTTAATGGAACCGGTGTTTTGGAGCGCTCAGGAGAAGTGCAACCCGGTATTTTTATTTGTTATCTAGCTCTTTGGTAGAGTCTAGAAGTTGAAGTTTATTGGTTATCTAACTCTTTGGTAGAGTTTAGGAATTGAGGTTTATTTGTTATCTAGCTCTTTGATAGAGTCTAGAAGTTGAAGTTTATGGCTATCTAGCTCTTTGGTAGAGATTAGGAATTGAAGTTTTATTGGTTATCTAGCTCTTTGGTAGAGTTTAGGAATTGAAGTTTATTTGTTATCTAGCTCTTTGGTAGAGTCTAGAAGTTGAAGTTTATGGTTATCTAGCTCTTTGGTAGAGTTTAGGAATTGAAGTTTTATTGGTTATCTAGCTCTTTGGAAGAGTCTAGAAGTTGAAGTTTATTGGTTATCTAGCTCTTTGGTAGAGTTTAGAAGTTGAAGTTTTATTGGTTATCTAGCTCTTTGGTAAAGTTTAGGAATTGAGGTTTATTTGTTCTCTAGCTCTTTGGTAGAGTCTAGAAGTTGAAGTTTATTGTTATCTAGCTCTTTGGTAGAGTTTAGGAATTGAAGTTTTATTGGTTATCTAGCTCTTTGGTAGAGTCTAGAAGTTGAAGTTTATGTGTTATCTAGCTCTTTGGTAGAGTCTAGAAGTTGAAGTTTATTGGTTATCTAGCTCTTTGGTAGAGTTTAGGAATTGAAGTTTATTTGTTATCTAGCTCTTTGGTAGAGTCTAGAAGTTGAAGTTTATGGTTATCTAGCTCTTTGGTAGAGTTTAGGAATTGAAGTTTTATTGGTTATCTAGCTCTTTGGTAGAGTCTAGAAGTTGAAGTTTATTTGTTATCTAGCTCTTTGGTAGAGTTTAGAAGTTGAAGTTTTATTGGTTACCTAGCTCTTTGGTAGAGTTTAGGAGTTAAAGTTTATTGGTTATCTAGCTCTTTGATAGAGTTTAGGAATTGAAGTTTATTTGTTATCTAGCTCTTTGGTAGAGTTTGGAAGTTGAAGTTTATTGGTTATCTAGCTCTTTGGTAGAGTTTAGGAATTGAAGTTTATTTGTTATCTAGCTCTTTGGTAGAGTCTAGAAGTTGAAGTTTATGGCTATCTAGCTCTTTGGTAGAGTTTAGGAATTGAAGTTTTATTGGTTATCTAGCTCTTTGAAAGAGTCTAGAAGTTGAAGTTTATTGGTTATCTAGCTCTTTGGTAGAGTTTAGAATTTGAAGTTTTATTGGTTATCAAGCTCTTTGGTAGAGTTTAGGAATTGAGGTTTATTTGTTATCTAGCTCTTTGGTAGAGTCTAGAAATTGAAGTTTATGGTTATCTAGCTCTTTGGTAGAGTTTAGGAATTGAAGTTTTATTGGTTATCTAGCTCTTTGGTAGAGTCTAGAAGTTGAAGTTTATGTGTTATCTAGCTCTTTGGAAGAGTCTAGAAGTTGAAGTTTATTGGTTATCTAGCTCTTTGGTAGAGTTTAGGAATTGAGGTTTATTTGTTATCTAGCTCTTTGGTAGAGTCTAGAAGTTGAAGTTTATGGTTATCTAGCTCTTTGGTAGAGTTTAGGAATTGAAGTTTTATTGGTTATCTAGCTCTTTGGTAGAGTCTAGAAGTTGAAGTTTATTTGTTATCTAGCTCTTTGGTAGAGTTTAGAAGTTGAAGTTTTATTGGTTACCTAGCTCTTTGGTAGAGTTTAGGAGTTGAAGTTTATTGGTTATCTAGCTCTTTGGTAGAGTTTAGGAATTGAAGTTTATTTGTTATCTAGCTCTTTGGTAGAGTTTGGAAGTTGAAGTTTATTGGTTATCTAGCTCTTTGGTAGAGTTTAGGAATTGAAGTTTATTTGTTATCTAGCTCTTTGGTAGAGTCTAGAAGTTGAAGTTTATTAGTTATCTAGCTCTTTGGTAGAGTTTAGAAGTTGAAGTTTTATTGGTTACCTAGCTCTTTGGTAGAGTTTAGAAGTTAAAGTTCATAGGTTATCTAGCTCTTTGGTAGAGTTTAGGAATTGAAGTTTATTTGTTATCTAGCTCTTTGGTATGGTCTGGAAGTTGAAGTTTATTGGTTATCTAGCTCTTTGGCAGAGTTTAGAAGTTGAAGTTTTAATGGTTACCTAGCTCTTTGGTAGAGTTTAGAAGTTGCAGTTTATTGGTTATCTAGCTCTTTGGTAGAGTTGTTTGTTGTATATTAGGATTATGGCTTTGAAAATTTTTATTTTTTATTATTTGGAAATTTAATTGCACTTACCTTACTTGCACCTTATACTAACAACACACTTCTTGGGTTATGGGGTCTTGACAATTAGGAAACACAACGCAGTTTAACAATAACCTTTTAATTTCTTTATCCGGAATAGGTGCAACAAATCTCGTAGTAAAAGTATTGTTTAAATTTTGGATTGTTCTCCATTGAGAATGGGAAATCAAAGTACAAAGGATAAAGAGGTAATAATTGCACCTCAAGCAGCACAGAGCACACCACTACATCCTACTCCGACAAACGAGAATATTATTGCATACACCCACATAGGAATATTCGTATGCTTGATCTTTCTTGGATTACTTTATTTTGCCATTAAATATTGGAAGCAAAAATTTATCGGTGCCTCAATTGCGCAAATGAGAGCCCAGGGGGTTGTCTAGGGACAGTTGAGTTTACTATTACCGTAAAGTATCGTTTTGTTGATTTGCCTTCTCTGGTTCAACAGATAACAAATATTTCAAAAAAAGTAAAAAAAACTATTCAACTATGAAACTATTCATATCGTGAAATTTATATATATAAAAAAAAAAAAAAACTTTTTTAATAAAGAAAAACAAAAATCTAAATCTAAGGTTAAATTTATATGAAATTTATATAAGAAAATAGAGAAAAACAAAAATTTCTCTCATTTTGTAAGATTAAAATTTTAATTTTTATTGAGAAATAGAGGAAAACAAAATTTCTCTTATTATGTAAGGTTTAAATTTTTATTTTGTAAACCTAGAATAACTGATTTTTTTTTATCTGGCTCTGTGAACTAAGAGATATTTCTTAGCAATATGTAAGAAATATCTTTCACTAGCGGGAGGGTAATGTGGTAACCCACCCACCATCTCAGTATACTTAACTTCGGTTTAACACCGTATGTATCCAGTGTGCATTCATACCATACATTGTATTGTTACTCAATATCATATTCTAATTATTATGTTAGAATAAACGAAATTTAATCGAATGATTTCTTAATTTTTTTAAAAGAAAACAAAAGTTTTATTTTACATTGTATGATGGATTTATGTTTCTCCAAAAATGCAAGACAGCGTGTTTTGTCACGTAGTTCTTAAATTGAAGAACGATTGTTTAACGATGAAGAAAATCGAAAAATCAGTTGTTGTGTGGTAACGAAAGTGAGCTAAGCTCCTGATCTATTTCTATTTTTATAGTTGTGAATTAAAATTCAAATATTATATTAATTTTGTATTAAAAATAAAGAAAATTAATTGAAATTAATTATTATATTAATTTGTGTTAAAAATAAAGAAAATAAATTGTGGTTATTAAAATAAAGTTTAACCTGTGGTTATTAATAAAATAAAGTTATTAATTGTGTTTATTAATACATACGACAATTATAATAATATCACCGATCGGAGGATTAAGGGCCAGTTTCTTGTATCTATGTTATCCACATATTGAAGTGTCTGGGCACAACATGGCTGACCAAGTTTCTTTATGAAACCAATCAGATGATATTGTTCCATCTTCATTATGAATGAGGAGTAGATCCAAAAAGGAGATTTTGTTTTCTTGTTCGGTTTCTATAGTGAACTTAATTCTTTGGGAGAAAGTGTTGAATTTTGAAAAAAAGTAGTCAATTTTGTTTTTCGGAATACAAGTAATAATGTCGTCAACGTATCTATAAAAAACAAAATTTGAGTTTCTTTTAGTGTATCAATGATTGTAGATTCTATGAATTCCATCACTAAATTAGCAATAATGGGGCTCATTGGGGATCCCATTGGTGAACCAAAAACTTGTTTGTAAAAAACTCCATTAAATTGAAATTCGCAATTGTTTAAAACAAAATCAAGTGCTTCGAGGAACTGTCTTTTTAAAATTTTTGTTTTAGAATTTTTTTTTTTTAATTAAGGACCAATTTTTATGTACTAGTTCTAAAACTAACGCGCTATCGATGTTTGTAAAAAGTGAGACAACCTCCAATGATAGTAATACAAAATCTTTAGGAATTATTGTAGCTTGTAATCTTGAAAATCAGTTAATTTGTGATTGTTAAATATATATATTATTAACACTGGTTAATATATTAAATCAAAATTTCTAAGTTTATATTTAATACTGAAATTTGTGATAAGGATTATCATAAATAAATACAGTCGTCGTTATTGAGTTAACAAGTAAATCAAGAAACTTTCAATAACTTCAACATTTATGATGCAGAATACTTAATCAAGATAATTCAAAGGATTCAATAGAAGAGATAAATTAATTCAAGTTTTAATGAATATACGATGTAATATAGCGATAATGACTAGCTATCATCTAGACACAAGTAAATATATGGCGAGAATTATTACAAGCTATAAGAGTCTTCGTTTTTTTCTATAATGCATCTTTTTTCATCCGCCCAATGAAATATAATATTTTAATTCTAATAAATCCATTTTAGAGTTTTTTTTATTTGTTAGGAGTTATTTTATTAAATATTAGTTACATTATTGTATATATATATATAATATAAAATACAATAATTAATTCTTCAAAATTAAACAATTCATATAGTTATATAAAAATCGTCGTTAATAAAACGTTTATTTTTTAAATTTTCTTTGTTGATATTAGTAATTAATTCAATGAATTATTTGTGATATTACATCACTCCAATGAAAGTAATCCCATCATGAATAATAAGACTGAATCTAACAAAATATGGTGTGCGATTTATGAAATTTTTTTGCTATCCACAAAATTGTCGATCGATCTAGTTTCAAACCGATAAGAACTTTTTATTACACTTTAAAAAAGTATATCATTCTCATCAGGGCTAGCCGACTAGATACACTACCAAAAAAATTTAACGCTATATAAACCAAAATTGGTCTACTACTCGAGCGAAGTATAAGAAAACAAAAAACTTTCATAAACATATATTTATTAGATTCAGCTTTAGTCAATTTGTTTCTCCAGTTGATCACTATTGTTGTTATACTCTAACCAAGTTAGAATTGGATAACAAACTTTATTGGCGAGAAGAAGATGACCATCTTCACTTGTGTCTACCGACACATTATCTACAATTAATTCAATGAATTATTTGTGATATTACATCACTCGATATTACATCAATAAAAAGTTCTTATCAGTTCGAAACTAGATCGATCGACAATTTTGTGGATAAAAATGGGATAAAAAGCAAAAAAATTTCATAAATTGCACACCATATTTTGTTAGATTCAGTCTTATTATTCATGATGGGATTACTTCCATCGGAGTGATGTAATATCACAAATAATTCATTGATTTACTTGTAGATAATGTGTCGATAGACACAAGTGAAGATGGTCATCTTCTTCTCGCCGATACAAGTTTGTTATCCAATTCTAACTTGGTTAGAGTATAACAACAATAGTGATCAACTATGAGAAACAAATTGACTAAACGCACTCTATAGATAAAAAATCATTAATCGCTTTTAATTATTTGTCGATTTAAATCATCCTTCTTTTTGTCATTACAGATGATAATAAATATTTGTTCATTTCTTGAGTATGAAGACATACAGTCATTTCGTTTAACATGTTTACGATTTGAAATTATATTGAAACAAATTTTTGAAAAAACATCGAAACTTGTAATTGATAGTAGGCGAAAATTCAATCTTTCACAATCGGATTTAAAATATAATTTTGTTTACCGATGTGATAAGAATTTTGAAAGTGTTCGTTTCAACGAATACGATTTCGATGCAACTGAGCAAAAGGATATTGAAGAATTTTTTAATATTTATGCCAAAAATATTGAAAATTTAGAGTTACGATACTGTAAAATTAATGAACGTTGTCTTTTAAATCTATTGGATAAACTACCAAGATTAAAATCATTAGAGTTTGGTACGCCGTACGATATAAATGGAGCGAAAGTAATTGAAAAAATAATTGATCGTATTAGATCGTTAACATTTTCATCACAAACATATTTTGATAAAGATGCAATTGAACGGATTACCCCAAAAGGAGACCCAACGATTGAACAGCTAAATCTTGAATATGTACATGATAGCATGGAATACGATGAAAATTCTATCAGTTTTCAACAGTTGGGAGTTTATACATTGCTTCAAAAAATTGCTAAAAATTTAAAAAAATTCAATATATTTACCATGGGTTTTGATGGAGATATTATTGAATGTATAAATCAAATCAATTTAAATTTAGAATCATTAAAAATTTATATAAGTTATCGAGTGGAAAATAAGCACTTTGAACGATTTGCAAAACAGTTGAAAACCTTGGTTGTTCTTGAAATAAGTGGAACGTATTTTAGTGATCAGGATGCTGAATGTATTTTCGATAATATGACGAATTTGAAATCATTGAGTTTCGGGGAATGTGATATTTTATCGAATGATGGTATAAAAAATGTTGTAAAGCTAAAAAATCTTGAGGTAATTAATACTATTTATTTTAAATTCATTATAAAAATATAAACATTTCTCTTTAACGAAATCCAATCCAACCAAATCTAATTTAACCATTCCAAAAAACTATCTAATAACATTTCTAAAATTTTGTCTTAAATTAGGATATCTGTTATTTTTGTTCTTTCAGGAATTCAAAATAAACACATGTCAAAATATATCAAACAGAGGTATTTCTGAAGGAATAGCAAAAAATGTTAATCTAACTTTAAAAAAATTTTTTATAACCCAACACCAATCAGACGATGTGTTAGTTTCGGTTGCTACAAATCTGTTAAATCTTGAATCATTATGTCTATCAACATGTTTATATTTCACACCAAAATTGGTTCCATTAATCTATGAACGTCTTCAGCATTTGAATGAGTTGACATTAAATTCATTAAATTCACCAGAAGATCATGAAAAGTTTGAACCGCATGAAGTTGATAATGTCCTAATACCTCCACCATTGACAAATAAAAATATCACAATAGAAGCATTAAAAAATTTAACGAAATTAGAAATTTATAGGTTTGATGGTATTCCTGGGACTTCCATTGAGCATATATCGGAAATAAAAAACTTGAAAGAATTAACTTTACATAGTTACAAAGATATTATAACAAAAGAAGATTTAATAAATATTTTAAAGAAATGTCGTAAAATTAGGAAAATTGATTTACGTTATTGTAATGATTTTCTCTCAAGCGAAGATGATTATGATGAGATTCGTCTTGTTAAAAATTGTAAAACTACATTAAACATTAATTTGATTTCAATCTAAATTAAACTTATTTAATCATATAAAATAAATGATAATCCTTTACATTTGATTTCACAATTACTCAAAGAAACTATTAATGAATTAAGCTAAAACCGAAAATAATTGGAACGAAACTACTAGGCAAATTCCTATTTCCTAGTTTATCATTAATAAATCAAGATTGTTTATAAATAAAGCCATAGATTATTTTTGGCAAGATTACTTGAACTTAGGCGCAAGCGGATTTTTTTTTATTATTTTAAGGGTAAATTAAGAAAATTTAGTAAAAGGGAAAGTTTTGATCTGTTTATCTTATAAGCACATAGGAAATAAAGAAAAAATTAAAAACAGAAAAAATTCTTGTCAAAACTGTGTAATTTTGTATGGATTTTGCTTTTTTCAAAGGCCTGTATCTTGGACCTCGGGGCTTAAATACAACTCGTGATTCTATATCAAATAAAAAAAAATCTTGTCGTCTAAAAAATTTCTGCTAATAAATTTAAATAATTACTATGCTTAAATGCCAGTCATGCCATATTTAAATAATATTTAAGATTTAAATGCTAAAAAGAAACAAAAAATCGATTTAGAGGTTCAGTTGAAAAGGAAAAAGGGGGACCAGACGCGATCGCAAAAGTACCGATGTAGAGAAAATTAAAGCTTAACGCAATTATGGACAAAACCCGGAAGTACGTCAAGGTTTGATAATTAGAGAACATGTCGGAAGACCGAGAATTGAAGAGGTTTAGCCGCAGCTGCTACAGACTATTATAAATATAGCTATGCATGGATCGACAGCCCATGATAGGCGACAAAGTGACGTATATCGTAGTGTCAGAACACTTAACGAACTATCGATGGTATTAAAAAATGACGGCTTTAAAATTAGTTATAGATCCGGGCTGTGTCTTAGACTACTACCAAAACGGTGCTCACCTCTTGAAAGAAAACACCATGTTAAAACCGTTCCAGTTAAGCTGATCAGGGCTTAAAATGATAAACATTCAAAACATATCGATGGTTCGTTTTGCTGATCAACAATTAGCTGCTTAGAAGAATTATCGTCACTTCTAGGGCCTTCTGAAGTTTGCTTCATAAGCCAAGACGACAAATCTCGGGTACTTGCAGCAGCCAATAAACAAAGTCCTCTCTTAATGCATGCAGAATACAGAATTCAATTGCCTGATCATGACTGGGTTGTAGCAACAGAACATAAACTTATCCATTCAATATACGCAGGAGTTGAAATTTTGTCAGATGAACTTGGTAAAGTTGAAAATGGCACTTATTCTAGACCAACATATATTGCTACACGATCAGGTAAACATTAAACGTCAACAGCTATGAGTGGCGCCACGCGTTGGATTTTGTAACGATATTAAATTTGGAAGAATTCAATACTATTACTCGACACGAAAAAGATGGATTAGTAAAACCTGTTCTAGTTTTTACGGTTGATGGTGGGTCAGAGGCTGTTTATCACTTTTTAAAGCATAATACTGATGCAGTATTTAATGCCACCAACGCACCAGGCGTTGTGCATTCAACCGCGTTAAAAGAAGGATTGCACCGCTTAGTAATGACTTAAGCGGACTAATATAACCTCATAATCATTATGGTGCCCATTTTAATGACAAATGTGAAACAGTTAACAAAGACTTGAAGAAGCAAAATTTTATTTTTGTTTGCCAAACTTTGACTGAAATTCGGTCCCAAACCATCATAGACCATTTTCCAACAGTGGCCGAGTTTTTTGCATAAACAGTTGAAGTACAGGAAGATCAACTAATAGTAGAATGTCAGCATTGGTACGATTTTCATGTTCGATCGAGTCAATATTTGACACAGGTTGTAAAATATTTAAACAAACATTGCTGCACAAAGTCTAGAAGTTCATATTTTGACATAATAAGAGATCGATTTCTTCCTCCACCTATTTTCCTCATCCAAACAGATATAGTACTCCGGGCACCAAAATTACCATTGAAAGATAATTCGCTGAACTACCCATCTCTTTTTTTTTGTATTATTAAGTTTACATAACAAGAATATTATTCCTAAGGTTTCGTTCAAAATTGTTCTATACGACTTGTATTGTCCTTCAGTGCAATTGGGTTTAAAAGATATAGTTTACAATACATGTGATATGTTCATCGGAAATCAGTTAATATTAAGAAAACACGTTTCCATAACCCACAAAAAGATCCAGGGCCCATAAAACGTATAAGACCTGTCCGGATAGCTGCGCGCAGATAGCGAGAATTAATGGCCGTGATTGCTTACCAAGAAAACGGAGAAATTGCAGATTGGTTTCTGAAACATTTGAACATTTGATGTGTGGAAGGATGAGGACGAAAGTTAAATAATAATAAAAAAGTAGTGTGTGTACCAGAGTACACAGGTAAGAAGTGAAACTTCTTTATGACATATCATTTTTCTACTATTTAGAACTTCACAGAAATTGGGTAGACAAGGCTTAGGAAAAAAACGCCGATTATTGATAGTTGTTTGGTGAGTATTGTATCTTCGTATATATCTCTGATACACTCCAATTCTACATGACCACCGTGACCACATTACCACCATGACTAGCATGACCACCATGACCACCATGACCGCCATGACCAACATGACCATCATGATCACCGTGAACACCATGACCACCGTGACCACCATGACAACCGTGACCACCATAACCACCATGACCACTATGACCACCATGACCAACATGACCACCATGACCACTATGACCACCGTGAACACCATGACCACCATGACCACCGTGACCACCGTGACCACCATAACCACCATGACCACCGTGAACACCATGACCACCATAACCACCGTGACCACCGTGACCACCATTACCACCATGACCACTATGACCACCATGACCACCGTGAACACCATGACCAACATGACCATTATGACCACCATGACCACCATGACCACCGTGACCACCATAACCACCATGACCACAATGACCACCATAACCACCATGATCACCGTGAACACCATGACCAACATGACCACCGCGACCACCATTACCACCATGACCACCATGACCATCTTGACCACCTTGACCGCCATGACCATCATGACCATCATGACCACCGTGAACACCATGACTACCATGACCAGCGTGACCACCATAACCACCGTGACCACCATAACCACCATGACCACCATGACCACCATGAACACCATGACCATCATGACCACCGTGAACACCATGACCACCATGACCACATTGACCACCATGACCACCATGACCACCGTGACCACCGTGACCACCGTGACCACCATGACCACTATGACCACCATGACCGGATGACCACTATGACCACCATGACCACCATGACCACCGTGAACACCATAACTACCATGACCGCCATGACCACCGTGACCACCATAGCCACCATGACCACTATGACCACCATGACCACCATTAACCATGACCACCATGACCACCGTGAACACCATGACCACCGTGACCACCATGACCACCATTACCATCATGACCACCATGACCACCGTGACCACCATGACCAACATTTTATTTAGCGTATGGTTTTTTTTTGTGACACATTAAAAATTAAACTTAAAAATAGGTAGACTCTTCTATGAAATCTACCTAAAACAAAACATGGATACACATTAAATGAACTTACAATCGATTTGATTGCGCGTCTTTTAAGTAAAAATTAAAAAGTAAAATATTTGAACATTGGGCAGTACATTTGAACATTAGATGTTTACATCGAGCGAGTCTATCCATGCTACTACATCTGGAGTTGCCAAATGGATGTCTGAGATGTTTCCATTGTAACGTCGAATTGGACACACAGTTGCAATGTGTTTTATAGTTTGTTGTGGAGCGCCGCAGTCACACTCAGGGGACTCTGAAATGCCCCACTTGTAGAAAGAATCAGCACAACGTCCATGGTTTGTTCTTATTCGGTTTAGTGTAGTCCAGGTATGACGTGGCAAATCGAAACCAGGTTGGGTAGAAGTCGGGTTAGTAATAGAAAGGCCAGTTGTGTTGTAATGTTGCCAGGAGGTGTCCCAGGCATCCAAGATATTAAAATCAGTTGCCAGCAGGTTGCTGGCAGTTTTATGTGGAGGCTTTCTTGACTTCAATCGACAACGAGTGTGGTCACCGTAATATTCGTGCAAGGGTAACGTGATGTTGTTGGTTACCTTTTTATGTTTACGCATGAGAGCATGCGAGCGTCTGAGTGCAGGTGGAGCGATATTGCTTAACACAGGGAGCCAAGGTAAAGGGGTGGATCTGAGAGTACCACTTATAGTACGCATCGTGGCATGCAGCTGACAGTCAAGCATGTGTGCTATTCAACCAGACTGGTGCGCCATACTCAGCCACTGAGTAAACCAGACTTAGAGCAGTTGTTTGGAGGGTAGCTGGAGTAGCACCCATGACCAACATGACCACCATGAACACCATGGCCACCGTGACCACCATGACCACCGTGACCACCACAACCACCATAACCACTATGACCACCATGACCACCATGACCACCGTGAACACCATTACCACTATGACCACCATGACCACTATTACCACCATGACTACCATGACCACCATGGCCACCATGACCACCATGACCACCATCTACAATCGACACATCCAACTCATATAGCATTAAGTACAATACTTAATAAATTAATAAAAATAAAATTATCAAAACAAAATTAAAATTTATAAAAAAAACAACGTAACCGAAAATCGTGACGATTTTTTTAAATTTTATACTGCTTTAAAATTTCTCTCATACGCCGATAAAGAAGTTTCACTTAAAAAACAAACGTTCTATTTTGGATTGATTTTATAATACATACTTGGATCCTGTGATTTTATTTATCTTTAATTAAGTACTACGATTCCTTAATCCTTATTTTGGAATGAATTAATTTGAATTTTTAGTTTTAAGAAATTTCTAGAGTTAATTTTTTTGAATGATAACAACTAGGGCATCCATAACCGGTTAAGGTTAACCGATTAATCGGTTAAATTTCATAATCGACTTGCAATTAATCGGTTAAAATGTTTCTAGAAAATTTATAAAACAAATAACATTGGAATTATACACATATGTACTAATTTTCATCTAAATTTTTTAAAAAATTTATAAAAAAGGAATCGATCTTCGCACCTAAAGAGCGATTTTTGATGCAACCAAACAGAGATCTTTTATTCTCGGAAAAATTTTATAAGGCAGTTGTTTCAATCCGATCGATATCTGTTGCCAGTGAAAGAGTGTTTTCGGTTGGTGGAAATTTTGTGATAAAAATAAACCCTGCGTTTAGCAATTCAATAAAACGAATGCATTAATCGTTTCTTAAAATATTATTTTTACAAAATAAATAAATCTAATATGATGCTTTATTATATATAAAATATGAAATTATTAATTAATTTAAAAAATAGTATATATTTTAATTAGGAACTAAAGTGATACACAAAAATCACTTTAGCTCCGAATTAAATACACTTTTTTTTCGGCAAACGTTTATATTTTTTATAAATTTGAAATTAATACATAAACATTTTTATAAATATGATTTATTATCCTCATAGTTACTTCCAAAAAATGAAAAATAGTATATTTTGCTACAAGAGATGAAAACGCTACTTTTTCGTGAGTGAAAATTTGTTCACGGCGTTAGCGTCGAGTAGGCCAATTTTACGAACGTAAAATGTTTTTATATCGCTTAGGAAATGCAATTTTATCTATGATAGTATATATGTAAACGATATTTGTTTTAAATTATTAAATTAAAAATCGACAACATGACATTCAAACTGCTTGAAATATACTTTTCATCTGCTATCATAGAAAAAACATTTAAATTTGTGTAAATAAAATTTTTTTATCAAAGCAACCTTTCAAATCAAAATTCCATAACCCAATCAAAATATTTGTTATTTTTTGTTGTCATAGTTATCCAATTTGTTTGAAAAAATAACTAAGGCAACCGTTTGTTTTATTCTAGGACCAGACACTTCTCCTCCAGTGCCCACCCACATTGGTTCGAGAGCCATCTGTGGACTAGATGCTGGCGTTTTTTGATCTCTGTCAAATATCTTGACATCAAACTGTCTGTGTAAATAATATTTTGGTCAAAGGTTACTTGTTTTGAACAAATTCATAATCTCATGTTATGTTACTTTTGCGGTCGCCGTAAAAATATGGAAAAATGGCGACACTTTTTCTGCCACCGTAAAAATATGAGTTACTTTTTCTGCCGCATTTTCATCTTAATCAAAACTGGTATTGTTTGGTTTATTTGACGACTAAAAAATTAGAAAACTAAGTCTAAATGACCAAATATACGTTTCATATTTTTTATTATGTTTATTATTATTAATTTTTTATGCATATGTCATTATGAAAAAATCACTATCTAAATTATCCGATTAATCGGTTAACCGGTAAATTAAAAAAAGAAGGCAGTCTTGAGGACTACCGACAGAAGTGAGGTGCGCTATACATTTGAGCTAAGCTATGCGAACTATACAGGCTGTTTCATAATATATGCGCAGGACTTCAGGATCTGATAGCTCGTTCAAAAATATGAAAAAAAGGTCTCCAAACTTACCCTCTAAAATGCACTATGTTCGAGATACAGGGTGTTGAAATTGAAAAAAAAAGTTCGTTTTTTGCCAATATCTCCAGAACCGTTTATCGTACAGAAAACAGCCTTCGTAAGCATTTTCTACTCATAATAAGCTATGTTTTGTGGGGAAACTTTTTTTTTAAAGTCTTGATTGGTGAAGGTTCTGAAGGGGTAGTGGGCGTTTTTCTCCCCAACTTATGCGCTACTAGAAAAAGTTCGGTTTTGAGACACTTATTTGAACCGCCAATGTTTTCTATACAAAAAAGTTACACATGAACATAAGCTCTAAAGTCGACCGTTTTCGAGAAAAATCAACTTTTATGTTAAAAAACATGGTCAATTTTTTGAAATAAAATTTTTTTCTTCATGGACATGTCCAACTTTTAATTTAACTGTTTATGATTTGTTATTGTTTTTTTTGTTTTGAAATTGTGAAGCTAATGATTGGTTTTGTTACTTGTTCCAACGTTTAAATAAATTTTATTTAATTAGTAAGAAAACAAATTTTATTTCATAAAATTGACCATGTTTTTCAACATAAAAGTTGATTTTTCTCGAAAACGGTCGATTTTAGAGCTTATGACCATGGGTAACTTTTTTGTGTGAAAAACATTGGCGGTTCAAATGAGCGTCTCAAAACCGTACTTTTTTTTTAGTAGCGTAGAAGTTGGGGAGAAAAACACCCACTACCCCTTCAAAACCTTCAACAATTAAGACTTTAAAAAAAAATTCCTCACAGAACATAGCTTATTATGAGTAGAATATGCTTACGAAAACTGTTTTCTGTACGATAAACGGTTTTGGAGATATTCGCAAAAAACGATTTATTTTTTAAATTTCAACACCCTGTATCTCGAAAATGGTGCATTTTAGAGGGTAAGTTACGCAACTCTTTTTTTCATAATTTTGGACGAGCTATCACATCCTGAAGTCCTGCGCATATATCATGAAATACCCTGTATTTTTTGTACATAACGTAATCAAATGGATGACTATACACTTGAGCTAAGCTATGTCAGCTGACATAGCTTAGCTCAAGTGTATAGTCATCCATTTGATTACGTTATATACAAAAAACATAGTTCGCATAGCTTAGCTCAAGAGTATAGCGCGCCTGAGAGCTTAAACCTATGAAATAGCTGTTTTTTTATCGTCTACATACAACAAAATCTTTACTTACTTTACCACACTTACTCACTGTTATTAACTGAGAAAAACATCAAATAGTCCAGGCAACGAATGCTCAAAAAAAGGTATAGAGGGAAATGCTTGGAACACAATTTTTAACTTCGTAGCTTTGTTTCGACTAGTTAGGAGGTGAACATATCAAAAGTCCCCGCCCGTAGCCCCTATGCCGTGGGCGAAAGGGTGGTTGAAAGTTTCATTTTTCGGTTTTTGCTTATATTTCGAAAACTGTGCGTCCTACCGACATGACCACTCTATACAAGATGAAAGCTGATTAAATTTGCTACAGGTTTTACTCAGTCAAGTTTTTGATATATATATATATATATATATATATATATATATATATATATATATATATATATATATATATATATATATATATATATATATATATATATATATATATATATATATATATATATATATATATATATATATATATATATATATATATATATATATATATATATATATATATATATATATATATATATATATATATATATATATATATATATAAGAAAATAAAAAAATTATTTATTTCTTTATTATTTATTATTTATTTTTTCATTTGGGAATCCGGAATGGTTAGGGAGGAGAGGTGTGTGCATTTGTGGCATAGTTTTTATGGGGTATATGCAGTTTTGTGACGAGTCGTGACAAAGGGAATGGGGCTAAAATCATTCAAAAATAGCGTGACGTAGTTTATGGATGGACCCTCAAACAAAATTTTTTATTATTTCTTATTTAATTTTTTTAATGTATATTATAATTTTCAACCTATATAAATATTTTGATATAAGAAAACAAGGCAACATTTTTGTATATTCTCTTGAGAAAAAGTGAAAAAATGGAAGATAATTGCTCTCAAAAAGTTCGAAACATGTATCCAAATCGAGAAAAGTATACGTAATTATTTAGTCAACATTTTTTTCGAGAATCAAAAAACGAAGTGTAACCTGAATAAAAACTAAAAAGTGCAAAAAAGTTACATTTTGTCGGTAGAATGGAAAGCTCGCTGTTTTAATAATGTCGAATTCTTTTTGATAAAAACGTAAACAAAATTGACGTAAATCCAAAACTACCTTCTATTCACTAGAAAAAATTAATAAGAAGATAAGATTTAACCATATTCGTAAGTAATTTCCCGCAAGGAGGGAACAGATTTTTTATTTTTGTTTGTTAATTTTTTAAGGTTATATCATAGGGGTGATGGCAGATGAACTGTATTCAGTCAACGGTAGCACACTCAATCTTAGACCTTAACAATATTCCTTGATGAAAGCACGCTATTGCTTGCTCAAAGAAATGAACCTTCATATAACTCTATATCTGGGCTTTGATCATTGAGGAGGACAGTGCATCGCGTGATCAAGGAGTATGTTACTAGCTGGATTATTGGTAACCCCATATTACTTATAAAAGTATTTAAGTTGTTTACGCTTTTTGTTTTGTTTTATTTATGCTTAAATTTATGTGATTCTTGCTAAAATTGGTTCTGTGTCTTTCCGGATGAATTTGTCTTTTGTGATAAATTACGTATCTAAAGGCTCTTCTCCACTAACCGCGCCGGACGTTGTTTGCTGACGTT
Source organism: Diogma glabrata (assembly GCA_963693315.1). Lineage (NCBI taxonomy): Eukaryota > Metazoa > Arthropoda > Insecta > Diptera > Cylindrotomidae > Diogma > Diogma glabrata. Next base: position 186,192,005 of record OY856187.1, read on the forward strand.
TGCAAATATAAATTGGTTTAGTGGAGTGAAGACCCGAAATATGAGCACGAACGACCGTTTTCTAACATTTGTTAGTTTACGGAATGATATGGAAAACATGATGTTTTTCAATGTTTGTGTTCGTTCAGTGGAGTGGAGATACGTTTTTGTCTTCACTTCATATTATTTAGGAACTAAATCTGCCGTTTATATTTTTTTAATTGATAATTAAATTTGATTCTAGTTTTTTAAGTGAACATTGAGAATTAAACTAAAAATAGTTTTTGTTAAATTATAATATTTTGTATTTGTTTTTTATATGAATATTATTAAATATTAATATTTGTTGGCAAATAACAGCTGTCAAAGTTGGTATTGTAAAATTTTTGCCACTTCAACAAATGTTAGCAAATCATGGTGTTCACCAGGTATAAAATTCTGGAAAGTTAGGGATAGTCAGGGGATTTTTTTTGGTCAGGGAATGTCATGGAAAGTCATGAAATTTTAATTATTTCTCTAGAAAAATTTTATTTTATCACAAACTTTGTTATTTTTTTTTTTTTTAATAAAATGTGTTGTGTAGTAGGAATTACAATGGAATTACAATTACAATGTGTCACAACAACACATAAAAACCTTTTAAGACCAAGGTACCACAACAACATACGTTCAAAGGTGTTGATGGACGTAAATCTTTCTTTTTTTGATTTTTTTTTATATTTTTTGTTAAAGAGTGGATAACTAAACAATAAATCCTATCACTGACAAAATATGACATAGGCCAATATTTTATGATAGAAAAGAGAAAATAAAAGTAAATTAAAAAGTAAATAGCAAATGTTTACAAAAATTTGCTGAAACAAAACAAAAATATAGTGCCAATAATCCAGCCAGTGGCATATTCCCTGATCCTGTGACGCACTGTCTTTCTTAATGATTAAAGCCCACACATAGTTATATGAAGGCTCGTTTCTTCAAGGAAGCAATAGCGTCTCATCATCAAGGATTATTTCACAGCTAAGATTGAGGGTGCTACCATTGACTGAATACAGTTCATCCGCCACCACCCCTAAGATGTCACCTTGGCTATTGATATCTCACTGCTATTGTCAGTGGTATGTGATATCTCACGTTAACTCGTATGTCAATAGCAGGGACTGGAGTACGCGGGGTTGTCACACCCGTAGATCGAAAATATCGAAAATAAAAAACTTTAGAAAACAATAAAAACTGATCCCTCCATGCGGGAATAAAAACTGATCCCTCCATGCGGGAATCCTCCATATAAAAATTATTTTTATGTGATTTCTATATACTATATTTTTATGTGATTTCTATATTTCTATATACTATCTTTTTTTTGATTTCTATATACTATATACTATATTTATTAAAAAAAAACGGGATCAGCAACTATGCGAAGATGTTGTAAGGAAGTAAAATTTGATATTAAATTTTGATCACGCACAGTTTATATAGCACGTTTTTAGAAGAGTCCAAGACAGTCAGGGTGGAATAAGAGTGCCCAATCGTGACAACAATACTCCATACAGCGACGAATTAAAGAACTTATAAATATTAAGTAGTTGATAAGGGGTGAAATATTTGTTACATCTATTGAGGAGTCCGATTTTTCTAGACGCGCCATCGTATTATATAATAACGTATGCTTTCATATTCGCTTTATTGAAATATCGTTGGAGAACTCGGTTTTCGTTCTGGAAACCATCAAAATCTGTTGTAATTGAAATTGAACAAATTTTGATTACCTCAATCGGCAACTTTTTTTTGTCCTCGTTTACATTTAACGCATCGCATCGCCTTTCCGAGCGGGATTTAATCGTTCATATATTTTACATTTGAAAAAAGGAGACGAATGATTTGTGCAGTGTACTAGTGGTTTTCAACAGGTCATTGATATAAATTAAAACTAAGAGTAAGGTAAAAAACAGAGTCTTGGATACTCCAGCGTTAATTAATTTAGAAAATATATCCATTTAGAAAATTCGCAAATGTTGCAAATTTGAAAATATTCTACAAATACATTAGGAGGTCAAATCAATGCCCACCCATTCACTGTTCATACAACTAAATGGAAAACAGTAGCATTTCTGCGTGACTTTTTCTTTCTTTACCATCTGGAATTTTTTATGATAATTTTAATGCCCAGATTAAGGTCAATTCGCAAAAATTTCTCAAAACAAATATAAATCGTTTACTAAAATCTTAGTTGGCGTGGTATCTTCGGATATTCAGAGACGTTAATGTATTATAATTCACACTAAAAATGACTATCTTTGTATAAAGAAAGCAAATAGATACCGAAATGTATTGGTCAGAAAACATTGAATTATGTTTTTGTTTGCGGAATTCAAGTTCGTATGCAACGAGCTTATTTATCATATTTATTTATTTATTTTATTTATTTATTTATTTAATAGTTTGACCAGTTTGACCATTTTTACGATTAAACGACGATTAAATCACCGTACCAGAATTTCAAAAAGTAGTTGCATTGCAAACACTTTTGGCAAAAATTGGCACTGTCGAAAGTTTCGCCACTTTCGCTGTGTCAATTTCTGGGTATGAGTAATTTTTCGGATTTTTGTTATGAGTTCAAATGTTAAATAATTCACGTTTGTTTCTAAAGCGCATTCGAAAACAAATATTTATGTTGGTGTTTCATTATTGTAAAAAAACGAGTTTATTAATACCGAATTGAATGTTCAGTAAAGTGTTGAGCAGAACATCTATAATTTAACCAAAATTTAACTGCTTCGCTAATTTTGATTCTTAGTACAGAATCGCAACACATGATCTTGAAAGAAACAGGATCATTGAAAATTTTTGATTCAAAAATAGTATCAATATTTTTAATGGCAATTCCATTTAATAAATCTAGAGCGAAAGATTTTCTTCGAAATGTTCCGTATATACGTGTTTGAGGTGAATTACCTCATTTGCCAACTCTTCTGAAATATCTGCCTTGTATATTGCAACGAATTGCTTTATACAGGTTAATATTTCCTCCTCCTCTTTCCTTAGAATTTAAACATTACGCTTGATATTACTAAATCTGCAATAACTAAAATCGTGTTTCTTTTGAATTCTGTTTCTTGGTCATGTTTTCAGGATATTCATTTGCATTTTCAGAAAATATTCCGAACCGTTTTATTTTTTTACTTATTGTCAAAAAAGAAGAAATATTTAAACCATTTGTCACCATTTACTTGCCCTCAAGATGACGTCGCATTGATTTCTTAGAATCTGCGAGAAGACTATCAAGATTGCAGACCTCAATATCTATAATTGTTGTTTGTCTTGTTTGAATGATGATGTTTCTGTCATGGATATCTTTCAATATTTTAAGCCATATTGATGGCATTAATCTTCAACTAAATTTACTCATGTGCTTTTTTAATTCCGTTGATGGCTAGATAAGTTTCGGCTGTTAAGTTAAGAGCTTTCAGAGCCATATTCTTAATACTTAGTACTTCAGCCTAGTTGACCATCGCGTGCTAGAAAGCTTATCTAGAGACTGCAAAATATCTTTCTTTAAAATCGCTCATCGTTGAGGGCTGCTGCTAAATAAGGTAATTTATTAAATTATTCCAAAAAATGTAACTTCATTTAAACATTATTCGGCAGAATCAATTGAGATTCTGAGCTCCAAATGGGGAATACACAGCATATAGGTTTTCTCTACAAATCTCTCTTTCCGTACTTTTGTTTTCACTTTTGATGTTGCTTTCGTTATCATACCCCTGTCCTTCGTTCAGCTTGAAATACTAGTTCTACAATGGCTTGCACATAATTGAATGAGCTCATTTTGGATTTCCAATGATAAATAATGAACTTGTTAACGATGCTAAGCTTGCTTGGAAATTCTTACTTTTTCTAAATTATAACGTAGCAAAGGATCACAGTGACTAATAATGTCCGAAATTCCCAAGAAGTTACCGTTATTAAGTTCATCAACCATATGGCTTTCTCCGCTCAAAGCCATGCTCCTTTCACTTAAAAACAAAATAGTATCCAAAATTCTTTTTAAAATTTGCCTCCATATTTTTGATTGGTCTTCGTTTTAAAATAATTATAAGCCGGTAATCTGTCGTATAATTTAGCTTAAGAATATCCTTGAGGACGACAGAGATGAGAACAACTTTACATAATATTCGTGCTAAATAATCGTCACGGTAGGCAATAAAAGGGATATTTTTTGGAGCTCAAAACTAACCAATCTCGTTCAATTTATTCTCCTTTTGGTAAAATTTTGAAAAGGAGCGACTTAGAAAGTGATTTATTCCTCCGCATGGAGGGATCAGTTTTTATTGTTTTAAAAAATTTTTTTTTTTAGTTTTGATCTACGGGTGTGACAACCCCGCGTACTCCAGTCCCTGCTATTGACATACGAGCTAACGTGAGATATCACATACCACTGGCAATAGCAGTGAGATATCACTAGCCAAGGTGACATCTTAGGGGTGGTGGCGGATGAACTGTATTCAGTCAACGGTAGCACCCTCAATCTTAGCTGTGAAATAATCCTTGATGATGAGACGCTATTGCTTCCTTGAAGAAACGAGCTTTCATATAACTATGTGTGGGCTTTAATCATTAAGAAAGACAGAGCGTCACAGGATCATGGAATATGCAACCGGCTGGATTATTGGCAACTAAGTTTTTGTTTTGTTACAGCAAATTTTTGTAAAAATTTGCTATTTACTTTTTAATTTATTCTATCATAAAATATTGGCCTATGTCATATTTTGTCAGTGATAGGATTTTTTGTTTAGTTATCCATTCTTTAACAAAAAATATAAAAAAAAAACAAAAAAAGGAAGATTTACGTCTATCAACACCTTTGAACGTATGTTGTTGTGGGACCTTGGTCTTAAAAGGTTTTTAAGTGCTATTGTGACACATATTGTAATTCCTACTACACAACACATTTTATTAAAAAAAAAAAAATATATACCTTCAACGAATCATATTTTCAGTAATTTGTGACTTTTTTATTTTATCTTCTAAGCTAACTACCAACATCAAAACCATGGCGAAACCCAATATTCTTTGTTTGGTTTTCTGCTTGCGATGTACAAGTTAAAGGAATCGGGAATTCGAATTTACAACCAGAATTAACTTTTGTTGCTGAGAAGCTGAAACTAAAGTTTCAATTTAGGAAATATTTACTAAGTCGTGAAATATATTCTCCATTTTAGAAATTCAAAGCGCTAATGGTTTGTGTCAATTGTTTTGTTTTTGTTAGAGAAAAATAAATATTTATCATGGGTGGTGCTCAAAAACCAGTGGCTAATACAAGTGGTCAAAACAGGATTAATTCCCGTTGTCTTTTCAGGTCCTCCATAAAATAATTATTTTAAATTTCATCTAAATACTTTGATTTTTTGGTTACTGTTAACTTTTTCAAAATCGTACTTTGCAAAATTGACCGCTTTTTATCCTTTCCTTATTTTTGTAATACCATATGTGTGCATCCATTATATAACCTATCTTTGAAAAGAAAAACTTCCTACTTAAACCTCGAAGCCTTTAAACCTAAGTTAAATAATCGTGTATTTTATTAATGGTAAGAATTTAGTGGAAAATCAAATCCACATATACTTTAGTTTTGGTTAAAAATAGTTTTTTGTCTATATAATATTTTCATTTTGGTCGGAGATCGGGCCCTTTTAAAAAGCCGGGCCCGGGGAAAATAAAAAAAAATGCGGCAAACATAGTGTAAAGAATAGGAATTTGGAACTCCATACTCTTTAAAAATTTTCGCCTCTCTTCAATTACAAAAAAATCCTCAAACAATCTTCTATAAATCATAAATTAAATACTGTATTTAAATTGATTTACAAAAATATGCTACCGCACAAAAATCTTAAATTTCCAAAAATTAACTTCTTTAAGTTGACAATTAATGTGAAATCAATAGACGGCAAAAATTCATTTGTAAAATATTACTAAAACTTACGAAATAATTTTTAAAAAGATAAATTCAGTCAATATTTTCATAAATAGCAACTTTAAAATACCAAGTACAGCAGCCAAATTCTGTAACTGTGAAGCGGTGAAGTGATAAAATTTTTATCACTTCACCGCAAAATTATCTAAGTGAGTGAAGTTTGAAAATTATAAAGCTAGCACAGACTTTTTATTTGGCAATAAAATGAAATCGTTTTTTTTGTTGTTATTGACAAAATGTCAAAAATACCTTAACGTCAATGCGATTTGATTTTTTAAAATTGCATTTCTAAATTAAATACAGATTAATTTTCCAAATTTAATTTCTAAAATATTTATATATATTTATATTTGTAAAAATTTACATTTAAATTGTGTTAAAAGTTGAAGTAAACATTTAATTTTATGTATCTTTGACGTTTGTCAGTTCGGGGCTTGTTATTAGTATTTTAACACTTAAATCGCATATAGAATCGCAAAAATAGTAAAATGATAAAAAATTAATGATAAAATCGAAATGAAGAAATTTTTAACACCTCACCACTTCACAGTTACAGAATTTGGCTGCAGTAATGTCAAAAATTAGAATATTCATGGTTTTATTCACTCGATTTCAAGAACATTTTGGAAAAGTTTCATTGGATTATAGTATACATATTCTATAACCTGGTTTTTATTAACTGATTTATCAGAAAATACTTATGACCAATTTCTTCACACAAAGTTAAACTTCGATTAAATCTAACCCGAGTTTAACCCAAGTTTAATTACATAATTGGATTTCTTCGTACCAAAAAATCTCGAGTTAAATTTAACTACCTAGTCATTTGATCACCAGTTAAATTTTAAACAGGTATGGTATGATTGAATTTGATCGGAAATTTTTATACGAATCGAAAATAATATGACAAATTTTTTCCGACGTATGATTGAAATTAATTCAATAGACACAAGTGAAGACTAGTCATCTTCTTCTCGCCGATACGAGTTTGTTATTCAATACTAGTATGTCTAGAGTATAACAAACCGGTGATCACTAGAGAAACTAATTGACTAAACCTGAATCTATTAAATATATGTTTATGTAAATTTTTTGTTTTTTACACTTCGCTAGAGTTGTAACCTAATTTTTGGTTTATATTAGCTTTGACATTTTTTGGTAGTTTATCTAGTCGGCTAGCCCTGATGAGAATGATAAACTTTTTTAAAGTTTAAAATTTTCTCATTGGTTCGAAACTAGATCGGCCGAAAATTGTATGGATTGCAAAAAGTTTCATAATTTGCACCATAATTTTTTAGATTCAGTTCTTATATGATGGAAATGTTTCATAATATTTTCGATTCTCATATAAACGCACCCATTTAGTACAGAATTTAAAAATGTCAAAACCTTTTAATATTCGTTTTTATCATTTGTTTTGTGTTGATATTGATAAAATATATAGCTTAAATGGCGAGTATAGTTTTTTTATGATTATGGATAGCTTTTCCATTGTAAAATGTTTATTAAACAAATGTAAAAATAATATATAAAAAAACATAACGTATAACTTAATATAATTTACAACAAAACGTCAAATATAAATTTCCGACAAGCAAAATGGATTCGAAAATTTTTCCGACAGAAATGTTCGTAAAATACTTTCAATCATATGCCATTTTAAATTTCCGAATAGTTATAATATTTCCGAGTCGATTTTTTATTCAATCATACCACCACTGCAGTTATTTCTACCATGACGCTTGTGGTGGCGTGTTTAGAAAGTAGAAATACGTTAAATTTTGAAATATTTATATATTAATATTTAATATATAAATAAAGATATTCTTGACGTTACAATAAAATTTTTTTATTGTTATTAAAGTTAATATGCAATAATGTCTCTTGGATTTCAAATAATTTGGATTTACAGCGTTTAAAATTTGTAGCGTGTATTGTTTTTTTTAATACACCCATCGCACCCTTCCCTCGCTTTACGTAGTCCCGCTATATGTTTTCAATTTATTAGTTGACACTTATATTGGGGTTATGGCCTAGTAATGGTGCCAATCTTAATTGCGTAGATGCATACACTTCTAAATTCATATCCCACAGCAATTTATGTTCGGTGGTGGAATTTGACCATCGGATCCTTTAAATTATAGTCACAAATCCTCACAAAACATTTACAATTTCTTTTCTTTTTAATTCCACTTGTAACAAAATAAATAATAAAAATTTAAATTTAAATTTAAATAAATAAAAATTTCGATTAATTTTTAATGATAAATCGTATTTATTTAATTTTTTTAATTTTTGGAATATTTAAATAATATTGCACAACTTCAAAGAAAATTGTCCAATTCTAATGTTTTTACGTTGAAGAAATAATCTGTTGTGTGTATTTTTTTTTTGAACAAAGGAAACAAAAGTTTTCTTTGTTCTCATTTTTATCATGAAGTTAGTTTTGAATAAACAAGTGCTATTTTCTTTTTTTACGTTTGATATTTTTAAATTCAAATATACTCAGCGCCACATACACCCCCTTACCAGTGATATTGTCAAATCAATATCACGTAAAAGATGTGTTTACATATGTTGGCGACGTTCATTTATTTAATTCTAATTTATGAAATATTTTTAATATTCTAATTTTTAAACTTATTCAATAATAATGAACAATAATAATAAAACAACAATAATATCTATTACTATTTAGAAAACAATGTTTCTTTTTTTATTACTTGCATGTTGCGTAATAAGTTGAGTTCAAAATTTTAGATGGTGGACGAGTGATCCTTCCAGACCTGGTAGTGAATGTTTGTGGCTGAAAATTAAAACGCACTGTTTTTTTAGTTTTGATCACGGGATTTGCCATAGAATTTTGATCCTGTTTCGAAAAATCTGAAACTGGAATCGAAATGTGATCGGAGTTATCGTCACGACTCTGCTTCGTAGAACTTGAAACAGAAGTCGAAGTAGATTGCTCTGAAGAACTATGTATTAGCAGCGATTGGTCGGTTAGTGGTCGATCAGACTTGGTGTTATCCTGGTAATTTGGTTTAAGTCTGTGGTTGCTAACTTTGACCGCTCGACCTCTAATGTCGATAGTGAATGTCTTGTCATCTCGGTTGATGACAAGAAAAGGTCCGTCATAGGGCTGTTGCAGCGACTTTCGGACCGTGTCCACTCTTAAAAACACATGCGAACAGGTTTTGCATCCCCAATCGTTGCATCCCCTTATCATGGAATTTCAAATTTGTCGTTACAAGGGGGTCAAGGGTTAGCAGTGGATATGATCCCCAGCTAGCTGACAGCAGATCGGGGTGGGGTTTACCATTACCTTGTAAAAACCTGGAATCACTGCAAAAAAAAACCAAATCAATCACAAGATAAAACCATACGCTTTAGGTTGTTCCGCCAAAACAAAACAAAAACAGATTTTAACACACACAAACTTCTAAAGACCTCATCCGAGTCTGAGCCCTGCTGGATCCATTCCTCTGATTTAGTTAATCCACCATCTTCCCCACAACTCCTATCTGCACAGGTGCTTAGCTGATCATCTTAAATTAATTATCAACACAAAAAAAAAAATATAAACGAATAATATAAAAAATATGTTAAAGTTGAAGCTACCCACACACACAACAATTAAGATAATAGTCACCAGTATTTCATATAATAGGTTCATGTATTTATCTAAAAAAAAAAGTATTTAATATTAACAAAAAAAATTTTTATATTTGGTATGGCGTTAAACACCCTTAAAAAAAATATATTTGTATATATATATAAGGTGCGTATTAGAAATTTGTTTCAATACTTTTGTTATAGTTACTTAAATTCGTGCAGTAAAAAGAACATTAAAATTCATTAAACATATATGATAGTTAACTATAATTAAATATTAAATATATATGATAAGCTATAGTAATAATTGTAATAAAAGCTTTGTATGTAGATGTTACAAAATAAACTTGTATGCAATAAAATAAAACTTACAGTTTTCGTCCCTGCAAAAACGTTTTTGTGGCGAAGAATTCTGATAGCTACAAAGAAAATAAAGTTTATGATCTGACTTAATTAATTTTTTTTTTTTTTTTCCTTTTGGTTTTAGGTAGATTTCATATAAATCTACCTATTGCAATGGGCTTCATCTCGGAATTTCGGAAAATTTTTTGTGCCAAACGACTATATATGAAAAGCGGAGACGAAAAAACAAAAAAAAAAAATTTATATATATATATATATATATATATATATATATATATATATATATATATATATATATATATATATATATATATATATATATATATATATATATATATATATATATATATATATATATATATATATATATAAACGATATGAGATATAACGAAAACGACCGGCACTTTCACGGTCGCATTTGTTGAGGTAGATCAAAAAAATTTTCTGTACTTATGTGTTCTAATAATATCTTGGACAAGTTCGTGAATCAGCAAAATCCGACACGTGGTTAAGAAACTAGAGGCTTTTTTCTGAAAAAAATTGATTTTTTAAAACCGTTATAACGACCGTTTGGATACTAATATTTTAAAAAATTTAACAAATTTAGAATTTTTGGAATCTTTTTTATCAATTTGTTTTAAAAATAGACCTCTGCAGTTAGAGGTTCCTGAGTGAGCGGCTCCAACAAAAAAGTTTGCAAAAAAAATTTTTTTTTTGAAACATCCGGCACTCTCCCGGTCGCATTTATAAGGCCAGATCAAAAAACCTTTTCTAAAAATGTGCGTTTTATTAATATCTTGGACAAGTTCGTAAATCAGCTCCATCCAACATACGGTTAAGAAACTAGAAGCTTTATACTAGAAAAAAAACTCTGTTTTTAGATCCGTTATAACGGCCGTTTGGATTCTAATATTTTTAAAAACTTCATAAATTTAGAATCTTTGAAACCTTTTTAATCAGTTTTTTTCAAAAAAAGACCTCTGCAGTTGGAGGTTTCTGAGTGAGCGGCTCCAACAAAAAAGCTTGTAAAACACAAAATGCGTTTAAATCAACTAGCGCTCTCACGGTTGCAGAGCCAGCCATTTGTAGAGCCAGATCAAAAGACCTTTCTTAAAAATGTGTGTTTTATTAATATCTTGGACGAGTTTGTAAATCAGAAAAATCTGACAGATGGTTAAGGAATTATAGGCTTTATACTAGAAAAAAAAGTGGTTTTTTTAATCCGTTATAACGGCCGTTTGGATACTAATATTTTTAAAATCTTCATAAATTTAGAATCTGTGGAAACATTTTAATCCGTTTCTTATAAATATAAACCTCTGCAGTTAGAGGTTTTTGACTTGTTGGCTTCAACAAAAAAGTTTGCAACAATCCCCAACTACAATTTCCAAAAACCTTATAACAGTCAATGTCAACCTTATAACAGTCAAAAAAATAAAAGATTGAATAGAAGAAATTAATTTTTTTTTCTTAGAAATAAACTATTTTGTAATTTTGCAGTAATTGCACGACATATGATATAGAGTAGGTTTGTGTCATAAATTGTCACACACATGTTCTGTGGTAGATTTGATATTTGTTTGTTGCAAAATTGGATAGATATAATTTTGCTTGTAGGTAGCTAATTTTCTTTTTAAAATTTGTTTGATATCTGTTTGAAATTAGTTTGTTTTGTTTAAACTAATCTGATACATCAGATTCTACTGGTACACAAAACTGTCTGATCTCGAAATCTACCTATTTCTAGCGGATATACGTGCCGCTTGGACTTTTTCTTTATCTGTTTGACCAGCACACACAGGCTTCATCACCATACGTTTTGTATGTATGTATATGCTTAGCACTTTGGCTTTTACTTCCACGTAAAAAAACAATCCCGTTGTTAAATTTAAAAAAAATAATAATAATCCCGTTTACACAACAACTGCAATATATAACGGTTTTGTATGTATAATATACATAAATCACTCATATGATGGTATATCAGTGCTGATTTGATGTAATAGTTTTTGCTGATTTGATGTAACAGTTTTTGCTTATTTGATGTAATAGTTTTTGCTGATTTGATGTAATAGTTTTCTGCTGACCCTCCAACTGTTTGAAAGTACACCACCCCAAAACGTGGTAATCAGTACGTAAGTAATTCAATGAACTAAGTATTCCTTAACCTACGCGTGGGAAAATATTGTTGCCCTTATTATTATGCTAACACTAAATATATGCAAATATATTACCTTCAGTAATGCTATAGAACACATTGAAAACTATGTTCCTATGTTTCCGCCAGCACAAAAGTATAAATATATATATTTATTGAGGTATATATTATAAACTATAATATAGAAGTTTAAATTAGAAGAGGTACAATGTGCGTACACAATAAATTAACTTGCACACACTCACTTACATTTTCACTATAATCCTCTATTTAAAATATTATTTTCACTATTTTTTTCAATAATTAGTTTTAATTAAATTTTTGGAGTTAACTTCTGAACACTTGAACAGCCAGCAAAGTAAAAGATTTTCATCAATTTAAAATTTAGTTTAACTAACTCAAATAATAAAAAAAAATGAAATTACAATTACATAAATGATTTAAATGATTTTCACCGTTGTTGTTATCTTGCTAATAAACAATTACAGTTGAGGAAGTAGATTTATTTAAAAAAAAACTAATTAGAAATTTATACAAATTTTAAACTCTGAAAAATTTTGCTGGCATAAAACACAGAATTCTAAAGTTTTGGAGCAAATATTAATACCAGACTAGAACATGTAAAAGGTGTAGACAAAGTCGTAACACGGGCAAGCGTATGGTCGATCCATACACTAACTCCGCGGAGGTAGATTTGAAATCTTCCCGAAAAGTGGTACGCAGTCCAAGGAGAATAGTTGAAAGAGTACGTGTCCAATCTGGTCGATTGTGACACATGACAGCCGCTTTTAATATTCGATGGAAGCGTTCGATCATGCCATTACATTTCGGATTATAAGCGGATTATTTTCGTTATTTTTTTTAATATCGTTCTACAACAACAAAAATATGATGAAAACGTTTAAATTTTTTTTCCCCTGCTAGACCTGTCAAAATATTTATTATTTTGAAGAGAGAAGCCAACACTTTTTATTATTTGATTATTTGTTTAACTTGTAAATAATTTAATAAATAAGATTGTCATAGCTAGTAAACGTTATTCATATTTTGGTAATTAGATGCCTTTAAATTTTCCTCGATTTCTAAATATTCTACTTATAAAATATCACTGGTATTCTTAATTATAATGAAATTTCAATTAAAAGATTAATAAAATATGAATTTAATTAATCGTTACAACATTTTTAAATATTGACAATAATTTAATTGGTAAAAAAGTAAACATGTCGATATAAACTTATCGACTTTAAAGAACACCAACGATAAAAAACAACCAAAATTACCCTCTAAGAAAAATGTTACGAAAACGTAAGGAAAGCGAAGACATATGTTCATACAACACTTCGTAAACGTAACACTAAGGCGAGCCGTAAACGTACCGTAGGCGGTACGGTTAGAATAAGAAGAGTGTAGAGAAAATTCCGAGACTTGTGAATGTATTAGTAGTTCGAAAAGAGTTCGCTGACGCGGTTCGTTTACGTTACGTCTAAACGGTACCATTTCGTTTCGCAAAAGAGTGACGTTTACGTATTTCATATATATATATTTAGGTGTGAAAAAAACAGCTGATTACGTTTATTAAATTTTTATTTAAATATGATAATTAAATTACGTTAAATAAGTTGAAAAATATTTTAAGTTAATTCAAATTAAAAAACATTTAAAATTAAGTTACTTTAAAAAAATCAATTATTTGTTAAAAAGAAGAAAAATGAATTAAAATGATGATTATGATAAAAAAAATAGTTAATATAACGGTATTATCCTCATTGAAATTATTCAGTTTACTCATTTAATTTTTTGTTTTTTTTTCGTTGTCTGTCCTTGGCATACTGGAACCATTTTTTTATAATGTTTACTATTTCACTGCTTCTAGCATTGTGAAATTTTGCTGACGCACAATCTGTAATAAAAATAAAGTAATTAAAAATCTCAAAAATGTTAAATTGTTTTATGTTATTTAAATTTACCTTGAACTAAAGTCATAGTAAAAAATGAGTTAACAGCGACATTGTCATGCTGTCCAAACCAAGAAAAGCAAGATGCTGCTTTATCAGTTAAAATATTCCTGAGACATTCCCTTATATATTTTTCTAAGGACTGATCTGATATGGTATTTAACACTTTTCTCTGAAATATATGATTATTTCATTATTATCATTCAACTAAAAAATTTAAATAAATTAAACTATTTACCAAAGCTGTTTCATTACTATCCAATTTGATTTCTTCTTCTAGCTGTAGAAAAGAATCTTTTGAATCCCTAGGTAAGTTCAGTGCGAGCGTTAAACTGGAGTCTGTTTGTTTTGACATCCATTGTTTTACATCAGATTTGAACTCTTGAAACTCCTTACGAAATTGTTTATTTTCTTGCCTTAAACATTTCAATTCTTTCAAAGTTTCTATGAGAATATTGTCGATTTGATTTTTTTTAGGTGTTGGTGGTTGATGTCTTGAATCACTTGTTGCAGCGTTTCTTAAACTCGGGGTTGCGACCCAAACTGGGGTCGTTAAATTTTTTCATGGGGTCGCGAGAAATTCCCAATTTAAAAAAATATATAAAATATAAATATTAAAAAAATAAATTTTCCCTATATATGTCTTAAATTAACAATCTTTGCAAGGTTTTTGAATTAATTTTTCAAGGTTTTAGAATTGGATGACTTTTTAAATTTTGTAATGTTTTAACTTATCTTTTGGTGACATTCCACAATCCACAATACAATTTTGTAGTCGGATCGTTCAATAATTTAATATTCAAGGGGTTATTAAAAGGGTTCAAACAGTTCAAATTATTTTGACATTTTCCACCACATATTTGTGCGAAAATGCATTTTCATCCTTATTGTATATATATTAAATCCAAATATCGCTCTCAATTTTGCAATATTAAAAATGTATTGAGACCAGCGCTTTCGGAAATCGAGCCACAATTAACGTTACTTTGCTCTAAAAAGCAAGCACACCCATCTCATTAAAAAATATTTTAATGTTTTATTTATTTTAATACTTAATAATATAACTAGAAAAGGTTATTAATCTTTATTTTTTAATAATTTTCATATTGTTTTAACTAGAAAAATATGGAGGGGCTAAAATCTCACATCTCTGAGATATCAAGACTTCGGTCTGGGTTAAGGATTTTGATATAGTTTTCGGCAAAAAACTTTTATGAGGACATGGTTTTTAGTTTTGGGCAGCGATGTATATCAAACATAGCTCTTTGTTAAAGTATAAGTATTTTTTATCTCTGTTTAGAAATTTATTACAAAACTAACATAAAACATCAATTCGTTGCCGGAAAATTATAACAGATCATTAATTAACATAATTTAGTGAAAAGATGATACACTCAGCAAACTACTCAAAAACCTCTCCATTTAGCGTTTCGAGAAAATATTACAAAATCATAAATTCATATTTCTTTCAAAATTCCAAAAATATTGTAAAAATTAAATAAAATCAAACTTTTTTCAAAAATTCCAAAAATATTCTAAAAATTAGAATAAAATCAAATATTTAAACTTTTACTAAATTCCAATATATTCAAAAAATTCTTAAAAATTCAAACTTTTCCAAAATTCTAAAAATATTGCAAAAATCATTACAAAATCAAAAATTGAAACTTTTTTCAAAACTTCAAAAATTTTTATAAAATCAAAAATTTAAAATTTTTCAAAATTCTAAAAATATTCCAAAAATTCTTACAAAATCAAAAATTAAAACTTTTTCCAAAATTCTAAAAATATTGCAAAAATTATTACAAAATCAAATATACAAACTTTTTTCAAAATTCCAAAAGTATCTCAAAAACTATAACAAATAAAAAAATTTCCATGTCCAATTTCATTTTCAATTAATTCATATCATTCATCATAAAAACAGCTACATTTTTTTCCAAAAAATTGGCTAAAAAAATAAATGAAACCATTTTTTGACACACTTGACATTATTTTTTTGACAAACTTATAATGCCATAATTCTCAATAATAATAATAAAATTGCATTTAAACAAATAATTAATTTTATTTTTTTCTAAAAAATTGGGTAAAAATATTAATAAAAATCTTTCTTTTGACACACTTGACAACATTTTTTTGACAAACTTATAATGCAATAATCTAGTTTTTGATCTCACATATCAATCCCTACTATCAAGGTTTCTCCAAATTCAATGTTCCTACTCGTAATCACTTAAAATTTTTTTTTTTAAGCCAAAAATATGAAAATTTGTTGTTTTTGACAAACTTAATGATTTTTTTGACACACTTCTGGTACAGTTATCGAACACAGCGTCCTTTCAGACCTGTCCCTTGAGTATACCTATTTTAAGAAAAAAATTTTTGAAATCCCTCCAGCGGTTTTTCCTGCAGCGTAGGTAATGACGGACGGCCGGCAGACACACATACATTTTTTTTTGCTTTTTTAGAATCAGTAGGTCCTAAAACGTCGAGAAATTCTAAAAAAAAGTAGGGGTAAGAATTTCACTTTTGGCTTATGAATGTAATACTTAGGTCTTTCAGACCGAAGTAATGTTATAAATTTTTATTTTTATATTAGCTGAAAATAAAATAGTTTTTTTATTAAATTAAACGTTTTTTTTTTTTTAATAACGTTTATTTGTCAAAAAAATATAGGGGGTCGCCAAAATATGGCATTTAAAATTTGGGGTCGCAATACAAAAAAGTTTAAGAACCGCTGACTTGTTGAATCACTAGTTGATTTTGATGTGCTTGGAGTATAAAGGGGGGTGGATCCATCTTTAAGAGGGGTGGATCCATCATTACCAGAATCAATTCCGTCAGCTACTAAAATATAAAAATGTTTTGTAATAAAAAACCTTGATCATATAAATATTACTGATATATTAAAAGCAAAATATAAATACCTATTTGGGAATCATTAAATATAATGGGTGATTTTGAACAATCTAAATTGTCGCTTGTGGACGTAGTAAAAGTAAACGACTTTTTTTCTACTAACGGCTTCGGAGTACTTGTTTTGCTGTTTGTATATCTAGATCCTCCCTGATTTTCGGTCAGTTTTGATCGTGGTCTTGTATGAAGATGTTCTGCAACAAAATAGGTAAGACAATGTAAAAATATTACTAACAAGAATTTGATTTATAAATAATACCTTCTTCGTAATCAATATTTGAAATTGCCTTTGAGCACTTATTATCAACATTTCTTCTTTTTGATGTTATATAGTTAAATTGTTGTAAGGGCTTGGGAGTAATTGGTTGGTCATATACATTACCAGATGAATCGTAACTTACGGATTGATTTTGTTTTTCTTCCGATATATGAAATTGTTCTGCAATAAAATACAACAATGTAAAAATATTGCTTATTTAAGAAATAAATATATAAATACTACCTTCTTGGTAATCATTATTTGAAATTAATGATTGCGGTCTGCTTTTATGGTTTGCTTTAAAAATCATTTGTCCAAAATCGTCACTTCTTGATTTTAGATATTGGAATTTTGTCTGTGGCTGCAAAGCAATTTTTGGGTTATTCTTAGAGCCAGATGGTAAATTCGTTTCAAACTCGTTCTCCTTTTCATCCGATTCCGATACATAAATATATTCTGAAAAGTAGAATATGAACTCCACATTACTGTCACTAAACGTACCAATGTTATATGAATATTACCTATTTGGTAGTCACTATCTAAAACAGGGTGGTTTGTAGTCCCTTTTTTTGGTTTTCCAGCCATGATCTGAAACGATGCAAAAAAAAAACATCATAAATGTTGAAGTGGAACGTAGAGATTTTTTTGAGGTAGTTTCAATTTTACTACTTTTGTTTCTATTTCAACTATATTAAATCTAAAAATATCTTCGCAAACTGTTTCGTTTTCAGTATAATAAATTGATAAATTGCTCGAAGAAATAGGATATTCAAAAAAATTTTGTAAATTCAACACAAATTGTCCTTCTACAATATTGTTTTTAATTGCATAAATCTTTAAGATTTGGTCGTTAACACAACAATAATTATTTGGAAATCTTGGCGAAAAGCTTAATATTTCTGCATACATTTTCTCCGATTCAGGCTCCTGGTGGCATTCTTTTTCTTTAAGCCTATTTTGAATTTGTTGTAAGGGAAATTATGATTTTCTCACCATCTTTTTTACAACTTGCATAAAGTTTTCAAATTTAAATGCACTGTAAGCATCCAAATGACCAAAAACAATCGCGTCTTCGGCTAAATGGAGTAAGTTATGAACGTTGTAGGATGCGTTCTCTATTCCATAAAGTTCTACAAATTCTTTGACATATGATGAACCAATAGGTGAATGTAAAAACATTCGTTTATTGGGTGTCGCAGTTTCAAATGACCTACTCTGGAACGATCATGTAATGGCGATGGCAAAAAGCGCGTCTAAAAAACTCGGCCTCCTAAATAGATGCAAAAAATTTTTCACTCCATACCAATTGCTCCATGTTTATAAGTCCTATATTCGTCCCTGTATGGAGTACTGCTGTCAAGTTTGGGGTGCTGCCTCTGTTTCCATCTTGGCCCTCTTGGACTCTGTTCAAAAGCGAGCTATACGAATTGTAGGTGATCGAACTTTGACATCAAAACTTGATTCCCTACAACATCGTCGCACTGTTGCTGACCTCGTTGTTTTTTACAAATATCGTCATCAGCAGTGCTCAGATGAAATCAGCGGCATCATGCCTCAAACTTATTCTTACCCCCGTTCCACTCGGCAATCGGCTGCTGCAACCAGTGAAACGGTAAAGATCCCGCGCTGTCATACTGGCAGATCGCAGAGAGACTTCTTTGTCCGAACTGCGTACAAATGGAATAGTTTGCCGGAACACTTAGTCTCAGGTGGCTTCAACCCACAGATGTTTAAAAAAAGCGTTAATCTACACCTCAGAACGCCAGTTGTTGTGGGACCCAGGTCTAGACCTAGGTCTTAAAAGGTATTTATGTGTTGTTGTGACACATATTCTAAACCCTATTACACAACACATTTTATTAAAAAAAAAAAAAAAAAAAAATATTCCGATAGTAGCCGCGAGGCACATTGGTTGTTTTTCTTATAATCTACTGGGTGACTCAAGATCCGGATAGCGCATACCAATAGCAAAAAATGGTTGTAATATTTTTCTTTTAAAATATTTTTCAGTACAAAGGCACCTACAAAATCATTGTTTTTTGATTATTAGTTTAATAAAACGATAATTTAGAAAATACCTGTGTAACAAAGAAACATTCGAAGTTCTGTGGCCTTCCAATGATTCAGATCTTGTAAGGTTCTTTGTTTTCTTTTAAATTCTGAAGACATGCACTTTCGGATGCATTTTAAATTTCTATTAATAGAATCAATCGCATCCTTGTTCAACGAAAATGATTTTTTCCTTTGCTTAACAAGACATTGTAGCATTTGTCTTGTAACTCCCAGTAAAACACAATGCATATAGTCGATTGGAAAGTTTGTAACGCAGCCAATATCCAATCTTTCCAATACATTGACGTTACGAATATGATGTTCTTTGTCTACCTTTTCTCGAAAGCTTTCGTCGGTTCTCAATTGGTTTTTAATTTCTGGAAAACACACTTTGTGTTGGTAATACAAACCACGTATTGAGCATTTTGTGCAGCTATTATAGCCAGAATGTGTCTTGACTCCTATAAATAAAATTTTTATTAAAATTAATTTGTAAGTTGTATATCAGTAGACTACTTACCAAGAACAAATGATCTTGCTGGGGCATCACAAATAAATGTTCTTATTTGAATGTTTAAAAATTTTTCTTTATAGACAATAGGTTTGTTTTTTAAATTCAAGATTTCTTCAACAAACGGCTGAAGAAAAACATTTGAGCATCCTGGTTTTTTGTAACCATAAAAAATACCAATGATAAATATTTCTTTAAAGGGAATTATATTTCCAAGAATAGGCCATAATTGACTATTGGAACTTTTGGTTAATGGAACACCATCAATTCCAATATCTAATTTTATGGATGCTTCTACAAAATTGTTTTTACATAGAAATTTTTCTATTTGAGTTCTCAACCCAATATGAATATATTGTCCTTCACTCATTTCAATTATAGCTGTAGAATCATTCTTTGGAATTTTTTTCATTGTTTTTATGGTTTGTGGAAGGGTAGGATGGTATTTTTTCAAAAAATTCAATAAGCCATTTGCAGCTACTTCGGTTATATTAAATTCTACACACCATTGAACAATGTCGGAATAAATGTCTAAATTATTATTTAAAATATCACTTCTTTCCTGAACTTCTGTATATATTTCAGAATTATCTAAACTTTCATTGATACAGTTTTGCTGACTTTCCATAATTTCTCTATCAATTTCCATAAATTCTTTATTTGCATTAGAAACTTTTTTTGAGGATTATCCGCTTGAGAAGTAATGCTTTTAATCCGCATAGCTATTTCGTAATAACCTTTTCTATCCATTGTACCTAAATGCTTTAACTTACCGATTTAACTTAAACTGCTCCTAATTAGGCTAATTTATTTAAAATTAATGATGAATATAATAACTAAATATTAACAATAACTAAATATGATATGACTAAATGTTCTATTTATGATTATAACTAGATAAATGTTTTATATTATTTTATTATTATAAATTACACGATAATTAATTTTATTACTATATATTACACGAAAATTTAGGTTAAATAATAGTTCTTTAACACTAATTTTTACTGTTTTTAACTTTATTTTTATATAGATACACAATTCACAAAAGAAATAAAATGGAGTAATTGGAATGATTGTTCTTATAATACATAAAAAATAAAATGGAATAATAATCAATAATTGTTCTTTTAACTGTTTCTTTTATTTATATTATTTTACACTCTCAAAATAAACGCGAATTATCAAAAAACATTTAGAAATAAAATTTGTCGACAATGGTCTCTATGATATATTATCTAAATATATATGGTAGTTTAACAAATGGCGTTGTTTAAAAAAATATGGCGTACTATATATATTATACGTATATACTAATACAACCGCAAAACAATTCCTTACGTTTTTAGTTCGCATACGGTACGTTTTTTCCGAGTTCGCTAAATTTCTTAGAGGGTACTATGACCGAGATAATTGTTCGTTTGTTTATATCGTTGTTTTTTCGTGAACTTTAGCTGTGAGATTAAGAAGGCGAATTACAATGGATGCGTCATACGTGCGTTCGTTGTGCGTCCGTTGACAGCTTAAGTAGAATGCATACAAATGTATGAAAGTAATTTAATTTATGCGCTACAGCGCAGCGGACGCATGACGAACGCATCTAGTTGGTCTACTCTTTACTTTAAGAGATGCGTCATTTGACATTTCATTTTGCATTGTTTTCAAGCAAAAATTAGTTTTCAAATTTGTTTGTTACACTTAAAAATAAAAAATGGAGGAAAAATTGATTGACGAAGTAAAAGAAGTAGAATTTTAAAAAAAAGTAGAATTCGAAAAAGTTCGCAAAAGTACTCAAATGTCTGAACTTTCATTCGTGTTATTTTGAAAAATTTCTCTGGATCATTATATTTGATTTTATTAAAATTTAGTTCATAAAATCCACATTTCTTTCTATTTAAATTTATTTCTCGCACCCACCAACGCTTTTCCTTTTTTTTAGTTTTAAAATACGATTTAAACGCCAACAAAGCCGTAAAAGCTATAAAATCATTTTTTTCCAATTCTTCGTCCATTTTAAAAAACACAAAACAAAATTGTATTAAAAATAACTGTCAACGCACGTGTGATTGTAATTGTTTTTTTTTAATTTGGCGCATGTAACGGATAGAAATGTCAATAACGGAGGCACGCATTAACGTTTTATTCTAATTCAAGCTTGATATAAGGAGGCGATACTTTCTATGTGTTTTTGTATGGAGAAAACAACACAACCAAAAATGAAAAAAACAACGAGAAACAATCATGTGAATGTAGACTCATACTAAGTTTATACCACCGATAGTTTAATAGAATAATAGTTTTTTGCTATTAAACTATCGATACTTTGTGTGTTTATACCACAAAATAATATTATTCTATCACGTGGTATAAACGCTCAGAATAATATTGACAGATAGAATACGGCTACCATATTTCAAATTTGAATATAAAGTCTTATCAATCGAAAAGCATTTCAACAAAAAATTATAATTATAATACTCATATTATAAAATTATACTTTAAAATTAAAACTAAATTTTGAGTGATTTTGATGTTGCACATTTTTACAATCGCATGAAATTGTGTTTTACATTTTACGTTTTGACATTTACAGTTTTTTTTGAATATACTATTATACTATCGATCAAAAGCAAAATATCAAATAACTACCTGTCAAAGTAGAAAGGTATTAGGGCCATATCGACAGACGTAACTACAACTTTAGTTGTAGTCACAGTTTTTTCGAAATTGATGTTTAAAACTAGTATTTTTAAACCACATTAAAACTACGAATTTAGTTGAGATTTTGATGGTATTTTTAAACGTTATTTAAAACTATAATTTTTCGAACACACAGCAACAATTAGAAATCAGTAATTATGTATTAAAATTTATTGTAATAATAATAATAATGTAACTATAGTAAAAACAAGTTAAATGCAACACAAAACAATATTGAATTGCATGAAATAACAATTATTTAGAGTTTTCAATTAGTTAAATTTTTATAAAAAAACACAATTGAATTACACATATATATTAATGTCTCAAAACATTTTATTATAAAATATTATTTGACAACGTATTGATTTAAAAAAATCTATCATCGAATTTTAACCGTCAATTGTAAGTGTAAATTTAATCACCGATATCCACAACTAAAACTGCAACTACAACTTTAATCTACATTTAAAACTGACGATTTAATGTGGTTTAAAAATACCAAAACTGACACTTTAGTTGTAGTTGCGATTTTAGTTGGGTTTGTCGATATGGCCCTTAGTGTATTCTTTTCGGCTGTACCGAACAAATTTCAGTACAGTTCCAACACCGACTTATTTTTTTTGTATTGAAATTCATTCCAAAAGAATACAAAATTCGATATTTCGGTGTTGGAACTTGTTCGGTACAGCCGATAAAAATACACTATAGTCGCGTTTTTTCTTCGGACAACTGTCCGGGACAGCGATTGTTTTATTTATATTTTTTCGTTCAAATTAAAATTATTTCAATTTTGATTGCATAAATATTAAATATAACGATAAATATCCATCTATTTTAATTAATCTCTTTAAAATAAATTGGCAAATTAAATTTATTTTTACCAGTTCGCAACAAATCTTGTGTTTTATCGAGAGCAGTTCAGAACAGGTGAGGGAAATAAACAATTGGACATTTTTAGTACTATTTTTGAAATTAACACTATCTTCATGTATGTTTATTTTCAGATGTCAAAAACATTACATATATGTACATACGATAAATACGTACAAAACAAAAAATTAAATTTAATCTTTAATTTAATTTTTTTTTTTAGTTTACATCTCGTCGTTTAAATATAAAATATATGGCTCTTCATGAAATAGACATACATAGCACAAGCGTAAACAAACATTAATGGCGATTGTCAAAATATTCACTTGAAGTTAGCTACAATTTAGTTCTAAAAATGTCCTTGCATTTTACCAATATTTTTCTCTGTCCCGGATAGCCAGTTCGTAGATAAAACGCGACTTATATTATTCTATCCGTTTACACCGTAATAGTTAGATAGCTATTTGTTATTATTCTTTTATACTACCATGGTGTAAACTTAGTGTCAGTAAAAGTCGCGTTTTATCTTCGAACTGGCTGTCCGGGACAGAGAAAAATATGGGTAAAATGCAGGGAAATTTTTAGAACTAAATTGTAGCTAACTTCAAGTGAATATTTTGACAATCGCCATTAATGTTTGTTTACGCTTGTGTTATATTTGTTTATTTCATGAAGAGCCATATATTTTATATTTAAACGACGAGATTCAAACTAAAAAAAAAATTAAAGATTAAATTTAATTTTTTGTTTTGTACGTATATACGTATGTACATATATATGTAATGTTTTTGACATCTAAAAATAAACATACATGAAGATAGTGTTAATTTCAAAAATAGTACTAAAAATGTCCCATTGTTTATTTCCATCACCTGTTCTGAACTGCTCTCGATAAAACACAAGATTTGTTGCGAACTGGTAAAAATAAATTTAATTTGCCAATTTATTTTAAAGAGATTAATTAAAATAGATAGATAAACTATAAATATTTAATATTTATGCAATCAAAATTGAAATAATTTTAATTTGAACGAAAAAATATAAATAAAACAATCGCTGTCCCGGACAGTTGTCCGAAGAAAAAACGCGACTAAAATTATGTAAATTATTATTATACACCCTGTGATAGCTTTGAACATTTCATCTATTCGAACGAGAATCGCCCTACCGCAAGTTTGAAACAAGTGAGTTATACCATTTAAACATAAACAAAAAAGTTGTCAAATTAACGTGTGAAGATATTTAAGAGACTTGAAATTTAATTTTCTATCCAAATTTGGTGGATTTTATTTATTTTACAAATAAATATTAATAAAATGACTGAATTACATAATTTTTTTGATTTATTGCCGGATGAGGTAAGAAATTACATTAATGTTCGATTCAAGTATGATGTCATTGTGTTTTTATTGATAAAATTATATACGATATCTATAACTTTTATTTGCACCTGTGTTAATAAATTATGTTATTATTGTTTTCGACAAATCAGCTTTAATTGTAAATTCAGCTTTTAAAAATATTTTTTTTTATAGTGTTTGCTTCAATATAATACAAACTTTCAATATAAAATTTTACTCGATGGCCGGCGCCGGACATTACATTCTTTTTATCCTTTGCGTCATGGGTTTCTTTTAATAAAATTTAAATTAACGTTACTTGTCATTAGTTTCTTAATTGAAGTGCTTCTCGTCTTCAAAAAGGAGTCAAAAAATTGGAGTCAAACGGCAACTCAAAACTGTTGTTAAATTGCTGTTGATATTCCTGACTTATTTACTTTTTCGTTTTGGCGACTGATTTAGACATGCAGTTTTTAGTTGCACAATAAAATACAGTGTGAAGTTAATAGTAAGTGTGTTCCATTTACCACATTTTCCTTTACTTTTGTACTAAATTTCGTTTTCAAGTTAACCATATCAAATGATGGTAAAGCTACGTGACAAACTTACGTTTCTATTCACCGCCAGAGTTTTTGTCAGTTTAGAGAATAATTTCAAATATGTTTGCCCAAATGCTTATACAAATTTAGAATTTCTAGCCTAAATGTCATATTTCTGTCCAGCTTTCTTTAATTGTTTATATTTTGCATGAATCATAATTTTAATTTTCAGAAATTTTTTAATATTTAATTAATTTTCTTAAATTTAACAAACTCAAAATAAAATTTAAACTTAAAATTTTGTCAAACTAATAATTTTCTTTTACCTTGTTTAGCAATATTGTTTTTCAAAATTGTCAAAACAATTTATTGTCAAAAAAAAATGTCGGAAACGTGTGGTAAGAAAGAATTTGAGTTGTAGTAGATCAAAAATCTAATACACCTTACATTTAAGTCGTTCCATTTAAAATTCGGTTCGGGTAGCAAGTTTACCTAAAAGGAACACGGGTAGTAAGATATAGGTCGTGGCCCATTTCTCAAAAATGACGATCAAATTGAAATTTTGACGTTTCGCGCTGAAATATAATTTTTTGTTTTGCTTTATTTCCTTCCACAAAAATTAAATTTCGAAAACATAATCATTGGAAAACAAATATTATTTGAATTTCAACACAATCTGTCAAAATACGGCTTTGTACGAACTCACAAATATTTGACAGAACAAAGTTTTTATGGTGAAGGTGAAATTTTTAAAAACAAAATTTTGATATAAGGTTAAAAACTTTTTAATTTTTATGTTTGCTGTTAATAAACATATAATATATATACTATTATAAATATTACTTTGGCACTTAAAAGAACTTCGATAATAAATTGTTGTTCCTTCTGAAATAATTTGTTATGCCTACTATCACAATTTGATAATGCTAAAACCTATAGGGCGATTTTTCTGTTCCGGTGTTTACCGCAATGGCGCTGCAAAAAGGGGATAAGAGAAAAAATCACAAAAATTTTATATGGAATTCCATACAAAACACAATTTGAATAATCTTAAAAGTTATCTATGAAATTTCTTATTTTACTACAATTAAATAACTTAAATTTGTTTATGAACTATTATTGGAATGAACTATTGATGAACTATGAACTATTATTATTCTTTTGGAATTTATATTTAACATAACGAAACGTCAAAATTTGGTATAGGGCGATTTTTCTGTTCTGGTGTTTACCGCAATGGCGCTGCAAAAGGGGGATAAGAGAAAAAATTCAAAAACTTTTATATGGGATTTCATACAAAACACAACTTGAATAATTTTAAAAATTATCTATAAAATTTCTCATTTTACCACTATTGAACAGTTTTAATTTGCTTATGGAGTATTATTGACTATATTTTAAGCGTAATATATAAAATATTATTCTTAGGTCGCTCAAAAAAGAAACATAAAAATTGCCATAATTTCCCATACAAAGTTGTATGAAAAATTTAACCTATTTTCGTATTTGTTTTACAGACAGAAGAAAAGAAAATATTTTATATATTATGCTTAATATATTGTCAATAATACTTCATAAACAAATTTAAATTATTTAATTGTAGTAAAATGAGAAATTTCATAGATAACTTTTAAAATTATTCAAATTGTGTTTTGTATGGAATTCCATATAAAATTTTTGTGATTTTTTCTCTTATCCCCTTTTTGCAGCGCCATTGCGGTAAACACCGGAACAGAAAAATCGCCCTATACCAAATTTTGACGTTTCGTTATGTTAAATATAAATTCCAAAAGACAAAATTTTGACAATTAATTAATAATTTAAATTTGTTTATGAACTACTATTGTTTATATATTAAGCAAAATATATAAAATATTTGATTTTCTTCTGTCCGCAAAAAAATACGAAAATAGGTTAAATTTTTCATACAACTTTGTATGGGAAATTTTGGCAATTTTTATGTTTCTTTTTTGAGCGACTTAAGAAAAATATTTTATATATTACGCTTAAAATATAGTCAATAATACTCCATAAGCAAATCAAAATTAGTTAATCAATTATTAAATTTAATAATTAAAAGTAATATAATTTTTCTAACAACTTTTATTAAAAATGTTAATTAAAATAATTAACATTTTAATTAAAATTGTTCAATTGTGGTAAAATGAGAAATTTCATAGATAATATTTAAAATTATTCAAGTTGTGTTTTGTATGAAATCCTATATAAAAGTTTTTAAATTTATTCTCTTATCCCCCTTTTGCAGCGCCATTGCGGTAAACACCGGAACAGAAAAATCGCCCTATACCAAATTTTGACGTTTCGTTATGTTAAATATAAATTCCAAAAGACAAAATTTTGACAATTAATAGTTGTCATCTGTCATTATTTCGTGAGTTCGCACAAAGCAGTAGGATAGCAGAGTAAATTGAAATTGTTTAGTCGATTTGCAGATTCAATTTCAATTTCATCGAGATATGGGCCACAGCCATTGAGTGAATTCAGGCAATCTATCGGGTTTTTGCATTGGCTAAATATCTAGGAAAGAGTATTTTTACCATTTTATTGTCAATGGTAGTGTTCGGTCGTGCAATATCATAATAAATATCACGATATTTTACGGCAATTTCTTTTCCAGAAATTTAAAACCAGCAAAAATCTGATTTTTTTCGTGATAAATGGCTGCGTATAGTACTTCGAAAACTCATGATTTTTTTATCACTTTGTCTCGATTAGAAAGGGTTGGACAGGTTGCACGAGGCAAAACTTGTCCTGGCACGTAGACTCTACGGTGAATAGCGCTGTGCAATATTTAAGAATAATAACTTTCAATATGAGAGTTTAAACTTGCAATATGAGAATTATTATTATGTACTTATGGTCTGTTACATGAACATGTAAATTTTCGATAACTTTATTTAAATTTCCATTTAACTGGTTTTGCGTTTTTGCTCCGACTTTAAATCAAGCATTTAATTCACATTTGTTTTTTTTATTTGCCATATAGTCTAATCTTTGTTCATATATGTCAAGAAACGGCATGATAACCATTTGAGAGACATTTCTTATCCACGGTTTAGTTAAGTCTCATTAAAACAAATGTTCAAGCAACCGAGCACTATAATTTCTTTTAAGGTAAACTTGCTACCCGGAACAAATTATAAATAGAGCGACAAAAATATGATGGGTCTTAGATTATTCTTCTATAATGCAACTCTTGTACAATTTCCTAACCTTTATCTGACAATGTGCGTTCCATTTACCACATTTTCCTTTAGTTTTGTTCTAAATTTTGTTTTCAAGTTAACCATATTGAATCGTATTAAAAGTTCATAACAAACATGGGCATCTATACTGAATACTGAATAGATTCACCACCAGGGTATTTATCTTTTCAGGAAAATTTCTGATATGTTTGCCTAAATGTTTATTTCATTTCAGATTAGTTTATAGAGAAAACCAGCAAAAAAGTTTCTCAATGGCATAATTTCTCGTTTTGAAAATAAAATTCTTACAAAATTTTAATTTCCGTTTTTCAATTTTTTTAAACAATGCAGTCTATTTAACTAAAACCACCTGAACTCTTGTTTTATAGAAATTTAATTATTTCAAGGATACAAGTTAAGTATTTGAGGGAGTGGCTGCTTTTTACATAATTTACCTTTTCTCCTATTTCTACCTATCGGAAATTAATTTTAAATGCATGAGCTAATCGAGTACCGTAATTTAATTACCTATTAATGATAATTTCTGTCATAAAATGAGAGCAAAGTAATGAAAAGAATAGTCTTTAGAGGTATTTTTATCGTACAGCATCATTACTAAATTCATTTGTCAATCTTGTTGAAAAAGTATTAGTGTTGTGTTAGCAAAGAAGTTTTAAAGCGTATTATAGTTAAAATAATTTTTTTTTTAAAAACATGAGTAAATATCATTGTATAAAACCTTTTGGTATCGACAAGTGTTCAAAAACTTTACGAAATCTTACACCTAAAATTCAGAATAAATTACATTCGATAAATTATGTGTTTGATATTCATATGCGAAAGCGAATTTGTTCGTCTTGTAGAATTCGTCTCCTAATGATCAGTTCCACTGGAGGTATTTAAACTGAAAATACAGGTGATGCAGAATCAAGTTCAAGTGATGAAATATTGGAGGTACAGCAACAGTCTATCAGCGGACCAAGCGTTTTACGATCTATTATTTTATCACCAATGATAGTTAATATGGAACGTGATGAGCTAATTAATCGCATAAATAAACATATTGTGCCATTTGTAGCTAATCAAATTTCTCCTATTATTCGAAAGCGGTTATGTCGCAGTTTTGAGTATGAAAAGGATAAATCGGAGCAACTGGGTAGAAACATACAAAATATTTTAATTGGTTAGACTCTTGATTCTTCTGATGAAATAAAAGTGCAATTAAAATACATAAATTTATGATTAAAATTGACCACATTTTATGGTTCTCTAAAATATCATCAATTTAACCATAAAATTTTTTTGAGTGCAGTACGCTTCATGCGTCCTATGAAAACCCTAAATTATATTCACCGTTAGTGCTTAATAACTGTAGATCAAATTTGATAGATTCATTAAACAATGACCTTAAAACTATTTCGGATTGGGGGTTTGCTATGATAGTGTTGAATTCAATACGAGCAAAACACAGGTTTGTCATTTTTCTAAATTATCCACACCTAATCCGTTTCCATTAAAGTTTGACTCTAAAGATCTTGTCCAGAAAGAATCTGTGAGACTTGAAGGAGTAGAAGTTGAAAATAATCTCAAATGGAATTCCCATATTTTTAACTTAGTCAAGAACGCTGCTCAAAAATTAGGCTTTTTAGGACGATGCCGTAAGTTTTTTAATAGCGAACAGCTTCTTTTAATATACAAATCATTTATGCGTCCCTGCATGGAGTACTGTTCTCACATATGGGGTGGAGCTTATTATAATAGTTTGAAGTGCTTTGATTCTGTTCAGCGCAGAGCTGTCAAACTGATTGGTAACTCAAATCTTACTAATGAGCTTGATTCTTTGCAGCACAGACGAAATGTTGCTGATCTGACAATTTTCTACAAGTACATTATTGATGAACGAGCTTCCGTAGAGATAAAATCAATTTTACCTGAACCGGCCAATCTATTGCGTTACACCAGAGCAACTGTTGTGGTCCATCCATTTACGGTTCAAATAACTAGGTAACCAATGGAAAATGCAATTGGTAAAAAGGAACGAAGCAAGCAATTTTCCCATTGAAAGTCTATGGGAACCGTTTTTCGGTGATTATTCCTCCGTGGTATGTCTAATTTTCAATATTTTTTTTTTGTAAACCATCTATGGCTAGATGTCGTCTTACATGCAAAATTTCATTTTGATATCTTTAATAGTTTGGGAGGAGTATGCGGACAATCGAAAATCCGAATTGGGGAAAAATGGAGTTTCGCTACGCTTCACTCCAAAAAGGTGTAGAACTGTCGCCTTTCAACGTGATTTTTTCAATAGAGTCTCCCACCTTTGGAATGACTTGCCCGCTTAGGTATTCCCCGATAGCTATAATCCTCAAAATTTTAATGTTAACGTTAATAAGTTTATTAAAGAAACTTAATTTATTTAAACATAATCTTAATCCTTAGTTGGCATGGTATCTTCAGATATTCAGAGACGTTAATTCATAATTTATTAGAATTAACACTAAACATGCCTAATTTTGAATAAAAAAAAAAAATTTAAATTTTTGAACAAATATAAATTTTTGATATTGTAATAATTTCTGGAATATTTTCAAAATTTTGAAAAAAAGTTCAAAATTTGGAGTTTATTATAATTTTTGGAATATTTTTGGATTTCTAAAAGAAATCTGAATTTTTGGTTTTGTAATATTTCTGGAAACGCTAAATGGAGAAGTTTTTGAGTAGTTTGCTGAGCGTATCATCTTTTCACTAAATTATGTTAATATATGATCTGTTATAATTTTCCGGCAACGAATTTATGTTTCGTGTTAGTTTTGTAATAATTTTCAAAAGCATTCGTTTAGATTCTCTTGAAGAGTAAAGTCGTGTGGCTAATCGGTTGAAGTATAAATATACTTCAAACGAATGGCCACACATATAAAATG
Source organism: Diogma glabrata (assembly GCA_963693315.1). Taxonomy (NCBI): domain Eukaryota; kingdom Metazoa; phylum Arthropoda; class Insecta; order Diptera; family Cylindrotomidae; genus Diogma; species Diogma glabrata. The sequence goes on from OY856187.1 coordinate 186,223,369, forward strand.
TTATAAAATATAAATTTGAAAATATTTATTTGAAAGCAAAATGAAATAATAATTTTTTAGAATTTTATTATTGTGAAGTGAAGTGAAAAACAAATAAAAATTAATAGTGACATCAGACACATGTGCTCCTAAATTATATGTTGCAAATTGAAATTTTTAATAAAATGAATGTTTCAAACTTGCCTATAATAATAAAAGGATTTAGCCAATACTGCCTAAGATGAACTTATAATAACGGGTCAGAATCTCAAAGGATGGTCGAGATTATTAAAAATTGGAAATAGCACATGGGAAACATTCATTTACCGCTCTACATATTTCAAAGGAAATACTATTTAACACTACATTATCCTGATAAATGCTAATACTAATTGCTCAAATAAAAAAAAAATATATAGTCACGCTATTTAATAAATCCAAATAATAATAACATGTCTTGGGGCACCTGATTGGACATAAAAATATGGATTATAGTCAACATTAAATGTATCGGAAGTTTTTGAGGTCTGTTCTTCTGATGCACTAACCGGATTAGCTATACTTACATTACAAGTCAACGCAAAAATAAAACACGGATTCGTCAACAGTAAATGTATCGGAAGTTTTTGATGGCTGTTCTTCTGATGCATTCACCAGATTAGCTATACATACATCACAAGTCAACGCAAAAATATAATATGATTGATTGTACTAATAACACAGATTTATCAACATCAAATGTTTCGAAAGCTTTTGGGGACTTCTATTTTGAAGCATTCACCGGATTAGTCACACATATATTATAAGTCTACACAAAAATACAAGATATTGGATTTTGCAAGTCTGTTATTTCCTTGTACTCTGGTACAAATTCCTTATATGTCAATATGTAATTGGAGGGTTTGTAGAACGGCCTTCCAATTACAACAACAATTTCGCCATAAGTGCACGTTATAAATAAAATTAAATTAACCTAAAAATCATTTTAGATGTCAACGTTCTGCAACAAAATATACTTGATTTATCATTAGAATGAATACTTTGGAGTTCCTGGTCGTTTTGGGTGGAATGGCTGAGGATTCCTGATATCTTTTCCTGATTGTCAACATGTGATCGGAAGCTTTCTGGGGTCTTCCATTTACAATTATTTTGTTTAAAGAAATTTCTCGAACCAGAAATCAAACTATAAGTCATGTCTGCAATAAGATGTCTATGTTCTACAAGAACAAAAACACTGATTTTCCATTAAATTAACCTACAAGCCAAATTTGCTATACTAATTTTCAATAATATTATATAATTATTACAAGTACATTTGAAAATATTTAATGAATTATAAAAATTCACATGGTAAAGAATGTCTGAAATCTTAAAATCAATAACAGTAAAGAAATAATAATTTTAGCTTTGAAATAATTGAATCCTGAGTGAAATACTTAAAAATATAATCCAAAGTTAAGAAATGTAAAATGTTGATTGCAAATGTATATAACTTAGCTTGGCGTTTTGTATATTAATATAGGGAAAATTTTTTGAAATTATATAAATTAAGTAATGAAATGTATATCATTAATTGATATGTTTAATCTGAAATTTTTATATTGATGTAAAGTTAAAAATATGAAATTATATAAATTTAATAATTAATATGTGAATCATGGAGTGCTGAATGAGAAGAGAGTTCATTCCACTTCATCAGACTAACAGAGACCGGACAATAGAAATCTATATAGATGGATCTTGCTTGGGATGATGTGTGGAATACTGCTTTCTAGCTCTGCTCAGCAGGTTATCATGATATTGCAAATGAATTATTAACTGTAACATTTGAGGATGTGGACTGTAAAATTGTCCAAACCAAATCAAAATTTTAAATTTAATAAATAAATAAATAAACTTTCAAAAGATATAAAATACTTGTACTTTTACAAAGAGTTTTATGTTTGATATACATCGTTGCCGATAACTAAAAAGAATGTCTTCATAAAAGTTTTATGCCGAAAACTATATCAAAATCCTTAACCAAACCGAAGTCTTGTAATCTCGAGCTGTGAGATTTTAGCCCCTTTATATTTTATGAATTATATTTTATTATAAAAATAAACATAATGTAATAATCTCATATAATATTTATTTCATGTGTATACATATGAAAAATACAGAATAATTACAAAAAATCAAAAATTCACATATATATATACGTTAAACCGTCAATTTTGTTAAACCGTTATTTTGACGTATTTTCGGAAAAATAGATATACCGTATACTGATATTGGACCCTAGGATAGCCAACGAAAAATGAAATAGAATATAATTATCATATCAATAAATCAATAATTTACAACATATAATTTAAAAAAAACATTTTGAATTTTCTTCATTAAATAGATATGAAATTTGAAATCCGTCAAATTGACGGGGTTTGTAAATCTAGTGTTAATATACACCTCTGCCAAAAACTAAAAACAATGTCCTCATGATCGCCTTCGGCGGCAAAGTATATAAAAACCCTTAAAAAAACAAACCGAAATGTTAGTATATCAGAGTCTTGAGATTTCAGTCCATCCATATTTTACTATTTTAGTTTGTACAACTTCAACCAACACTACTGTAATTATACTTCTTAATAGAAGCTCCTTCCAACACAAAACTTTTCATTACTTTATAATATATATAGATAAGTGACCGACGAAAGATGTTTTTTAATATCTGAAGCCTGAACCAAATCGTCTTTTTAACAGTAAGAATAATACGATTCTCAAACATCACTCAACCTACTTTTGGTGCATGAGTCAGGTTTTGAAGATAAAGTAACAACTTAAGGTATTCAGAACAATTTTTATATGTACACGTTTCTAACGGACCGCTTTATTCAGGACAAACGCCCGCGTCAAGTCACTATCATGGAGAACCCATGGACACCAGGTAAACTGGTCAACAATTTTTAATATCGTGTTTCTCTGTTTCTGTCAAAAAAAAAAAAGAATTTGATGATACGAAATCACCCCAAATGGGTTGAACGAAACATGACCTTAATCTTCTTAAATATGTAATTATATTTTATAGATGTTATTTAACTATTTTTTTGTCATTACAGATGATATTGAATATTAGTTCATATCTCGAGTATGAAGACATACAGTCACTACGTTTAACATGTTTACGATTCGAAATTGTATTAAAACATATTTTTGAAGAAACATCAAAACTTGTAATTGATCGTTGGCGAAAATTTAATCTTTCATTATCGGATCCAAAATATAATTTTGTTTATCGATGTGATAAGAGTTTTACAAGTATTCGTTTCAACGAATATGATTTTGATGGAAGTAATCAAAAGGATATTGAAGAATTTTTTAATATTTATGCAAAAAATATTGAAAATCTAGAATTACGTTACTGTAAAATTAATGAAGTAAGTCTATTAAATCTTTTGGATATATTACCAAAGTTAAAATCACTAGAACTTGGTACGCCTTATGATATAAATGGAGCAAAAATTATTGAAAAAGTAATTGATCGTATTAGATCGTTAACGTTTTCGTCACAAACATATTTTGATAAAGATGCAATTGAACGGATTACCCCAAAAGGAGACCCAATGATTGAGCAGCTAAATCTTGAATATGTACGTGATCACAAGGTAGATGATGAAAATGTAACGAGTTTTCAACAGCGTGGAGTTTATCCGTTACTTCAAAAGATTGCTAAAAATTTAAAAAAATTTAACATATTTTCGATGAATTGTGATGAAGATATTGTTGAATGTTTAAATCAAATCAATTTAAATTTGGAAGCATTAAAAATTTATATAAGTTATCGTGTGGAAGATGATCATTTTGACCGATTTGCAAAACAATTGAAAAACTTAGTTTCTCTAGAAATAAGTGGAACGTATTTTAGTGATGAGGATGCTGAATGTATTTTCGATAATATGAAGAATTTGAAATCATTGAGTTTCGGGGAATGCGATGTTTTATCGAATGATGGAATAAAAAATGTTGTTAAGTTAAAAAATCTTGAGGTAATTAATAATTTGTTTTTAAATCCATATCACACAAAAATTTATTAAATTTTTTTTTATCTACTACACTACTCAACTCCAAAAACTATTTGATAACATTTTCAAAATTATATCTTGAATTAGGATGTGGGTTTTTTTTTCTTCTTTCAGGAATTCAAAATAAACACATGTCAAAATATATCAAACAAAGGCATTTCCGAAGGAATAGCGAAAACTGTTAATCTAACTTTAAAATGTTTTTTGATAAATCAACACCAATCAGACGATGTGTTAGTTTCGGTTGCCACAAATCTGTTAAATCTTAAATCATTATGTCTGTCAACATGTTTATATTTCACACCAAAATTGGTTCCATTAATCTATGAACGTCTTCAGTATTTGAATGAGTTAACATTAAGTTCATTAAATTCACCGGAAGATCATGAAATGTTTGAACCGCATGAAGTTAATAATGTCCTTATACCTCCACCATTGGCAAATGAAAATACAAAAGTATCGGCATTAAAAAATTTAACGAAATTAGAAATTTATGGTTTTGATGGTATTCCTGGAGCTTCCATTGAGGATATATCGGAAATAAAAAATTTGAAAGAATTAACTTTACATAACTACAATCAAATTACAAAAGACGATTTAATAAATATTTTAAAGAAATGTCGTAAAATTAGGAAAATTGATTTACGTTATTGTAATGATTTTCTCTCAAGCGAAGATGATTATGATGAAATTCGTCTTGTTAAAAATTGTAAAACTACAGTTAACATTAATTTTGGTTCAATATAGTATATTAAGGTTAATTTGTTTTTAAATTTACTAAACTGAAGATTCATTGTGGTTAGTAATGTTTCTCATACTTTTTGTTTATACATTGATATTACTATGTATCGTAAGTTTTGAAAATAAAAGCGACTAACGTTTATTTTGTGTAATCTTAAGGTAATTTAAATATACTATAATATTTCTTTGATTTCACTCAAAATGCGTAAAAAATTAATTGGCTAATTTAGCAGCCAAGTAAATAAACTGCGTAAGGTACTGTTTCGTCCTTTTAAACACAAAATCTACAAGGAGAATCATTCCTTACACGCTGTATGATGTTTACATGTTAGCAATATTACCAAAAGTTTCAGCTCTGGAATTAATATCTTGTAAGACTTGAAGTCTTATGTCTACTTCATTCAACAACATTGAAAAAGATAATGATCGTCTAAAGTTGGTAATCTTTGTACTTTCTTGTCTTGCATGTAATTGGATATTAATATTTTTTTTTTTAAAATAAAAAGTGTTGTGTAATAGGGTTTAGAATATGTGTCACAACAACACATAAATACCTTTTAAGACCTAGGTCCCACAACAACTGGCGTTCTAAGGTGTTGATGAATGCTTTTTTTAAACCTCTGCGGGTTGAAGCCACCTGAGACTAAGGGTTCCGGCAAACTATTCCATTTGTATGCCGTTCGGATAAAGAAGTCTCTGCGATCTGCCAGTATGACAGCGCGGGATCTCGACCGTTTCACTGGTTCCGGTAGCCGATTGCCGAGTGGAACGGGGGTAAGAATAAGTTTGAGGCATGATGCTGCTGATTTCATCTGAGCACTGTTGATGACGATATTTGTAAAAAACAACGAGGTCAGTAACAGTGCGACGATGTTGTAGGGAATCAAGTTTTGATGTCAAAGCTCGATCACCCACAATTCGTATAGCTCGCTTTTGAATGGAGTGAAAAATTTTTTGCATCTATTTAGGAGACCGAGTCTATTAACATGAGAACATGATCGTTCCAGAGTAGGTCATTTGAAACTGTGACACCCAATAAACGAATGTTTTTACATTCACCTATTGGTTTTTTTTTTTTTTTTTAATAAAATGTGTTGTGTAATAGGGTTTAGAATAAGTGTCACAACAACACATAAATACCTTTTAAGACCTAGGTCTAGACCTGGGTCCCACAACAACTGGCATTCTGAGGTGTAGATTAACGCTTTTTTTAAACATCTGCGGGTTGAAGCCACCTGAGACTAAGTGTTCCGGCAAACTATTCCATTTGTACGCAGTTCGGACAAAGAAGTCTCTCTGCGATCTGCCAGTATGACAGCGCGGGATCTTTACCGTTTCACTGGTTGCAGCAGCCGATTGCCGAGTGGAACGGGGGTAAGAATAAGTTTGAGGCATGATGCCGCTGATTTCATATGAGCACTGCGGATGACGATATTTGTAAAAAACAACGAGGTCAGCAACAGTGCGACGATGTTGTAGGGAATCAAGTTTTGATGTCAAAGTTCGATCACCCACAATTCGTATAGCTCGCTTTTGAACAGAGTCCAAGAGGGCCAAGATGGAAACAGAGGCAGCACCCCAAACTTGACAGCAGTACTCCATACAGGGACGAATATAGGACTTATAAACATGAAGCAATTGGTATGGAGTGAAAATTTTTTTGCATCTATTTAGGAGGCCGAGTTTTTTAGACGCGCTTTTTGCCATCGCCATTACATGATCGTTCCAGAGTAGGTCATTTGAAACCGTGACACCCAATAAACGAATGTTTTTACATTCACCTATTGGTTTATCACACATACTGAATCACACATACACATTTATCACACATACTGAATAAAAAATCTTTGGGGAACTCGGTCTTTAATCTGGAAACAATCAACAGCTGTGTTTTGGTAGAGTTGAAGTTGACCAGGTTTTGGTCACCCCAATCGGCGACTTTTTTTAGGTCTTTATTCACGTTTATGGCAGCGTCTCTCCGGGCGGGATTAGTTCGTTCGTGCATTTTACCTTTTGAAGGAAGGGGCTCGAACGACTTGTGCAGAGTACTATCATCTGCAAAACTTTATTGGGTTGCTGGTGATTTTCAACAATTCGTTGATATAAATCAAAAATAGGGTTGGGGGCAATACTGAGCCTTGAGGTACACCAGCGTTAATTAGTTTAGACCAGAGTTTCGAACCGAAATGTTTTCCGTTTCGGTTTACGGTTTCGTTCCGACTATTATTTCGTTCCGGTTTTCGGTTTGGTTCCTTAGTTTATTTTTTCGTTCCGGTTTTCGGTTCGGTTCCGGTTCAGTTCCGATGTCAAAATCAAGGATTTTCAGTATTCTTATGCAAAAATTCAAAAGAAACAACTTCAGTAATTATTGAATCTAGAACATCGATACAGGCTTCAGTAAGAAGTTTTTCAGGCATGGTACCGTAATATTTTGAGGTTTAAATTTCATGTCTAATAACGTTTGAGTAAGCGTCATTACACTACTTGAGCTTAACTTTGATGACAGATTTCGTTTACATGAAGCTTTTGCTGATATTTTAAGACATTTTAAATTCTTTTTTATGAAACCGTTCAATATGCCTCTCAAAATTTGCTGCATGGTTTCATAGTATTTTAAAAAAATGTAATAAATTTTGGAATAGATTAGAAACCAAAATTGTAGTACCTATAGCTAATTTTACATGCAAAATGAAAATATTTTACTCATAATATATGAGTAGCTTTTTGTTAGAATGTTTTTTTTGTTTTTTCACTGCAAACCGTTTTACATGAACCGTACATAAAATGATTTTTTCGTTCCGCTTACGGTTCATTACATATAAAAAATTACGGTTTCGGTTACGTTACGGTTCAGCCCAAAATTTCGGTGAATAACGGTTTTCGGTTTACGGTTCGGTTCCGGTTCGAAACTCTGGTTTAGACTCAGAAGAAAATCCGTCTAAGGAGACCGAAATGTATCGGTTGGATAGAAAATTTTGAATCAGCTTCACAACATTGGGATGAAAACCATACGCAACGAGCTTGTGTTGATTAAGCTGGCATGCCAGACTCGATCGAATACCTTGGAGATGTCTAAAGCGATAACGTATGTCTCACCACATTTATCAAGTATGCTGTTCTAACAATGCGCTACATGTTTAATAGATCGGTGGTTGATCTTTTGTTTCGAAAACCGTATTGACTGTCGGATATTAAATGATTTTCTTTCAGAAATTTTGAAATGTGTGTATTAATATATGCTCGTAGACTTCGGATAGGACCGATAGTAAAGCTATTGGCCTATAATTTGAGATATCGGATTTTGGTCCCTTGCTATGCTAATAGATCGATTAACTGAACTAAGATAAATTGAACAATTTACAAACAAACATAAATAAAAATCAGGATAGCTATAATAAAGAGTTAGCTTTCTCATACGTCGCCATATTAGTAAACATCTATCGGCTTCTTCTCAATCAGTGTGCGAATTCACAATCAAAAATGTTGCAAATTAAATGATAATCAATGTTCCTGCACGTGTTTTTGCTTAGTAATCAGTGATCGAATCTAGATGGTGGTTTGGGGATTACGTTTATCGAATGGAGTTAGGCCGATTCGAGGAAGGTACAAAAACGTGACAAAATGAATAACTGTATCAAAAACATCAATCATCATACGGCTAATAGAAGTTCTATTGACATATGAGCTAACGTAAAATATCACAAACTACTATTGACATATGAGCTAACGTAAAATATCACATACTTCTGGCAATAACAGTGAGATTACAGATGTAAAATGACCAGCAAAATATTTTTCGGTAATTTTACCGTCAAATTACTGGTAAGATTGGTAAAATTGGAAAAATATAAAACAGTTTCAAAAAATTAAGTTATAATTTTATAAATGCAAATTTTATTTTTCTACGATCGTGCAAAAAGTGACTACGTTTTGCACTATGTACTCTGCCAAAAGTTTAATTTTTTGCACTAGTGCAAAAAGTACCTTACTAGTGCAAAAGTTTTTCCACTAGTGCAAAAAGTACCTTACAGCCTAGTGCAAAATTTCCTTAAGCTCGTAGAAAAAATGTTGTGGTCAACACGTGCAAAAAGCATATTTGTTGCAAATATGCACTTTTTGCACTAGTTACACAAATAAATATTAATTCAAAATTACATACATATATACGTACTCGATACGTACAGTATCAGGCAGGAAAATACTTATAAGCACCAATAAATTTGAATTTTGTACGAACCCAGGAATTATTCACTTAGCAGTACATCTAGACAGAAAATGGAAAACACAACTTTTTCCCCGCTTCAAAAGTGCCACAAATCCTAAACAAATTTGCTATAACGTTGACTGCTTTCTTCACGTTGTATTTGGCAATTTTTACGTATAACACATGAATGGAGCTAGAAAACCATTTGATATACGCAAATAAGAAAGTGAGTTGATGAACAACCACGCATATTAAAAAAACTACCGTATTCAGATATTTATCTGCACACACTGTAAGAAAATAGGCACAATGTCTAAGGTATAATGTCTTTACAGCAACTGAGAATGGCCAGCTGAATTTGTTGGAGGACACCCAACACTCGAATTTATGAATTATGTACGCGTGCAACACCTCAATATTCGTGCACAGTTTTTCATTCCAACAGAGTTATGGTAGAAATATAAATCGCAGATGGCTGCAGACATTTTGCTATAAAAACGGAAGGAAAATTAAAATACGAACATGAATTCCAAGCAAAAATCTACAACGAAGCATTGATAATGAATGATTCGTTGCGTTGCAAGTTTTTAACTTTTTGAGAAAGCTATCGATCTGCTGTTGTTACTTCGTTCAATGTAGAATTACATTACATCGTGAACAAAACAAAACAATACGTGCCAAATTTGTCTCGTATTTACAAATATTCGTAAGCGGCTTTACGATCAAATAATCCAAAATACCATATAACACGGTTAAAAAAAAGCTTCTTAGAAGTGAATTGCTACCCTGTCGAAGAACTGCTCAAAGCAGATTTGAAATTGTCATTGAACATTCTGGTTCAGTCCATTGACACTTCCACGTGTAACATTGCCAAAGCATCCAGCATCAGAAAAGTATTGCAGAAGTGCAAACTTATTGTTTGAAGAACAAAAAATTCCTAGAGACTGTTGATCAGTAATAGCTTTTTCGAAGAAACCTCAGATCGCATTAATATTGCTGGACATTTCAGGCAAATACAACACGGAATTCATCCAGCGGACACCAGCAAACAAGAGAAATGCTTGCCTGAAGTACTCTCTTTTGTGGCAACACATAATGGTGTTAAAATTAACGATCAGCTATATTATTTCTACATCAATTGCTGGGAATTTGAAACGGAAAGGTGCTGGTTGACCTTTCATTATTAAGCACTACACTGTCTCATAAGTTCTGTAATTTGGTGAGGTCAAAAGAAGAATTAGATGAAAAATTATTCCATAATATTTTAAACAATTATAAGAATCACGAGTGTAGAAGAATGCAGTAGAGAGCCTACCAGTGTAGAGCAGAACAGTGTAGATAATTATTTGCTTTATACGTTGCTGTGTGTCATAAATTTAATGTTGAGACTTTTCTTACATCCAATTTTGATAATATAATTTAACGTTCTCTGTATGTTTGTGACTGGTACAATGCACCCTCTTTACACTAGAATTCAAGGGTGGCGAACCTATGACATTCGCGCCAGGATTAGCACCTATAAAAAATTGCTGGAACGTAAAAATTTGCTGGTGAAGCGTTTACGTTCGCACATACACGCGAGCGTATTTAACCCTCAGAAAATGAAAAACCTAGATACAGCACTCATATAATACACCTAATAGGAAAATGAGATAATTATTTTTTGAGAAAATTTGGAGGCTTGAACACGGACTGAAAAGTGAAATTAACACAGGAGTTTTCCCCAATTGTTTAGTCAGTTATAGAGGAATTTTCTTCAAGATTTACTCAATTCAGACAATTTGTAGAAACCTTAAAATTTTTTAAATCCAGATACAACATCACCAGTTATTCTTAATTTGTAAATTTTTGAATGGTTAAATTTAGATGAAACAGAGCTGCAACTGATTAATTTTCAATCGAGCTCCGTATGGAAACAAACGCTTATAGATTTGAAAAATGTTTTGGAAATCATTGAAAAAAATCGATCATTGGGCACAATCAAAAATAATGCAGAAGAAAATAGGAAATACTGAAAACCTGGCATACCATCCCCGAAACCTTGTTTAAATACACTAGCGATGGCTATACTAATTTTTCTCTCTAATTTTTCTTCTACGTATGTGTGCGAGTCATTATTTTCAGAAATTAATTTTTTTAAGGTACAGTTTGAGAAATAGAATGACCGATAAATCTAATTTGGGGTACGTTCTGTTAAAAGTGACTAATTCTTTCAGTAGTGTCAGGCTCATGACATCAAATAATTGTCATCCAAGATGCACAGAAAAAATCGCATTAATAAACTTAAATTTAATTTTTATATTTCAATTAAATCTTTAACGATTTTTACAAAATGGCGGGGCTAACTTTCATTCGAAAAATGGTTTTAGCGTGGTTTAAATTATTCTGTTGGTGATACGATATTTTTTCAGTAGCACAACCAGCACAACTATAACACAATACAGCACTTCTTTTGTTTTTGATTTCTTCCAAAATGGCGGGGCTAGCTTCTATTCGAAAAAAAGATGCTAACTTTGTAAAAAAATTCTGTTAGAAAGAAAACGAAAGTTTTGTCTAAGTAGCACAACCAGCACAACTCGAGCACAATACAGCACAACCTTTGGTTTTCATTTTTTTCAAAATGGCGGGGCTAACTTCTACTCGAAAAGTCGTTTTAGCGTGCCAACTTTTATTCATTGATAATATGGAACTATTTCTGAGTAGCACAACCCTAGCACAATGCAGCACAACCTTTGCTTTTAATTTTTTTCAAAATGGCGGGGCTAACTTCAACCTGAAAAATCGTTTTAGCGTGTTTAAATTATTCTGCTGGTGGTACAAATTTGTTCTTCAATAGCACAACTCTAACACCGTACAGCAGACCCTTCGTTTTTCTTTTTTTCCAAAATGGCGGGGCTAACTTTTACTCGAAAAAATGATTTTAGTGTTATAAAATTTTTCCACTAGGAATATGAATTTTTTTTCTAAATAGCACAACCAGCAGAATACGAGGACAATACAGGACATCCCTTGTTTTTCAGATATTTAAAAATGGCGGGGCTAACTTCTGCTCGAAAAATTGTTTCAGCGTGCCAACTTTTTCCATTAGTGATATGGCATTCTTTCTGAGTAGCAAATCCAGCACAACTGTAGCACAATACAGCACAATCTTTGTTTTTAATTTTCTTAAAAATGGCGGAGCTTAGTTAGGTGACTTCATTAAACAATTTTATTAAAGGTGATCTGTGGAAATAAAAGCAAGAGTTATATAAAAGGGATAATAGTGGCAAAAAATGCAGCATCAAGGACTCACAAGAAGCGTTCTTGTATATAGGAAAAACTGCTGCAGAGCTGGAGAAGCATATTGAGTATATTATACAACAGAGAAGCTCTATCGAGCCGTTTATTTTAACTATAGGAGACGATATATTTTCGACCAAAGAAATACATTTGTATTTTGATGGAATTAAGTATTCGTTTAAAAGCCTAATTAGAGCTATAGATACACATTTTAAAATTTTTATTTATTTCACCTGAAATATCCTGTTGCGGCATCTATGTTTTGGTCAGTTTTTCAACATAATTTTTATAAAATGAAAAATTTGAAATTCCAAACATGCCAAATTATCTATCCTTAGTTCCTTTTTATCATAATTTTAAAACTTTTTTTATATTATTATTAAATAATACAATTTGAAATTTGTTTTACACAACAACATTTATAAAATATATGTATAGGTATCTGTATATGTATAGTTGGATGAATAAATATTATTTGAATTATAAAAAACTAACTAGGTAGCTTTCTTACTATTTTATTTTACAGGTGTTTACCATATCATATCATGTCTTACTGAACGCTTTTTACAACCCTGCACAGTCCAATAAATTACATATTTTAATACAATTATAGCATAATTTAATTAAATTATAGCAATATATTTATAGTGTAGGAATATATTGGATCAACGTAATAGGTACATTAATTTTTTAATGTAATATTTCATTGGCGGAGTAAATACTTGACATTGCATTAATGTAATATTCAGCTGTCGTAATAAATATTTAACATTGTTTGAATGTAATATTACACTACCCCAAACAAAATTATACATCACAAGTGAGTAATAATATACTGACTTAGTAAATACTATACATTGTATTATTGTAATATTAAATTAAACTAGTACATGCATTACATTGCATAAACGTATTATTAAATTATCGTAATAAATATTCTACATTGTTATAATGTAATATTTCACCATCGCAAACAATACTTTACATTAGAGATAAGCTTACAAATAATGCGTACATTATACAAATGTTACTTTTTATTCAGCCAATAAAACATTTTATTGACCGGAATTAATAACAAAATACATTGAAACAAAGCCCATAGATACAATATGTTCCTTTTTCGTTCAGTGTAAACGCTTTCCAAATTATGAACTACGTGGTGATGGCTACAACACAGTAGTATTAAAGGTTTGTCTACCTGAAATCTCTTTTTTCAGAATAGCTCTATACCGGCCCCCAAACAAACACAGTCCCAATTTTTTTATTGACTAATGTTGTGGACGAAATTAGAGCACAATTTCAAAATTGTAAAGTTATCGTTACCGGTGACTTCAACGTCCACAACAAATCGTGGTTAGAATCTTCCAAAACGACCGACGACGACAACAATGGAAGGCAGGCAGAAATATTTGCCGCATCGCACGACCTGACGCAGATTGTAAAAAACAAAACCTTCACTCCTCGTAATGGCGGAAACAATAGTTTTCACCTAGACCTCTATCTCACATCTATGCCAGATATTACGAGTGTCGATGTCGATAAGGGTAGCATTGGAAATTCTGACCATTATCTAATCACATCAGTGATCAAAACTGATTTACTACAAACTAGAGTTCCCAAACCCCGTAAAATATTTTACTTTTCAAAAATGGACACGATTGGTCTCCGAAGTTTTTTTCAAGGTTTCCATTTTGATCGTCATTGTTTTTATACTGACGATGTAAATGTTTCTGCTCAAAACTTTACTGAAACCATTCAATTCGGTATTAACAAATTCATTCCCTTTTCAATAATGAAACCCCAACAAAAATATTTGTTTTCCAAGGCAGCCAAATTGGCTCTTAGAAACAAACGTAGACTATTTAAAATTTGGATTCATAAAAAGAATTCTGTTAATCGATCCCAATATTTAAAGGCCAACAAAATATCAAACCAGATGATTGAAAACGAAAAGGCAGAGATTGACAGAGCGAAAGCGGCAAAACTTTCGAGTATGTCAATTTCTGACAAAAGTCTTTACAGTGCCATTAATTCTTTAAATTGTGGTACTTAATCTTCTATCCCTCCTATCATCGATGGTGACTCAATCGTTACTGACCCTGGACAAGAAAGCTACACTGTTCGCGTAACGCTTTGCTTCAAATTCGACAGTTTTAAAAACTCCTAAAGAAAATCCCCAAATCCAGTCTTCAGGAGTTAATATGAAACAATTACATTTCAAACCCAAAATTGTCGAAAAATTTTTAAGGGGGTTAAACAACAACAAAGCCTCCGGTCTGGACAACATTCCTCCTGTTATTCTAAAAACATTTTCAAAAGAACTTGCACCAACTCTCACCAAAATATTTTATAAATCCTATAAATCTGGTATTTTTCCATCCTGCTGGAAGTTGGCCAATGTCCAGCCTGTCCCAAAAAAGGAACGAAGTGTGATATTTCAAATTATAGACCAATAACTTTACTCCCAGTCCTGTCTAAAATATACGAGCAATATATTAGTTCACACATATCAACATTTTTGGAGGACAACCATTTGATATCTGACAGCCAATACCGTTTTAGAAACAAAAGACCAATAACCGATCTATTGAACTCTGTAGCACATCTTTGGAATAGCATACTTGAGAAAGGTGGTGAAACGTTCGTAATCGCATTAGACATTTCAAAAGCATTTGATGGAATCTGGCATGCCAACTTAATCAACAAGCTCGTTGCGTACGGTTTTCATCCCGCAGTCGTGAAGTTGATTCAAAATTTTCTGTCTAACCGATACATCTCGGTATCTATATATGGCTTTTCTTCTGAGTCCAAATTAATTAACGCTGGTGTATCCCAAGGCTCAGTTTTATCCCCCACTTTATTCCTAATTTATATAAACGAACTGTTGCAAATCACTAGTAACCCAATAAATAGTTTTGCAGGTGATAGTACACTGCACAAGTCATTCGTACCCCTATCTTCTAAGGGTAAAATGCATAAACGAATAAATCCCGCCCGGAGAGACGCTGCCATAAATGTAAACGAGGACCTAAAAAAAGTCGCCGATTGGGGTGACAAAAATTTGGTCAATTTTAATTCCACCAAAACACAGCTATTGATTGTTTCCAGATCAAAGACCGACCCGAGCAGGGTTGTACAAAAGGCCCAGCAGCAGACCATTACCGGGTGCCTTCTTGCAGCAATGGGTGAATAATGTGAGCCATGACTGGGCCATTAAATTATTAACTCTGGATGATAACTATGGGCAGATCTGGGCGAATGTTCAAGACCCAATAACAGAAAAACATACGGGTCCAGTAATGGCAATTAATAAATATATTAATCGCCCGAGCTGGGTTGTACAAAAGGCCCAGCAACAGACCATTATTGGGTGATTTAGATCTTGCAGCAATGGGTGAATAATGTGAGCCATAACTGGACCATTTTAATATTAACTCTGGATGATAAGTAGGGGCATATCTGGGTGACTACTCACTACCTAATAACAGACACATATTGGTCCAGTAAAGGCAATTAATAAATATATTAATTGGCTGTTGAATGAAATAATAATAACATTTATAATTTATTCTTAGAATAATAATTTTATTATAACAATTATAATTTATCATTATTATTATTTTTAATCTTTTTTCTGTTTAGCAAGTTATAGCAACAATATTGATCAATTCAGAATTTAAATTTCAACAATATATTTATTTTATTTCATTTTTATTTTTGTTAAATAATATTATAAATAAAGTTACTCCACAACTTTCGATGTTTTCTGATTTTTTCAACCTCCATCACGATCTAATATGACCCACCAAATTCTTTAAATATCCAGAAAGTGATGAATCTTGAGCCAGCACGTCTGTAGAAAAAATATATTCGTTATGTAAGCAATTATTTTTAGTATGTACTATTTATCTTTAGTTAAAACTTTATTTATACTAACCTGGCAAGCAAGCAAATGTACCAGTGTTTAAATTTCAATTTCAGTATATTTTTATTTAATTTCATTTTCGTTTTAGTTAAATATAATAATACAAAATATAATTATTGCACAGCTTTCGATGATTCCCGATCTTTTCGACCGCCATCACGATCTTTTGCGCCAAATAACCATCGTCCAACTTCACCCGCCAAATTCTTTAAATCTCCAGAAAGCGATGCATCTTGGATCAGCACGTCTATACAAAAAATTATTGTTACTTAAGAAATGATTTTTATACCTCTGTAATTAAAAATTTAATAATACTAACCTTGCAAGCAAGCAAAAGTAGAGTGTCGCTGAAATTTTTTTTCCCAACTCCATGCACTTTGCGCCCAGTACCGGAATAATTTAGCTCCACATCTTTTCCTATTGTGTGTGACAAAATTTTACCAATGGCCACACTTATCTTGGTTTCGCCAATAATTTTTATTCGATAAAAAGCCATCTTTATCAATAAATAAATAAATTATTCAATTTAATCGTGCTGATAAAATTAATTATTAATTAATTAATGATGTTTCTTTCTTATTTTACATTATTTAAAAAATTAATTTTTATTGTAAAATGTCCACTTACTAAAGCATTTTTATATTCAGGGCTGTTTGAAAGTTGTTTTTCAAAATTGAAAAAGTCATCAATTGTCTTAAGTGGAAGCATTGAATTCAATCCCTGTTCTTTTACATCACACAAATTCTTTGTTGTGGTTGCTGCAGAAGCTTTAGCACTGGTGTTTGCAATTATAGCATGTTTCAATTCGTCACTCTTGTGTGCAATATCATACAAGATGCTCCTTTTTGATGATTCTATCGATTTAGTCAGTATTGCTGTCATTTCTTTAAACTTCCCATCTATTTAATTTTCAATGTGATCTGAAAAATATGAATTTGTACATCTTATAAACAAGAAACTATGATTATATTGAGTCTCAAAAAATATACTGAGAATAATATTATTCATTTATAAACTTTTCAATAATCACAAAAATCGAAAAATAGTAATAAAACTCACCGACTAACTCTGAGGATAACGGCTCTGTAGGCTTTTTTATTACATCAGGTGCTTTATCTATCATAGAAACAAAAAAAAAATTACCAAAATGACATAAAACATTTCTTACACATTCTTTTAATTTTTCTAATTAGAGAAATTACATATAATCATAAATGCATTATATTAAAAGAAAGAAAAAACTGATCAACCACACTACACTACCTTCTTTTCTGAAGAGCAAAAAAATAATATAAAGTAGAAAACAAATTTCAGTGTAGGTGACAAAAGCGCAAACCTTGTGACATCGCTGGTACTCCACTTAATTCTAGTTCTAAACAATTTTTTGATAATGTAGTTGTTTTGTTCGATTTTTGACTACTTTCATAATCTGCGGATTCGACATTATTTCTTGTGAATGCTTTTTTAATCTTCTTTTTCCTTGCTTTAAAGTAACTATTAAAGAAAATAATTCAAATCATATATTAATAAAAAGATAATTCAGCATAGGAAAAAATACTGCAATGAAAATAAAAATTACAAAAACAACGTATTTTATATTATTTGCAATGAAACACTTCATCCTTTCAAATATTCAATCTTTCAACATGAACTCTGAATAGTATCAATATCAATAACATCCTCGCTATCGGTATTGATGAGAAACATTTCATTGCGAATATTCTAAATATTTTTTATTTATCAAATTACCAATCAAAAAATATAATTATACTAAAAAGTTGGTTTTCTACTTTGAAGCAACTTTGATTTACCTGCATGTGAGATAGCTTTCACCGGATAACTTTTCCACGAACTTTCGTAAACTTTGAGCTCAACCAACCACTTTTCTATATTTCCATATTCCTTATTGCTAGGAAAATAACAAAAATCTTGTTCTTCCTCTGAAAAAACCCATGAACTCGGAACAAGATCAATTTTAAATTGCTTGCTTTTAGTGTTTAGAAATTGTACTAGTGCGTAAGGTTTCCCTTCACTACCGTTTAAATTTTTCAACGCAGACATAATTATTTTCACAAAAGCCTCAAATTTTACTAAACTAAAACACTTCAATATTAATCTAATTGTTAATTAGAACAACCTTTCACAACTGCGACAAAACTAAGGATGTATCCTAATTCTACTGAAAACGAATATTGAATTATTTTCTATATACTTGTTCGGTACAAGTTCCGACTCGGACCGAATAATAGAATTTTTTTTTTGTATTGCTTTTTTTACAAAAGAATACAAATTTCGTTAATTCTTGTTCGGTAACAGGTAGAAAAGAATTCACTAGAACTTACTTTTTTTTTTAATTATTGTTTGTTTACCGTTTTACGGATATGTATTAGTTTGTTTTTTTGGTTAAAATAAGTTATTTTATGAAAAAAAATTCAACAATTTGAGTGACGGAAAAATTAGACAAAATCCATATTACCTTTTCTACTGTAATTTTGCTTACTGAAACTGGAATTTTACTAATACTTAAATAATCAATTTTTAATTACTTAAACTTTTAGATTGCACCCTTTGTAACAACTTCGAATGTATTTTTGACTGTGTTTTACTGAACACTATCTTAAAATTTTTGTAATTTTTGTTTGTTTGTTTACTTTGTCATAAAATTATATTTTGTGAAAAAAAAATTCAACAATATGAGTTTATATTAGTGATGGAAAAATATAACAAAATCCTTATTTCTTTTCCTTTTCTGTGCGGAGACAATTTAAAAAATTTGGATTTTTTATATATACTTAGTACATTCTAGAACTCTAAAAACTATAAATATAACAAATTGGTTTTTGTATATAGTTGCAAGTTTCCTTTCTGATTTTACATTAAAAAACTATTTTTCAAAATTCAACACAAATATATTTTTATTTTATTTTAAATATATATTTTAATCTAACTTCTAAAAAACAATTTTAATTTTCTTATTTCTCTTACACGTGTTTCAATCTTTCGATCATCCTCAGAGAGAAAATATTTACAACTAAATCTAAAAATTCCTTCCTTGACAACGAAACTTCCGTAAGCTAATTAAATTAATGCGGGAAAACCGAAATTCGAACATTTTAAGAATAACAATTGTTTTAAGTATAATAAAATAAGGATAAGTACAAAAATTGTGGGCGTTGTGAATTTAAACAATACAAAATAGAAATGAATTTATGAATTAAACATCTTGAAGCTAAATATTGAGAAGTTACAGTTTGATTATGATTATTTTTTATAATTTTATTTAATGAGGTTAAATAAGTCTGATGTTATGACGTTTTGTTTTTCTTCGCAGTTCATGATATTTGGTTTGTGTTTTTCAATATATAGCGATTCATATGCGTCTAGTTCCCAATTTTTCCGAACTGTTTTTATAATTTTGGAATTGGCTAAATCTATTGCATGTGTTGGGTTTTCGACCATATGAAGCGCCACACTGGATTTATTGACGTTTCCTGTCGTAACTGCTTTGCAATGTTTTTCTAACCGGGTAGAGAATTTCCTAGATGTTTGCCCTACGTACTTTTTCTCGCAGCTCTTGCAGGTGATTTGGTAAATGCCCGACTTTTCCGAAGACTGTTCCTGGTCCTTATAGTTATTTAGTAAGTTCCCTAAAGTTGTGCTTCTTGTTGCGATTTGGATATTGTGTGTTTTTTAAATGGTTTCCTATTTTATTTGTGATGCTTGGATAAAACGGCAGACATATTCTTCGTTGACTGTTGTTTTGTATCTTCTTGGTGTTAACTTGGTTGACTGTTGTTTTGTATCTTCTTGGTTTGACTGTTGTTTTGTATCTTCTTGGTGTTAATACCTACTAGGTGTTAACACCTAATATCGAAGAACATTGCGGAGCCAAAGATAGCAGTTATTACTAAAGTAGCAGAAACATGCATGGAACAAATTTTTTTTCAATTTAGAGGAAAGATATACAAACAAAATTTTGGAACATGCATGGGAAGCAAAATCGCTCCATATCTCAGCAGCGTTTTTCTATCCCATTTTGAAAAGGAAATGGAAGCAACATCGCCGATTTTTCCAAGAATATGGAAGAGATACGTTGATGA
This sequence comes from Diogma glabrata, assembly GCA_963693315.1. NCBI lineage: Eukaryota > Metazoa > Arthropoda > Insecta > Diptera > Cylindrotomidae > Diogma > Diogma glabrata. The sequence continues at coordinate 186,243,658 of OY856187.1, forward strand.
TATTTTTGCAGTTATCAGACGAGAAGATATAACACCTGTCTTAAGTCTCCTCAATAACAAATATCCAACTATTAAATTCACAGTGGAAGAAGAAAGCAACGGAGTTCTACCCTTTCTTGATATCAAAGTAATAAGAAAAGGAAACAAGGTTAAACTGGGCATCTTTCGGAAACCAACAAACACCAAACGGTTTATAACATCTGATTCGCTTCACAACGGCAGTCATAAAAAAGCAGCCTTCAACTCTTTAGTGTATAGACTATACAACATTCCCATGGAAAGGAAAGAGTTTGAAGAAGAAGAAAAATATATAATGGATGCAGCCAGAATCAATGGATACCCAGAAACGTTCATCAAACAAATTTTCACCAACCACAAAAGAAACCATACATTAAGAAACCTACCAACTTTAAAGAAGATACAAAACAACAGTCAACGAAGAATATGTCTGCCGTTTTATCCAAGCATCACAAATAAAATAGGAAACCATTTAAAAAAACACAATATCCAAATCGCAACAAGAAGCACAACTTTAGGGAACTTACTAAATAACTATAAGGACCAGGAATAGTCTTCGGAAAAGTCGGGCATTTACCAAATCAGCTGCAAGAGCTGCGAGAAAAAGTACGTGGGGCAAACATCTAGGAAATTCTCTACCCGGTTAGAAGAGCATTGCAAAGCAGTTACGACAGGAAACGTCAATAAATCCATTGTGGCGCTTCATATGGTCGAAAACCCAACACATGCAATAGATTTAGCCAATTCCAAAATTATAAAAACAGTTCGGAAAAATTGGGAACTAGACGCATATGAATCGCTATATTTTGAAAAACACAAACCAAATATCATGAACTGCGAAGAAAAACAAAACGTCATAACATCAGACTTATTTAACCTCATTAAATAAAATTATAAAAAATAATCATAATCAAACTGTAACTTCTCAATATTTAGCTTCAAGATGTTTAATTCATAAATTCATTTCTATTTTGTATTGTTTAAATTCACAACGCCCACAATTTTTGTACTTATCCTTATTTTATTATACTTAAAACAATTGTTATTCTTAAAATGTTCGAATTTCGGTTTTTCCCGCATTAATTTAATTAGCTTACGGAAGTTTCGTTGTCAAGGAAGGAATTTTTAGATTTAGTTGTAAATATTTTCTCTCTGAGGATGATCGAAAGATTGAAACACGTGTAAGAGAAATAAGAAAATTAAAATTGTTTTTTAGAAGTTAGATTAAAATATATATTTAAAATAAAATAAAAATATATTTGTGTTGAATTTTGAAAAATAGTTTTTTAATGTAAAATCAAAAAGGAAACTTGCAACTATATACAAAAACCAATTTGTTATACTATAGTGATTTTACCGCACTCCAAAACCAAAAATTAAATTTTAACTATAAATATAGTTTATATTAAAAACCACACCACACTTTACTGTGAAACATTTTTGGTATTCGGGCACTCGATTGGTTGTCTTGTGTTTGTTTACATTATCACATAACTCATAACTGTTCAGTTTTATTTATATAAACATATATACATTCGATTGAAATAACATTCACTCACTTATAGTTATGGTTAATTCTAGAACTTTTCTTTAACTTAATTGATATGACATATATTTTATCACCACTATTAATTAATATACACTTGCATTTTATTTCTTCAAAAGAAATTATTTTTTCGGTTTCAGAAAACTGCTCACCTATGTTATACCTACATCGGTAGAAGGAGTAGGGTAATTAAATAAGAAATGATCAATAATAAGCTCAAAACAGATAACAAAAATATTTTCTTTCGTAGGAACACAATTTAAACTGTCACACTGCTTTTTTATAACAACATGTTTTATCATCACTATTTTACCACTTTTGAGCTGTACTATATTATCCGGTTTTGTAGATTTCACTTTTCTTCCATTAATATCGATAAAATTTATTATAAAATAGTTATTTGTTTCAAAATTATATGCACCAAGTCGTTGATTGATTACACATGTGCTAACATCACTTTTCGATTTTATTTTTGACATCTGTCCAGATTTAATTTCGCTTAAGCGATTGATAATTTGTGTCAAAGGTTTGTATGGTGATTTTACCAGTTTTTAAAGCGCCCAATAAAATTTTCTCCCCAAAATCCTGATAAAGTACTCAAAGAACAACGTGCATTTTCTGCATCGTCTGCTATGTGAAGCAAATAATGCATGTTTAGAACTTGAACTTTATTTTCATATAGAGATGGTAACAAATAAAAAAACTTATGTAACAATGTCCGTGCATAATTAATATGCGTCTTACACATCTCATCACTATGTAAAATGCGACAGGCTATGAATAAAAGTAAAAAATGATTATAAAACTAGTCGGCAAAATGTCTTTCAAAATAACAGGCCCACAATATAATAAAAAAAAACGGAATTGAGTAGCCTTCCATCTTGAGACATCATTGATATTAAAAATTTTTCTTGAAAAGTCACTTGTGATGTTCTTTTTCAACGATAACATTCTAGATTGAATAAAATTTATTTGATACTGTCTTAAGCGTGCACCACTTGAACTCTTCACCCACTTTTCTAATAAAGTCTTCATCACACCAAGAAATAAAAGATGCATTGAATCAATTACAACACACTTTACTGGATCGAAATTTTTTAACTGTACTAAAGGACTTTCAATATCCTCTTTATGATGCTGTGGTTGTATTTTTTGTTTGAACGATTCTTCAGTTCGTTTTAAGAATTTCATTTTTGGGTAGATTCTTTTTTTCTTTTTTCCTTCTCCAACGGTAACTCCTTTAATGTGACATCTTTCACATGCGTAGAATCCTCCAGGTATCAACTAAATCATTTACTTCTTCCACAAAATCTTTTAAATATACCGAAACATCAGCTGCCTTTGCATCACCACAATATATACCAACAAGAAAAGGGTTCGTTATATAATCCTCATCGTAGACTTTCATACTAATGGGCCATATTTGGATATTGGAGCTATGATAAATTTGCATCCCATCAATGTGAATAAAGGTTTTAATTTCAGGTTTATCATAGTCACTGTCGATTATACTTTTCAATCCTTCCTTAATTGATAAATATATATATTGACCTTCAGTCTCCTTTAAACTTAATATCGGATATAAAGTTCGACGGTGAGCTGTACTTAATAGAGCAGCTGCAGTTTTTGGTAAAGTCGAATCTCCTTCTTCACGAAGAATTAATAATAATTCACTAATGGTACTTAACCGTAAAGTGTCCAGATTATTTAAGGCCCAGTGGAGAGTTTTTTCTCGAATACCTGCATTTGTATGACTTGGTATTGTTTCTTTAATAGTAACTAATATTTCAGGAGATTCTATCGAAGAATTATCCGATATACTATCATCACTTGTACTGGAAATCACTGTTAAGTATTGAGTTTCAGTGGGTGCGTCGGCAACGATGCTCGAAGTAAAATCAGTGATGTTATTGTTAATCGCCGTATCTGTAGAGTGTTGCATTAAAACACGATGTTTTCTTAATCGATAATAATTTGTTGACATTTTTATATCACTAAAAGCAACACTATGATCAAAAATTAACACAATGCGGTTATTATAATGTAACTCGATCAGAGTTCCGTTTCTACTATATTATCTTTTAGTATTGTGATGACTTATTTCATAGTACGTATGTGTGTACGTCTAGAACACAATGTACACCCATGGTATAACGAATATAAGGTATTCTTGACAGCTAATCGAAAATTTTGTGTGACGTCATCCGGCGTAAATATAAAGAAACAAAAAATGTTTTAATTTGAAAATTAGAGAAAACATAATTTTTACGTTATGGTTTTCCTTATTTTTTTCATTAACAATTTGTTTATTAATTTTCTAACTCTAAAGAACATTTTGCAGGGTAGGAAATTCGACGTCCACGCCATGCTGCAGGGGTAATGCAGACAGAATTAGGTTGGTGTATCGGAGACAAGCAGAGAAAAAACTGCTTAGTCTATTACGCTGCATCACGGCGAATTGGCGCCTTAAAACTTCTTATAACCTTACCATCATAACAGAACCATTAATGAAAATTTGGGTTGGGACTGAGGTTAATACCATCACTCCGAGAAAAAGCTTTGTTAAATTTGATAACCAAAAAAAGAATACCAGACACTAACAAAACAACAGAAGTTTTACCTGGACGTGAGAAAAAACCAAACTACCGAATCGGAACGTGAAACGTGTGCAGCCTGATCGATCATGATGCTTTAATAAGCCTAGAAACAGAGACTGAGAGGCATGGGATGGATATCATTTCTCTGCATGAAACTAGACAGCCAATAATCGGAAAACAAAACTCGAATAGTCACTCTTTATCTCTCTTTAGTAGTCATTCTTCTCTTCTCTTCATTCTTTTCGAAATGAATTTAGTACTGGTTTCCTTGTTGGTGCACGCATATAAGAAGCCGTGTTGAAATTCATCCTGGTCAATGAGAGGATTTGCTACTTAGGGGTACGCGGTACATAAAACAATATTTCTCTTACTGCCTTGCATGCACCTACTGAAGCTAAGACCGTCAATATTTTCTACATAGCACTGGAGGAGGTTATGAAATCAACACCAACAATGATAATGGTGAGAGATATAATAATTTGAGAATTGCCAGTACTTTCTTTTCGCATCGATCGATTCATAAGCAGACTTATGTTTTTAAACCGATTTTAAACCGTTCCTTTAGATGTGCAAATATTGGAAGTAAGCACTTCCTTGTATGTTCTAAGATAAGGTTCCACTTTCAACGATCAATTCAACGATCTTTTACTCATTAGAGTATTTAAAAGTTTGTCTTTTAAAGTCCAATCATTTTCAGTGAAGTGTAAGGAACAAACTATCTTATAATAAATACGAACATTTTCTTTTTCCACATGAGATTCTATTCACTACAAGTTGATTTATTTTTCTGGAAATTAAAAAACCTTATGTTTTGAGTATGATTTTTCACATTTGTTGAAAACTTTTGCAGGTTTTAAACGTAGTTCGGCATTTAAATTTTTATATGTTTTAATAGTAAAACAAATACTAAAGTTCATTAATTAATTAATGAATTAATTTCAATCATTTCATTAACTAATAAATTAACTTACAAATCATACTAAATATATTTTTAATTTAAAAACAATAGCTTTTCTCATTGATAATAACAACAAACGTATTATATAAAACTCTGAATGACGTCAATAAAAATCAAAATGGCATCGCTGTCACTCTAGTGGGAATACCTTATTTTTATTTTACCATGATGTACACCAATAAAAGTTCACGAATACAAATATCGTTCATTTGTAAACATACCTCCGAAAATTCAAAGAAAATAAACGGTGAATAATCCTTCTTACACTTGTAATATAAACATAGTATTGGGGTGTATTTAGTAAAATATTCTATCGATATTTATATTGTGTGAAATTTAATAACAGTAAAATAAAATTTCATATAAAAAATAGCAGATCTCTTCGACAGAAGATTTTACTACAAAAATTCCATTATTAACACTTATAGATTTAAATTAAAAAGAAATACTTTTTTAATGCATACGCATGTAATATAGTCCAGGCACGTTGAATATGGAGAACAAAAAAATGTTATCCAGAAACCTACGTTTTTAAATGGTTAAAAGGGTTAAAGTCAACATAAGGAAAATGTGTTATGTGCCCAAGAAAGTTAGGGGATGATTTTAGGGGTTGAAAAGGAGTGAAAATGGATACATCTCGTGTTTTTTGCAATTTCACGCGAAATTTAATGTCCTACTGAAAAATGTTATAAACAAAAGTTGTAGATCTTGGAAAAATCTACAACTTTTGTATGGGTCATTTTTTAATATAACCTAAAATTTTCAGAAAAAAATGCAAAAACTCAAAAAAAATTTTTTTTTTGTTTTTTACTTGTCAATTTCTCAAAAATAAATATTTTTTAACCAAACTTGCTGAAAGTACTCCTTTTTGTGTCCCAAACAACAAAAAAAAATTTTAGATTGAAATATTAAAAACTGTTTGAAAGATTCATTTTTTTCGATCCGAAACACGTTGTTTTCAAAGTTACATTTTACTACTTACAATCATTGTAGAGGTCATACAGGGCTCATTTTTTCGTTTTGACGTCTACTTTTCAATGAAATAATAAAACAATACAGCTTCTATTTAAAAACATGTCTAAAAATTGAAAAATATAAAAATTTAATTTTGCAAAAACAAATTTTTTGGTTATTGTTAATAATTTGTTATAAATAAAAAAAATTTTCAAAAACTAATAAGACCATTGAATTGTACGGGAAAAACACGAAGAAACATATGTTTTCCTATTTAAATACATTTTTTATTTTTGTACAATACTGCTATAAACATTGTAATAGCATATTCCGTGTAGTTGAAAGATGTCAGGTAAGTACATGCAATGCGATCGACTTTTACTTTAATAAGAAAAGTTCCTCATTTCTCGCGATGAAATTAATTAATTCAATTATTTTCTACATATTTTGATAAATAAATCGTCTTATAATTAATTTTTGTACAAAATTATTTAAAACATGCTTTTAAATAATTGAATGATTTTTTAAAATGAATTTATCTTGCATCGAATTTTATATTTATTGTACATTTCATTTTATCAATAGAAATTTCAATATAAATCAAAGCCAAATATACTTCCAGGAAAATAAAATCAACAAAATACTACAATTGAATGAAATGAATATTGTTGTTGTTGTACATATTCTTAGAAATAGGGTCAACATAAACGATTTTATGAATCAAATCAACATAACGTAAAATAATCGAATATTCTAATATTTTCTCAAGGTTTCTGGAAAGTGATGTCGAATTATCTAGAAGTATTGCAGATGGTATAAAAGAAAATTACCTCTTGTAGTTTTGAATTAGTTTTATTTTAAACCTGCGATAGTGAAGTTAAAATTATAAAAGTGATCTTTTTGTGTAAAGTTATAAGTGTAATAAAGTTATAAGTGTTATTAAGTAGAAATATTTTGGGTATTATTTTTAACGTGGTGTACTGGAAATTTCTACAATCAACCGTTGGAGTTTCTGAAGCTGTTGAAAGAATATTCTAGTTAGGAATATTGGTTGCTGTATTGTTTTCCTGTTGTTGTGAAACAATTAAGGTGTTGAATACTTAATAAAACCTGGTGTTTGGGCTTACTAATCAGTGTTCGAACTCAGGAAGAGATTGGGAATTACGTTTATCGAATTGTGAGTAAGGCCAATTCGAAGTGAGGTTAGAAAAACGTAACAATATTTATGTATATAAAGTGTAAATGTATGATATTTATCAGAACTTGAGCATATTTCAATAAAAAATCAACTTGATTAAAATTGAGTTTTTCATTATTGTTTTACCTCCATTATTTTTTTATTATTATTATTATTAGTAGTAGTAGTATTGTTAACAATCTATTTTGTTGATATAAATTTCAATTATAAATTCGGTGCAAGTTAAATTAGATTCAGATTTCATTTTAAAAAAATCATTCAATTATTTAAAAGCATGTTTTAAATAATTGTATACAAAAGTTAATTATAAGACGATTTATTTATCAAAATATGTAGAAAATAATTGAATTAATTAATTTCATCGCGAGAAATGAGGAACTTTTCTTATTAAAGTAAAAGTCGATGGCATTGTATGTACTTACATGACATCTTTCAACTACACGAAATATGCTATTACAATATTTATAGCAGTACTGTACAAAAATAAAAAATGTATTTAAATAGGAAAACATATGTTTCTTCGTGTTTTTTCCCGTACAATTCAATGGTCTTATTAGTTTTTGAAAATTTTTTTTATTTATAACAAATTATTAACAATAACCAAAAAATTTGTTTTTGCAAAATTAAATTTTTTATATTTTTCAATTTTTAGACATGTTTTTAAATAGAAGCTGTATTGTTTTATTATTTCATTGAAAAGTAGACGTCAAAACAAAAAAATGAGCCCTGTATGACCTCTCTACGATGATTGTAAGTAGTAAAATGTAACTTTGAAAACAACGTGTTTCGGATCGAAAAAAATGAATCTTTCAAACAGTTTTTAATATTTCAATCTAAAATTTTTTTTGTTGTTTGGGACACAAAAAGGAGTACTTTCAGCAAGTTTGGTTAAAAAATATTTATTTTTGAGAAATTGACAAGTAAAAAACAAAAAAAAAATTTTTTTTGATTTTTTGCATTTTTTTCTGAAAATTTGAGGTTATATTAAAAAATGACCCATACAAAAGTTGTAGATTTTTCTAAGATCTACAACTTTTGTTTATAACATTTTTCAGTAGGACATCAAATTTCGCGTGAAATTGCAAAAAACACGAGATGTATCCATTTTCACCCCTTTTCAACCCCTAAAATCATCCCCTAACCTTCTTGGGCACATAACACATTTTCCTTATGTTGACTTTAACCCTTTTAACCATTTGAAAACGTATGTATCTGGATAACATTTTTCTTTTTTTATCTCTGTAAATGAGTCAATGTGCCTGGACTAATATCATATTTGTTAAATTTATATCTATAGGGATGATTTTTTTTGAAATAACGATTTTATTCCTAATATGATTTTAAGGTTGATACATTGTTAATTATATGTATATATATATGTTTCATTTTACCATATTCAATGTGTATTTTAAGTTATATACAATAAATAATAATTATTCTAAACCAGTAGTAAGTTGAATACAAAATCAACCATCTGTGGGTGCCAGCAAATGCTTTAATTAGAAAAGGAATGGCAAATAATTATTCTTTGCCATTCCTTTGCCAGACCTTGGCCAGTTGATGGCAGCTTTTTAACGGCCCTTATTGTAAGCCCGCGATCGGCCGATGAATGGTTTTATTACTAGTGCGGGCAAACCCTGCTCGGGGAGTTTCCCAATGATATTTCAATTAATATGTGTGACGACCAAATAGACGAATGTGAAAACATTCGTTTATTGGGAGTCACAATTTCCAATGACTTACTCTGGAACGATCATATAATGGCCATGGCAAAGAGCGCATCAAGAAAACTCGGCCTCCTCAGTGGATGTAAAAAATATTTTTCTCCGTATCAATTACTCCACATTTTTAAGTCCTATATTCGTCCCTGCATGGAGCATTGTTGTCAAGTTTGGGGCGCTGCATATGTTACCATCTTGGGTATTTTGGACTCTGTTCAAAAGCGTGCTATACGAATTGTTGGTGATCGAAATTTAACATTAAATCTTGATTCCTTACAACATCGTCGCACTGTTGCTGATCTCGTTCTTTTTTATAAATATCGTCACCAGCAGTGCTCGGATGAAATCAGATCTTTAATGCCTCAGATATATTCTTTTCCTCGTTCAACTCGTCAATCTGTTTGTGCAAATAGTCAAACTGTCCGGATTAGTAACAAAATGCAAAGGGATTTCTTTGAGCGTATATCGTACAAATGGAATGCTTTGCCTGAATCAATAGTCTCGAGTGCCTTCAATCCACAAAGATTTAAAAAAGCGTTCACCAACACCTCAAGATGCATGTGTTGTGGGACCTGTAAGGCCTTAAAAGGTATCTATGTGTTGTTGTGACACATTTTGTAATTCCTACTACACAACACTTTTTACTAGAAAAAAAAATTGAAAAATAAGGTACTCAGTGCTAGTAATATTGTAAATCTTAATGTCAGATATCTGTAGTAAATATTATTTATTAGATTGTGATTTATATTATATTTCTAAAAATTCATTAAATTTTGACTAAATTTTCGATTGCCAAAGTTTGTGTTTTGGAAATAATCCGCTGAAATGAATTGTTTCCAAATACCATACTTTAATTTTAATATGCCGTTTCCTCGGGAATCGAAAATTTAGTAATAAAAAAATTTGAATGAATGTATAGAGATAAATAAATTAAATCAAATAATATAAATCAATATAGTAATTAATATATGCTGCGCTGCCGTGCTAAGCACAGAAGTGGTAACTTGTATTTTTGACATTTCGAGAGATTAACTATTTTTAATTTTTTAATTTTCACAGTCAAACTAATCAAAACTATATTTGTAATATAGTTTCATTGGACAAATAAAGATGAAAAGCAACCTTTTTATATTTGTAGTCAAAGAAATTTCAAATTTGGTTTGAATCAGAGAGATAGAAGGTTATATTATTTGTTAATGTTAATAAAATATTAATTATTGGATAATTTAATAGTAAATTTGATACTTTTAAAGAAGATACGGCATATTTAATAGAGTAATTTATGATTGAACAAATTAATTAAATGGTTTAATTATATGATAAAAATGTCCATCGACTGTTATTATACCATCTTAGATTCATAACTCAGTTTTGACAAAAAAGCAAGTTACCACCTTTGTGCTTAGCACGGCAGTGCGGCTTGTTATGCACCAACATATAGCGTTTGAATGAACCTACAATCATGTACAAGAATGTTAGAGTACTTTTAAATTCTGGGCAAAAGAGATTGATGCTTGACAGTCATATCTGACAGTAAAGGATCAACCTCCAGCGCAAAGCACTTATCCATCTGTTCTACTACAACATTAGTCAAGTTATAGTCTGAAATTTTAGATTCGGTTATGTTCTATCAAATTTAGTTAGTTTTATTCTCTAACATTAACGCTACCAAGCAAAACTACTAACTTTTTAACCCGCCCTTGTACATTCAAAAAACAACAAATTTCAATAACATATACATTCGATCTTTATCATAACGTACGTAACCATTTGGGCCACTTTATTGAATTTTTTTATTACATATGGAAACATTCGGGCGACTTGATATTGTATTGAGTTCAGTTAGTAATTCTACCACATAATTTTCATAATTCTTGATGTTTATTGAAGAAAAAAAATACAAAAATACATAACAAACAAAAAAAATTTAATAGATGTTGTTTTTTCTGCTAAACAAAGTGGTAAATATTGAAGGTTGTTTCGTTGTTGGTAATTCTGAGCGGGAAAACCCCAGTTTATTTTCTGTGTGAGAAAATTGAGTTGATCGCCTAATGAAAAATCAGGGGGATACAAATTATTATCTGCAATAATTATCTGCATTTTATGGTAGTTTGAATAATTGTTGTTCGGCGAGTATTGGCTGTAAAGTTTTACTTTACTGCCGCAAGGGAGTTAGTTAAAGTGTTACTTTTTTTACTTATAATCAAAGCGGCTGTAAAGTAACGCCATTTTCATTTTATTTTTACGGCGGCAGTAAACTAACATTTGTTATTTTTTCAAACAAATTGTATAACTATGACAACAAAAAAAAACAAAAAATCTGATTGAATTATGAAATTTTGGATCAATAATTATGACAACAAAAAATTACAACAAATAGTTTGATTGGATTTTAAAATTTTGAATTGAGTTTGCTTTGATAATAAATTTCATTCATACAAATTAAAATGTTGTTTACTTTTTGGACGTAATTATGACGATCATATTTATAAATAATTTAAGCATATGCCGAAAAAATAGTGTATTTAATTCGGAGCTGAAGTGTCTTTTTGCGTTTCGTCTATAATGTGCCTTTTTGCATTTCGTCTATAATTGCCAAACTATAGACTCAATACAAAATATAGCACTTTAGCTCCTAATTAAATATCATACTATTATACTTCTCGGCCGTAAAAAAATAAATAATGCATTTTATTTGAAAATTGTATTTTTGTTCATTTATTTGTAGTTTTCTATTCAAATTTTAAAGCTCGGCATCCCGTGCGCCCGAGATTTGAAATTTATGAATCCCATAATCCCGCGATTCAAAATCGAGGCTTGAAATTCCTAACTAGCACTTACAGTAGCAATATGTTTCTGAAGGATTATTACGATTTTGCCTCTATTGTTTTAACCGAAACAGTTTCCACAAATTTTGCGACAATTTTCGAATGTCTAAAATTAGTGGTTAATTTTTTCTGCCATATATGCTTTTTTACTACTTCTGCGTAAGTTTTGTCGACCTCAAAGTCGCTTTCAACAACAAATGCGCAATCATTTATCTAAATAACTACAGATGGAAAATCGAATCAAGACGTCGATAAAATAAACAAAAAATGAACCTGACCATTTTCGTTTTCTTGAAACTTAAATAATTAAAAAACTAATACGTGATTGTTGGTAGCACGAAATATATTAAGAAATTTAGAGAGGAAAGTTTAAAATTAAATTGTGCTCAAACGGGTTAACCGATTTTGATATTATTTTTTTGTTTAAAAGGTATTAACTAAGGCTTTATAAATATTTTATACTGATAAGAATACATTACTTTTTTATATGATTTTTTTTCAATTTTAATTTGTGAAACATAACCATTTTAAAAAGGCCTCTTTTTCTTTTATTTTTTTACAATTTAATAATTAATATATTAATAATTTATATATGATTAATTAATGATTTATTTATCTTGACCCAAATATATGTCTAAATAACTTAAATAACATATTGCACTCTTGTAAAATAATATAAATGACAGTCAAATTGAAAATTGACCTCAAATAGCAACACCCGTTATGTATTAAAAAAAGAAAAAAATACGAGAAATTTTTATTATTTTACTCAGCAATATTACAGGGCCAGGCCCACCCTGGAACAATTTCTTAGTAACGCCAATGTGGAGACCATGCAACCTTCTTTGCTCCTCCATTGAAAGTTACTGCACCGAGAGAGAACTTGTTCGACTAACGATCTTATCCTTTTTTTCGATATACTAGTTGCTGGTTCAGGGCTTATGAGCCGCCCTGTGGAGCTAAATCATAAGCTTTTTCGTTCCCGAAATTCACACTATGCCCTGGTGTCTATATGAGCGATATGCTGTTCTTGAGCCCTAGATAATTCAAGGATCTAGAACATTTTTGCAGTATTTTTGACTTAATAGTGTAGTTTCCCAGAGCTTTTATAGCAGCCTAGCTATCAGTAAAAATATTAATGATCTTGCCAGACCACTTAAGCTCCGTCGCTCGCCTCGATGCTGCATTTATGGCGAATACCCCAGCCTGAAAGACTGTGCAGTATTCGCCAAGTGGAAATTGCAGCCCAAGACCTTCATTACTGAAGTAAACTGCAGCTCCTGCACCATTTTCAATGAGACATCCATCTGTGTAGATGTCCAACGTCCAACGTGTTGGCCGCACTGTCCAATAGCAAATCAGTTGAGGATCGGTCCTCTATCGTTGGAATTACAACTCTATACTGCTTTTGAAAGGCAGTTATAGGTACTGCGTCATCATCAGACGGCATGGAAAAATCTTCAGGTGTTCTTCCAGATTCCTCCATAGCACTTGATGATTTTTCCTACAGCCCCTGGTGTTTCCCAGGAGTTCGAGCCTTTTCGTAGCCTTAAGAGCCTCCATTCTTACAAATATATGCAAGGGAAGAAGCCCTAATAAGACTAACATACACGCTGTGGGCGTTGTCCTGAAAGCACTAGTGATACATAAGCAAGCAAGCTTTTGTACCGCCTCCAGTTTTTTATCGCATTCCCAATAAAAACTCTTGAGAGCCCTCCTGCATTGCCACAGAACTCGAGTTGCGTTTACGCATTTAGTCTCAACATGAACTGCCCAACTGAGCCGCTTGTCGAGAGTTACACCAAGATACTTCACATTATCTTGGAGTGTTACTGTGTTATTACCAATCGAAGGAACAGTGAAGTTATTTAGTTTCCTTCTGTTGGTAAACGCAACGAGCTGTTTCTTAGAAGTATTGATCGAGAGACCATTCTTCTGACACCAGCTGTTGGTAATGTCCAGGGCGTTCTGCATTTTTCTGCAGAGATGCCCCATGTTGTCTTCAGTCATCGATCGATCAGTGCCCGTCGTATCCACCTTAGGAGTGTTTTATTCACACCGTACCTTTCCGCTCCGTAAAGGAGTGACTTAAAAGTGGCTTTGTCAAAAGCCCCTTCTATGTCAAGAAAAGCGCCATGAGTGATAGCCTTTTTAGAGATAGTCTCTTTAATATCGGTGATCACCTCTGAACGGATTGTGTCCGTAGACTTTCCCGCTTGATAAGCGTGTTGTCTTTTGCTTAGCGGGGTTTTCTTCAGACAGACATTTCTGATGTAACGGTCGATCAACCTTTTCAGAGACTTTAGAAAGTATGAGGAAAGACTGATCGGTCTGTAGTTTTTCGCTTCGCAATAGTTGGTTTTCCCTGGATTCGGGATAAATACGACTCTCACGTTTCTCCAGGCCTGTGGTACATAGCCGAGGGCTATGCAGGCCATGAAGATCTTTAAGAGCCTGTCTTCTATTATCTACAGTGTCTGGCTGTTGTATCGTAATAGGCCATATTCCGTCTGGACCTGGAGATTTGTATGGCTTAAAGGATAACTCGAAACAGAGCCTCCGGCGATACAACTCTTTTTGCCATTACTCAGTCCATTCGGTTGGGTTTTTCCCTATATTCCGCGGTTATTCCCTGAGGAATCTCCCCAAGTACACAGCCAGGGAAATGGTGTTGATACAGTGCTGTATAAGTTTCTTCATTTGAAGATCATTGGATAATTTAATATTATCAAGTCTCGCTAAAGGATCAATTTTCAAGGCCCTCATTAGGGAGCACCTTCTGTGATAGTCTCAATTGACTCACAGTACTTTTAATAAGACCTCTTCTTTGATTTACAAATAAGCCTTTTGAAAAGTTTCTTTGCTTGATCTGTGATCAATGATCGGTTCAGAAGTTTCTTAAATCTTTGTCTGAGTTTATCAAGGTTTTTGTTCCACCAAACTGACTTGTGTGCACTTCGTTGCCTCGTTTCGGGACACGAGCTCTCAAAAGCCCAGATTAACAGATCGTTGAGCTGGTCAACGGCCTATTCAATAGCCCGGACTTTGGAAATGCTTCCACTAGCCCGTTCCTCCTATACAATACTTCTGAAGCACACCCAATCCGTCTATCTTGGATTCCGGTAGACGTGATCCTCGGCTGGGATCGCCTTTACAAGAAAGACTATATATCTGTGATCGCTCATGGATATATTCGTAGACACTCTCCAGCTCCTGATGTTTTTTAGAAGATATCTGGAGCGTAGAGTGATGTCTATGGTTTCTTGCCGTCGGGAGTTATCCAAAGTGTGCTCTCCTCCGGTATGTAGAGCTTCCAAATAAGTAGTAGGGTAGCGAAATCCGAAATTCGACGTCCACGCCGTGCTGCCTGGGTAATGCTGACAGAATTAGGTTGGTGTATTGGATACAATCAGAGTAAAACCTACTTAGTCACTGACGCTACATCACGGCGAATTGGCGCCTTACAACCAATGCGACTCAAGCGTCTGTTCTCCATGTCAGGGGCAGCTTGGAGCGGGCGCCTGTTTTGAATCAGGCGGCTCGCTATATAAACGTGTTAAAAGGTTGTTTCTGGTGACCTTAATATGCAGAACGGACCCATTCACGATAATTTGGGTTGGGCCTAAGGTTAACACCTTAACCCCGGAAAAAAACTAATATGTTAAATTTGGTTATTAGAAAGAGAATAACAGACCCAAAAACAGAATTTTACCTGGACGTGAAAAAGGACGAGACTACCAAATTGAAAAGAAGAACGTGCGCAGCCTGAGCGCTCCTGATGCTCTTATAAGTATAGAAACAGAGGCTGAAAGGTATAGAATATATATTATTGCTCTACAAGAAATTAGACAGCCGATAATCGGAAATCAAGATTTGGATAGTCACTCTCTATATTGTAGTGGTCATCCTTCTCGAAAAGAATTTGGAACTAGCTTTCTTGTTGGTCCACGCATACAAGAAGTCGTGATGAAAATCATCCCGGTCAATGAGAGGATCTGCTACCTACGTGTACGCGGTACATATAACAATATTTCTCTTATTGTCGTGCATGCTAAGTGCTATTGTTGTGCTGAAGCTAAGACCGTCGACGAGACGGATAATTTCTACATAGCACTGGAAGAGGTTATGAAACAAATACCAACACGCGACTTCATTATGGTTCTTGGTGAAATTAATGGACAGGTTGGAAGAGATATCTCTTATGAAAATGTGGTGGGTCCCAACAGCTTGCATTTGAATTCGAATGAAAATGGTGAGAGAATGTCTGAGTTTGCATTATCAAATAATTTGAGAATTTCCAGTACGTTAGCATCGATCGATTCATAAGCAGACTTGGGTCTCACCGAATGGAAACACTCGAAATCAAATTGATCACGTTCTAGTAACAGCACGTTTCTTTTCAAGCGTTCTGGATGTGCGATCCTTTAGAGGTGCATACATTGAAAGTGATCACTTCCTTGTATGTGCAACGATAAGGTTCCACTTCCCAAATCCAGGTATTCCAATATTCAACCAACGAAAACCTTTTAACATCTCATTAAAGAATGCTGAAACAGAAGAGAGATATCAAATCCATATTGCCGAATCATTGGATAAATCAGAAACCACTAATGGAGACGTCGATAAGTCATGGTATTTGCTCAAAGATGCTGTTTTAAGTGCTGCTGAGGCGATACTGGGACGACCACAGAACCACTCCCAGAAGCCATGGATGGATCAAGCATGCCTTGACGCTATTCAATACAAAAGAGATTGCTATCTGAAGTGTCTACAAGGATGCAACACCGGGTCCACGAAGGAGAACTATAAACTGGCAAGACAAGCCGTTACAAAGCTATGTAGACGAACGAAAAGAGAATGGTGGAAGAGACAGTGTGAGGAGATTGAAAGCTTCAATAAGGAACATCAATCGCGTAACTTCTTTCAACAGGTTAAAACCTTAAAGAAGGGCCCTCAAACTAAATCGACTGCTGTTCAAAACGAAAAAGGGGAGCTACAAGTAGACCTTAAAAATATTTTAGATACTTGGGCCGCTTATTTTGAGAATCTTCTCACCTTAAGTGATCAGCAACAAGTCGAGTGATAAGTAAACCTTATTCGTGCGTCAAAGGTACATGTAGACGAACCAACCAAAGAGGAATTCGAAGCGACGCTGTCAAAATTAAAACGCAATAAAGCACCTGGTATCGACGATATAACATCCGAAATGATTGTACATGGTTGCGAAACTCCATCCTTGAGATTGTTTGAACTTGTTCAAATGATCTGGAGAACTGAAACCATGCCACAGGACTGGAACACAGTTATGCTGATACCAATCCATAAAAAAGGTAATCGCCTACAATGTGCAAACTACAGAGGAATCGCTCTCCTTTGCACAGCATATAAGATCTTTTCAATCACAGGATATAAGATCAAAATCAATTCTTTTGCTGAACCACTGTTTGGAGAATATCAGTGTGGTTTCCGGCGGGGCCGAGGTACTACCGATGCACTTTTCTCGATAAGGATGATTTTGGAAAAGTGTTGAGAGTTCAACATACCTGTGCACCAACTTTTCATTGATTTCAGGCAGGTCTATGACTCTCTCGAGCGAGAAACTCTATGGTCTGCTCTGGTGTCAATGGGAATTCCTGGTAAACTGGTATCACTATGCAAAATGACAGTACAGAATTCTCAATGCTGTGTACGAGTAGAGAACGAAATATCAAAGTTTTTTAAAGTCGACTCCGGTTTAAGACAAGGTAATGCTATCTCTCCTATACTTTTTAATTTAGCCTTGGAATATGTGTGCCGTCAAAAGAAACTACCGACTAATAACAATATCTTGTCAACAAACTCAGTACAGATGATTGCTTACGCTGATGATGTTGTCATCCTCGGCCGAAGTGAAGCTGTGAAGCTAGGAAAATTGGTCTGCAAATTAACTACAATAAAACCAAGCATATGAATGTTTCAAGAGAGGCTGAGAAGAGAGATTTGATGTGCGGCGATGCACGAATTGAGGGAGTTGAATCTTTTAAATATTTAGGATCAATGCTTGACTCCAACAACAGCATACTTACAGATAAAAAAGCTGGAATCGCTGCAGGTAATCGAACTTTCTACTCAATTAAACCTCTCCTTGGATCACCGTATGTATCAACTAACACCAAGCTCAAGTTATACAAGACATTGAATAGACCGGTTATGATGTATGGGTCACAAACGTGGACCCTTACACAAAATGACGAATCGCATTTATCTGTATTTGAGCGTAAGATCCTACGCTACATTTTTGGTCCACTTAAGACAGACGATGGAGACTGACGTAATAAACGACCTTAAAAAAGTCGGCTCCATGGTAAGTAATTATGTCGCTGTTGCGAATAACCGTGATGAATATTCAAAGCTGATTAGCCTGGCAACGCTCCTACATGGAGCATGAACGCCTTAAAAAAAAAAAAGAAGTAGTAGCCAAGTACTCTAAGAGAGACTGACCTCTGCTGTTATTATTGGTACTTCCCCAGCTTACGTGATGTGAATTGGCGTCACAGCCGACAATGATATCCAGGTTTTTATGCATGGCATAGTCAATCACGCGCACCAATTCCTGCGTTGGCGGGGGACTAATGGAGTCGTACGGGAGATAGGCAGACACAATGAGTATCCGCCTTTTTTCTGTAGCTGTTCCATAACTGAGCATTCCTGCGGTTAAATCACCTGAGGATAACTCAGTCAGAAGATGCATATCAAGACTTTGGTGTGATTAGTGTTTGCAATCTTGGTATCCGGGTACCCGGATACCCGGGTATTTAGGAAGATTTTTCGGGTATTTAATATCCGGATATTTTGGTCGGGTACCCGAACAACAAAAGGTCCAGTTTTTTCTCAATAAAATTTACAAAATAAAATTCAGCTCATTCTCTTTTTGCAAATTTGAATTATTGTTTATGCTAGTTGTTGACAAATGATTCAATTCTAACCATACAAATTGCAATATGTCCATAAACATTAAACCAACCACATCCGTAAACATTAAACTGCCCTCTAGTTAATTATTATTGTTTGGATTACGAAAACAACAGAAAAACGACGAAGAACACATAACAAAATTTATGGAATTTTAGTTCTTATTAAAATTAAGTCATAAAAAATTAGGGATCTTCATTGGTTATTTGTTTATATTTAGTTTAAAATAGAAACGGTAAATATATTATGATAAGTTTTTATTTAAGATTTAAACTAATAATTAAAATAAGTGTCATCGAAAGTTTGGGACCAGTTCAAGAAAATGTCATCAGATAAATCTCGGTGCCACGAAGTTGGATGCGCACGAATAATTTCAACTAAATGGGAAATACGTCAGCAATGAAAAATCGGATAATGATGCCGCTAATTATAATATTGAAAATTTACAACTCCAAAAATGTATTGCTGTCTACACAAGATCTACTATAGATAACAGGGGTACTACAGTTGATAAAGAGCTGAAAATGTTGTATGTAAATAAAGGAAACCGAAAAAATGATAGAAAATTTAAATCACCCGTTATTGACCGTGAAGCCAACATCCACTTTATCGGAGCGGGTTTTTTCTACTGCAGGAATTTAAAAAAGAAAATACGAAATCGGATGAGTACAGCTACCCTAAATGCTTTAATATTTTTGAAATATTATTTTACAATTAAAAAATGATCAAGTTTTAGTTTACTACTGTGAGGTTTTTTTTTATTGTTTTTCATCTTTTAATTTTTTTATAACTACCCGGGTTATCCGGGTAATCCGGGTAATTTGGAAAACACTAATCGAGTAACCGGGTAATTTGAAATCGGGTAATTTGCAATCACTAGGTGTGATGCTATGCAGGTTCTTTTTTTGTCAGTACCCCGTTTATATAGAATGTCCCAGCCCTTCAATGAAAGGCCGGCTACTCTGTTTTTAATAATGTAGGGCTCTTGAATTATTAATATTTTTGTATGCAACTTTTTAGCAAGTGAAGCCATGAGATTCTATGACCCACTTACGCTATGTTGCAGATCGATTTGTCGAAACTCAAGCTTATCCACTGCCATCATAACAGTGATATTCGCTTATGTCTTCAAGCGTGATCCAATAAACTTAACATCTACTGAACCGCACATGAAGAAAAGTTTCGCTTTCCGATTAGATATTGCTTTCGCACTATCTTCATCGAAAAGAATGTACAGAAGGTTTCCTTCAACAGAGGTTTTATCATTAGCTAAATTCTTCCCCCCGTATAATCGGATCCTCTAATTGGAATTATCCAAGCCATTTTGACGTCCGCGACCACCCAATAAAGCCGTCTCAGATTGTCTTTGACCTGGAATCCAGATTTTGGCCAGGTGTCTTAGGGAGATCACACAACTTCAATGCTGCACGCCTTGCTCCTTCCCATGGAATGCAACCTGGAATTTCCTCCACCAACCAGTTCAAGTCGTTTGAGCATCGGAAATAAAGTTTTCCTGCTTTCATCGACACTCCATCGAAGGATGGCAAAGTTCTGTCTGTTTCAGTATATCTTCAAACAGGAGTTGCTGGATCAAATTGCTTTGTTCCTGGCTGATGATTCCATTGTTAGATTCAACAATTCCAACTAGCCCTCTCTTGGCTGCACTAGCATAGCTTGATGCAACCTTGTTCGGATCCGTCGTTGTCGTCGACTTCGATGGAATCTTTGAGACATTATCTCTTGAAGCATTTCCGCTTTTGGGCTTCAACACCTAGAGGTGAGTCATGTCGTCATCCCCTTGTATAGGATTTAGACTGCCTTCACAGGTAGCCCTTTTATGACCCATACAAAGGCTAGCCTTGTCACGCGGGACCGAGGTGATCGGTAGACGAATCTGTTTGATCATCTCAGCCCTCGTGTCCTTTAGACCGCTAGATGTAGTGGCCTGCTCTGCAATACCTGTTTGCGGTGAGGAGTCAGCCTTAGCTTTCTTTCTTTTTCTCCTCACTGAACCACTAACGTTTTTACTCTTCCTCTTTTTTCCAACTGTTACAGTGGTCTCTGCAAAGCCTGCATCTCCGAAGATTTGCTGACCTCCGATTCTGACTGCACCAGATGGAGACTATCCAGAGACTTGATTAAATCTCCAAGAGCCATGTTTGACACGACCCGAAGATTTTCACAAGCCTCCGGAGTAGAGGTGGAGTTGCTGCCAGATTTTGGAGTTTGCTGTGGACGTATTACCGTCCACAGAATGTTTCTCTGGTTCTTTGTTGTGTTCTTTTGACGTTGTGGTGCTGTTATGTGTAATTGTGTGTGTTTGTGTTTTTATTTTATTTTGAAATTATAGTTTGATTTCCCTATAATGCATAGATTAAAGGTCGGAAAAACGGTCGAGTCAAGCAGGGCCGCCTTACTTGACCAAGTCACAATACTGCAGGGGAAGACCGAGCCCTGAGTTGTGCGCCGTTAGCAACTGATAAAAATCACCATCAGCCAATCGATCACCTCGGCATAGCTGCCACACCACTGGATTAAGTGAGAGTGTATGGTTCAGGGTCCCTATTTGATATTCGGAATCTATCCTGTACGCGATCGTATTGTTAGTAAACAATAATATCGGAACAGCGGTTACACTATCCACCACCTGAGAGTCGCCTGGTAGCATACACTCAGAGCCTCAGGGATTTATTGTTTAGTTATCCATTCTTTAAAAAAAACATCAAAAACAAAACCAAAAAAATTTGGGTCCATCAACACCTCAAAACTTAAAAGGTTTCTATGTGTTATTCTCTGGATAGACAAAAAAAAATCAAACATACGAACATAAGAAGATGTGCATAAGTACATAACTACCACCCGAATTCCAAATGTATTTAAAAAATTTACCATTGTTTATTTTTCCTTCTAGACATTCAAAATAAATATGTGCAATAATATAACAAACAAAGGAGTTTCCCAAGGAATAGCGAAGGAATTAAATTTAACATTAAAACACTTTGTTATAAATGGACATCAATCAGATGATGTATTAATCTCTGTTGCCAAAAATTTAATAAATCTTGAATCATTACATCTAGCAACAATGCTATATTTTACACCAACTCTTATACCATTAATCTACGAACGTCTTAAATATTTAAAAGTATTTTCATTTTATTCATTTTGTTCATCAGAAGTTAATATATTAATGGAGCATAATGATACAAATATACTGATACCACCACCAATGATAAATGAAAACTCGAAAATATCACAATTAAGAAATTTAACAAAATTAGAAATCTTGGGTACTAATAGTATTCTTGGAGCATGTCTTAAGGATATATCAGAATTACAAAACTTAAAAGAATTAATACTACATAATTACTATGAAATAACAAAAGACGATTTTTTAAATGTATTGAAAAAATATCGAAAAATTCAAAAAATTGAATTTAGTTATTGTAATAATTTTCTCAAAAGTAAAGAGGACTACGATGCTATCCGTCTTATTAAAAGAAGTTTAACAAAAATTAATATAAATTTTGTTAAAATTTAGAATAATTAATAATTTCTATGAATAAAAAAAATTATTACAGAGTATAGAAGTCTAGTCTAGTCTACGATTTACACTGGTCGTGCCCACTAGCTATCACCATTGAACAATAAGAATTGAACCCAATATCTTCCCACTGTTTTTAGCTTAAGAATCGATAAGATGGATAATAATTTTAAACAACAAAATATTATTTTGGAGTAAAGATAAGTCGCATAGCTTACACTATATATTACTCCGTTATTAGTATATTAAACTAAACTAAAATAAAAAATATCAACATATCCGCCCTCCCCCTCATCTTTATTACTGATGAATTGCAGAACAAACAAATAATTTAAATACAAAATAAATCTAAAATAACAAGATTAACAAGAAAAATAGACGATAATACAGAGCTTATTAGGTCATAGACAACAAACTTTGTTAAAAGAAATAATGATAAGATTTGTTTCTTTTATATTGTTTTTTATTATTATTAAAATAAATAGAATGAAAAAATGTAATTGTTTTGTTTAAAGAAATTACAAATTTTGAAATTTTGAGTTTACCAGTGCTCGAAAAAATGTAAGTACGTCGAATTGAATTTGGTATTTATATAATAAGCATCAGCTATTCTTCATTTAAAAACATTCATAGATATTTCCTTACATATTTCTACTATCTAGAGTTTAACACAAGCTTGATGTTCGAATAAAGCAGTATCCGTAAAAACTAAAAACTAATCACGTAGTTTGAAGAAACCACAAAACCAAGGTATCTAGAGCCCCAACTAGCATTCTAACTTCTTTTGAAACACTAAACAGACTCACCTTCATAGTTTCTATAAAGCTTATAAGAAGTGTCGATAAAGGCCATTAGGAGAAGGCGGGTGTTTAACGAAGCTATGATTTGTATAAGGCTTCGGAAATAACTTCGGTATGGTCTTTTGTAAGCAGTTATGCAAGTTGAATGGAAATTCTGGTTTTCACAAATCACAAGCAATAGCTTCGGTAACGTGTTTTTAATAGATCGTTTAAGCAATCTTTAGAAGTACTATAGAAGCTATTAAAAAATGTGACAAAAATATTAAAATATTTTTTAAATTTCAACACTTTTTAACGTAATCTAATGTATGTTATTATATTATATAATGCTATGTTATTATATAGTGTTTTTATTTAAGTTTCTGCTTACGCTCGCATCAAGATGCGAACTTGGGTCCGTTCGATCGTTTATCCTGTACGCTATCCAATCGGTTAATTTAAATGTTAAGAAGAAACTAAATATGTTTGATAGGAGATACAATAACAATGACTTCTATAAGACTTCCATAACATTTAGATTTTTAATTTAGTTGTAGAAAAGATAGTATAACTCGGGGGCTTATTTTTTATATAAAAAAGTGTGTGACATTTAAGTTCGCTTAGCAACCTAGCGATGAAAACATAATCTGAAGTTTACGTTTTTAAAAGATTTTGTATCTTTTTTAAAGGCGTTCTCTAAAAGAATATTGAAAATAAATCTTTTTCTCTTTTTATTTTATTGATTCAAAGATCTTAGGTAAAGCAACATTATAGGGGTTATACTTTTAGCGTACTTACAGCTTTATTTGAACGATATATTTTTTAAAAATGAAAACTGTAATTGGATTTCCAATAGGTGTCACAACAACATGTGTACTATGGTGCTGATTAACGCAGTTATTTTTTAAGAATTTTATATGAATATAAAACAATAACAATAACAGTAACAATACAAGCAATATAAGTAATTTATTTTAATAAAATAAATTCATTGTGAAACTCTGTAGCCCTCAGTTCTTTCTGACAAGTTTGACCCTAAGAAATGTAAAGAAAATTCGTATATCATTATTTATAAAACTAGCCAAATAATCTTTAAATTTTCTCCATTCCACTCTAGTTGATTCTTGACTTAATTTTTTTGGCTATTTCAAGACTATAAATAAAGATTATTATTTTATTATTTAACCATACCTTTGAATTGAAAAAATTCCAATTACTTCTTTAAGCCGGGCGTTCACAACAGAAACAGAATTTCATACAAATTTGACAGCAAAAATTCTGTTTCTGTAAAATTTGTATGGAATTCTGTTTCTGTTGTATGTGAATTTCAACCTTTACTTGAGTTTAATTGATCTCAAAAAAATCCCTAATAAATCTAAATTCCCTTAATGTAGTCTAATATAAATACATATAGCACTACAAATTGACCAAGTGTCAGTCATTGATTTCACATTAATTGGAAACAATCAATAAAGACTATACAATCGTGACTTAGGATGTTAATTGGAATATAAATATTCCCCATCTATGAATTCACACAAAGTACTGTCTAGAAATTTAATGCAAAAAATCCTAATAATGTAAAAACATATCCATTATATGGAGTCTAATGACCGTGGAAAAAATTCAACTTAAGTAAAATAAATAAGCGATGAAGAAGTTTCAACTTCGAAATTGTCATCGCCTCAACGGCGTAATCGACAGCGTGTCTGCCTAAAGATTCGAACCAGGCACTGAGGAGGAAGGTTCGAATTCATCCGAAACACGAAAAATTTAAAAAGTGGAGTTTTTCTCTGAGAAACTTCTAACCATACCTTTGAATTGAAAAAATCTAATTACTCCGTTACTTGAGTTTAATTGATCTAAAAACAATCCCTAATTATTATTTTATATTGCACAAAATATGTCTAACTAATTCATTAAAGAAACAAAAACAGCCGGGTGCATTCTGACAAAAACGAAATGGTCGTCACATATTCAATCACCAACACACCCGTGACCACCGTGACACCCGTAACCATCATGACGCCCGACCCCCATGACCACCATGACCTCCATGACCACCATGTCACCCGTGGCCACCATGGCACCCGTGACCACGGTGATACCCACGACCACCATGACACCCATGACCACCGTGACACCCGTGACCACCATGACACCCGTGACATCCATGACTACTTTAAACTACTAAATTTATGCCTATTTACAAAGAAGACATACATATATTTACACACGTGTGTTTTGAGAAAATTGTTTAATTCAAGCAATTTTAGCTATAAGCAATATTACTAAAAATGTTTCATTTAATTAAAATTTTATTTTATTTTTATTCATGTTAAATAGTTGGGTAAAATAAAAGCTTGTTTAAATTAGGGATGAGCATCGAGACAAAAACATCGATGTTTGCCATCGAATAAACATCGGGAGCCCAACATCGATGGTCGTGAAACATCGACCTCAAAACATCGATGTTTTTGAGTATTCATTCCCCAAAAAGTAAAAAACCACACAAACAAATATTAAGGTTAACATAAGTATTTTTCTAAAAAAAAAACAGTATTTTTTATTCCCACATTTTCTCTGGCACAGAATTTAAAAATAAAATCTTAGAAGGCAACTTCCCCTCTAAACGATTTCTTGTTTTCGATATTATCTGGCCAGCTTTAGAAAATGATCTTTCAGAGGGAACGGAAGTTCCTACAACAGCCAGATATTCAATTACAACTCCCGATAAATTTGGGTAGGTTGGTTTTAAATCCCTCCAGAAAGACAGAGGATCTTGTTGACATTTTTTGACATTTAGAAAAATGTGTTTGCAATAGCTGTATTGTTGGTAATTACACAACACATTTTATCTTCAAAAAAACCTTATTAATATAAATTAAAAACTAAAACACACAATTGTTGTTATATATACTTTATACTAATAAATATTTAAATTTATTTATTATTATAAGGTTGTGCTACAAGTAGTAAACGTCAAATAAAAACGCTGTAAATCAACAATGCGTTCACAAATTTGACAACTGCTAACTCTCAACTGTTGAGAGCTTGAAGTTAGCTGCTTACGTCGGGTGAACGCACCCAATACTATCAAGTTCGAAAAAAAAACATCGATAGCCAAACATCGACACATAACCATCGATGGTGAAAAAACATCGACACTGTAACATCGATGGTAAATACATCGAACATCGGGCCCCTACCATCGATGTTTATCAAACATGGACCATCGATGCTCATCCCTAGTTTAAATATCTTTATAGTAACAGTTAGTGTAAGGATACAAATTTGATTTTGTTTATTACATCTAGCTAGATATCATCTCTCTATGACATCTAATAACTAGATGATTTATTCATATTTCGTCATCTATTTTTAGTAGTATCAATACTAGGTCATTAAATATACTTCTAGGTCATACTAGGTCATTCAATAAGTCCGTAGGATGACACATAGATGGCGTTACTAGAATTTTTTCCATATGATTTTTATTTAGTACTAACCTTTAAACGATACGTGTATAAATTTGACAGCAATCTGACTATTGATTCGTAAGTTATAGCATTTTGTGTGAAGCAACTTTTGTTTTTGAAAAAAAAAATGGAAAAAAGTGAATTTCGAATCTTAATAAAGCATTGCTTTTTGATGAAAAAAATACAGTGGAAACCAAACAATGGCTTGATAAACATTATCCAAACTCTGCTCCATCGAGACAAATGGTAGAGAAGTGGATTGCTGAATTTAAATGTGGTCGTACCAGCACAAAAGATGCAGAGCGCAGTGGACGCCCAAATGAGGCTGTTATTCCAGAAAACATAAAAAAACTCCACAAATTGGTTATGAACGATCGCAAATTGAAGATGCACGAAATAGCTGACATTGTAAAGGTAGCAGATGGTAGTGTTTTTACCATTTTACATGAACATTTGGGTATGCGAAAGCTCTGTGCAAATTGGGTGCCGCATGAGCTCACAGTCGACCAAAAACAACAACGAATCGATGCTTCGGAAGAATCTATGGCACTGTTAAACCGCAATAAAATGGAATTCTATCGTAGATATATGACAATGGATGAGACATGGCTTCATAATTACACACCAGAATCCAAAAGACAGTCAGCTGAGTGGACAGCAGTCGACGAACCGAATCCAAAGCGAGCAAAGACGCAACAGTCGGCAACAGTCGGCCGGTATATATCCAAGATTTTAATTTGTAAGAGCGGATGTTTTATAGGGTAAATTGTAAGTATACATAATTAAATATTGAAATATTTAGTAATTAATAAATTTTTTAAAATATGTAGTAGAAAAAGTCTTCTACTCGCCGAAAATCTAATTTTGAACCACTCGACCATTACCAACCTGGTAAGTCTGTATAGGTTTTTGTCTTCTTTTTTCAAAGTTATTTTCGGCATCGTTGAAGAATATACTATTTTCATATGATATATTTTTGGTTTCTCATTAGAACAAAATTTGATGTCTTGCTTGGTCAATTCATTTTAAAAATACCAAATAATCAAATAGGTATTGCAATTGAATAAAATTTATTTAATTGTGTTAAATTAGTCGTACACTAACATAAAGTATAAAATATGGAGGGGCTGAAATCTCAAGCTCTGAGATATCAAGACTTGGGTTTTGGTTAAGGATTTTGATATAGTTTTCGGCATAAAACTTTTATGAGGACATTGTTTTTAGTTTTGGACAGCGAAGTATATCAAACATAACTCTTTGTTAAAGTACATGTATTTTTTTATCTCTGTTTAGAAATTTATTACAAAACTAAAACGAAACATCAATACATTGCCGGAAAGTCATTACAGATCATAAAATAACATAATTTAGTGAAAAGATGATATAATCTTGAGTAACAAACTACTCAAAACCTCTCCATTTAGCGTTTCGAAAAAATATTACAAAATCACAAATTCATATTTCTTTCAAAATTCCAAAAATATTGTAAAAATTAAATAAAATCAAACTTTTTTCATAATTCTAAATATATTCCAAAAATTTTTACAAAATCAAAGATTAAAATATTTCAAAAATTATAATAAAATCAAATATTTAAACTTTTTCTAAATCCCAAAAACTCTTAAAAACTCAAAAGTTCAAAATTTTTCCATAATTCTAAAAATATTGCAAAAATTATAACAATATCAAAACTTGAAACTTTTTACAAAATTCCAAAAATTATAATAAAATCAAAAATTAAAAATTTTTCATAATTCTAAAAATATTCCAACAATTCTTACAAAATCAAAAATTGAAACTTTTTTCAAAATTCTAAAAATATATATATAAACTCACAAATTCAAAAATTAGATTTTTTTTTCAAAATTCTAAAAATATTGAAAAAAATATAACAAAATCAAAAATTAAAACTTTTTCCAAAATTCTAAAAATATTGCAAAAATTATTACAAAATCAAAAATACAAACTTTTTTCAAAATTCCAAAAATTATAATAAAATCAAAAATTTTAAATTTTTAAATATTCTAAAAATATTACAAAAATTCTTACAAAATCAAAAATTGAAACTTTTTTCAAAATTCTAAAAATATATATATATAAAATTCACAAATTCAAAAATTCTATTTTTTTCAAGATTCTAAAAATATTGCGAAAATTATAACAAAATCAAAAATTAAAACTTTTTCCAATATTCTAAAAATATTGCAAAAATTATTACAAAATCAAAAATACAAACTTTTTTCAAAATTCCAAAAATATTTAAAAAACTATAACAAATTCAAAAATTTCCATGTCATATTTACGTCATACAACAGCCAAATTTTTTTTCCAAAAATTGGCTAAAAAATAAATGAAATCATTTTTTTGACATTCTGGACAATATTTTTTTGACAAACTTATAATGCAATAAAATTTTCAATAATAATAATATCATTTTCATTTCATACAAATAACTAATTTTATTATTTTCTAAATAAATAAATGAAAATCATTCTTTTGACACACCTGACATTAATTTTTTGACAAACTTATAATGCCATAATTCTCTATAAAAATAATAAAATTTCATGTCATACAAATAATTAAATTTATTTTTTTCCAAAAAATTAGGTAAAAAATAAAAAAACCGAAGTAAAATTTTTCTTTTGACACACTAGACAACATTTTTTGACAAACTTATAATGCCATAATTCTCAATAATAATAATAAAATTTCATGTCATACAAATAAAATTAATTTTATTTTTCCAAAAAATTGGGTAAAAAAGTAAATAAAAATCTTTCTTTTGACACACTTGACAACATTTTTTTGACAAACTTATAATGCAGTAATCTAGTTTTTGGTCTCACATACCAATCCTGACCATCAAGATTTCTTCAAATTCAATGTTTCTATTCGTAATCACTTAAAATGAACGTTTTTTAAGCAAATTTCCTTGTTTCGACACAATTGACGATTTTTTGACAAACTTACGGTACAGTTATCGAACCAATCGTAATTTCGGCTCTTCTTATTGAGTAAACCTATTTTTAGAGAAGTAAATTTTCGAAATCCGTCCAGCGGTTTTTTTCATTTCGTCGGTTGTGACGGCTGAAGTCGGTTGTGACGTTTTAAAAACTGAAGAAAATATTAAGATGTCGTAAAAACCCCCTGAATATATTCTAAATTTCCTTCGTATTGACGTCACACTGTGCTAAAAGGCAATAGTAAAACCCTTTAAAAACTGCACTATCGATAAATTTAAATACCGTAAATTGTCCGTAGCCTTAAACTGTATTTAAATCAATCTTTTGTAATGAAGATGTCAACTCATATTGAAAGGAAAGTGAAATACATACTCAATAAGTAGTTTTTATTTTCTTTATTTCATTTCACGGGAATTAAATAATGAAAAATAATGATGGGAAAACCAATATTTTATTATTTTTAGCACTGCCTGCCAAATAATAATTAACTTTCTTGTTAATATCGAAATGATACTAATTTGAACGAAACGGAAAAAGACAGTAGCAATAACTTTAAAAAACTGCAATAACGATCAATTTAAAATTCGTAAAAAGAAATTTTTATGATTTTTATGAATTCATGAATAAAAAATCATAATTTTAATGGCATTTAATAAAAATAAAAAAAATAAAAAAATGTATTAATATGAAAAACATTTTCGGAGTGAAGTGAACTATCCATTTTAATATATGATTTTTTTGTAGTTACACTAACACCAAAAATAATTCACTTTAAAAATAAACAAAATTAATTTGGTTTTAAATTTTTTTTAGTTTTTATTTAACTACTACGCGTTTCAATCTGATGCAGATCATCGACAGGTAATATTTTGTAACTCAGGTTATTAATATGGTAACTCGGTTACAAAAAATTACCGATGTCGATCTGCATCAGATTGAAACGCGTAGTAGTTAAATAAAAATTATAATTAAAATTAAAAACCAAATCTATTTTGTTTATTTTTAAAGTGAATTATTTTTGGTGTTAGTGTAACTATAAAAACATCATATATTAAAATATGTACCACTCCAGGAATCGAACTCTCGACCTATAGAACCTCAGTCGACCGCGATATCCATATTGCAATTTGAAACGTTACGACCGGATAGAGGTATTTTATATTTATTTAGCGTGATGATAACTCGAATTAATAAATTTTTCCCCATACAAAATCGTACAACGCGGCTAAAGAAGTTTTCACTTCAAAAATTGTAAATTATAGGTGAAATTCAATGGATATTTTATTTAGAACATAAATTTGTAAAGGCGGATGGTCTTGTTCGAGCTTGTAAATCTAAAACCTCCTAACTTAGAAGCCGAGAATTTGAAGAGAAATTAGTTTTAAAGTTTATCTAATAGATTTTGAGTTAGCAAAACACTTTGGTGTTTTAATTCTTATAGATAAAAAGCGACTGGTCCGTAGCATCCGAACCATATCTGATTAATTTTAAAATTTCGTTAAGATTAAGACTGTATCCACGTATTTTAACATGTTTTTCTCCAGTGATGTTTTTGGTTATCCTTGGCTGGGAGGGAGCTGAGGAATGAGCAATTATTGTGAATTAGTATTTATAACAGCAAAATCAAATGCTTGCATATAATCATTTTTGTATAGTCATCAATTGTACGGTAGCTTTTTGGTTTATCTGTTTGTCTGATTTTATTAACAAAAAAAGCTAATCAAGTATAACATATGATTTAACATATTATATAAAATTTAGATATAATAAATAAAAACCGAATTTTTATTTATGTGGTTTTATTAATCAAATGCGACAAACATTAGCTTATTTTTTTATTTAATAAAAAAAATTATAGTTTTATTGAAGAACAAACAAAGGTTATAAAATTATATAATTTTTCTATGCTATTACTATTTACTATTATTATTAAATTGTTTCGTTTTGTATACGAGTATTTGTTACGAAATTATTAAATGACGGTTTTTCTTTTTATTTTTATTTTGTTTTTTTTGTGAAAAAAAAAAAATTAACAGAAAAATTGAAGTAATGCATTCATGCACAGTAGCAAGAAGCATATGAGCAATTTCACGCAAGTTCAGCAAATTTTTGGGAAATTTTGACTTGACCCCTTTTAATTTTGATTATTTTTTGTTTATGGATAGTCTTTCATAAATAAAAAATACAAGTTCTCTTAGAACTTTTATTTTCGACCAGGGGTCTTCACAGGGTGCCCCTCAATTTTTTGTTATTTTGTGATGTGAGTGCATTTTGACGAGCGATTGTAGAAAAACTACTGAATCGATTTTCATAAATGATATGTCATTGAATAGGTATTAAAACAAAGTTTTTAAAAATGTACATATACAATACACTGTTAATTTTTTGAAATAATTTTTAACGGTGTAACATAAGAAAAAAACGGTGTAATTGAAAAAAAGAAGGCATAGCCTTTTTTTTTTTTTTTTTTTTTAAACAAAATTGAAGCTTATTTTATATCTAACAACTTGTGAAAGTTTAGGACTAGCTATATTTTTTGTTTTAAAGATAAAATTCGTTGTGCATATGACTGTCGGGAATCATTTTTTTTTGTTCTGAAGGAAAATTATAAAAATGGCGTTATAAACTAAGAGATTTTTTTTTTATGTTAAATATCAAATATTTTATTATTAAATGAACTTTTTAAAAAGCAATTTCAGTCAAGTTCAGCAAAATTTTGCGACATTTTAATCGAAACACACTAATCGAAATATCTTTGGCAAACTCGGTCGTTGATCTGGCAACAATCAATAGTCATGTTTTGGTTGAGTTAAAATTGAACATTTTTCAGTCACCCTAATTGGAAAAGGAGAGGAGCGCATAAAAACACAAAAACGCTTATTGCTATATACATTAAATGAAGCTTATGTGGAGTTTAAAAACAAGTTTCCTGATGTGAAAATTGGATTTACTAAATTCACGTCCCTTCGACCACAAGAATGTATAAAATTATCCCAAGGAGTTTATAATGTGTGCGTGTGTACCATACATCAAAATATGAAACTAATGATTCAACACTCTAAGATGTCTTGGATTACTGATGCTGCTTTCGAAAATTATAAAACATTAATTGAATTTGTTTCATGTGGTAAATTAACAGAAGATTGTCATAATTTGAAGTGCAATGAATGTTCAAAAAAACTTCAACAACTGAAAGAAAAATTACTAAATGATTTTGACGTTAAAGGAATCCTTCAAGTCAAATATCAACAATGGAATACCACTGATCGATGCAATTTGGATACTTTAATAGAAACTGTAGAAGAATTTATGAAAAAATTTATTTACCGTTTACAAATTTTGATACCACACAACTTTATAGCAAAACAGCAATCTACATTCATTGAGGAAAAAAAAAAATTTAGAAGCAGGAAAGTGCTTCGTTCAAGGGGATTTTTCTGAAAACTACGGCTTCATAATTCAGAATGCGGCTCAAGGCTATTATTATAATAATTCACAAGCTACTATTCATCCATTTGTCATTTATTTTAAAAGTGCCACAAGTGAATACATACAGCACCGAAGTTTTATACTCATTTCGGATATAAACGATCACAACAGTACTACAGTCCATCTTTTCATTACAAAACTTATTGAATTCATCAAAACGCATATAAATTCTAATATTACAAAAATAATTTATAACACTGACGGTGCACCTTCTCAATACAAAAATAAACATAACCTAATTAACTTATGCCACCATAAAGAAGACTTTAAGGTTGATGCTGAATGGCATTTTCATGCTACCAGCCATGGAAAGGGACCTTGTGATGGAATTGGTGGTACACTGAAGCGTGCTGCACACCGTTATAGTATGGCGAGCGAAGATAATATTATTGATACACCAAAAAAACTTTTCGAATGGGCTTTAAAATGGGAATCTACCATGAACTTTGGATACGCCGATAAAAATGAATATCAATTAACAAAAGAAAAATTACAAAATCGATATAAAAATGCGATTACTATAAGTGGAACTCAAAAATTTCATGCTTTTGTACCAGTAGATACTAAGACAATAAATGCAAAAATGTTTTCCAACTCAAAAGAAACTTTTGAACGTAAAATAAGTAAATAATTTTTAATAACTATATTTATTTTCACATATATAATTTGTATGATATTTTAAAAAGTTTATTCAATAATAAAATATTTGTAATTTAATGTTGAAAAACAATCTTTTACTTTATGATTCCATAATAACATAATACGAACATAATACTTCTCCAGTCAAAAGTTCCTAAATAGATTTAGTTGTTTATACGGCTTTTTTGTTTGCAGTCAAGACTGTCAAATTATTTTTTATAAGAGTGACAAGTGATTACTAAAAGTGATAAATAAACATTTCATTTTTTATGCCATCTAACACAAAGAAAATAATTGCAGAAGTGCTTTCCTATTCAAAAGAAACTTCTGTTTGTAAAATAAGTAAATCATTTTTAACAATTGTATTTATTTTATTTATTGTACTACATATATAATTTTTATAATATTTTAAAAAGTTCATCTAATAATAAAATATTTGATATTTAACATAAAAAAAAAATCTCTTAGTTTATAACGCCATTTTTTTAATTTTCCTTCAGAACACAAAAACTGGTTCCCGACAGTCATATGCACAACGAATTTTATCTTTAAAACAAAAAATATAGCTAGTCCTAAACTTTCACAAGTTGTTAGATATAAAATAAGCTTCAATTTTGTTTAAAAAAAAAAAAAAAAAAAAGAGGCTATGCCATCTTTTTTTCAATTACACCGTTTTTTTCTTATGTTACTCCGTTAAAAATTATTTCAAAAAATTAACAGTGTACATTTTTAAAAACTTTGTTTTAATACCTATTCAACGACATATCATTTATGAAAATCGATTGAGTAGTTTTTCTACAATCGCTCGTCAAAATGCACTCACATCACAAAATAACAAAAAATTGAGGGGCACTCTGTGAAGACCCCTGGTCGAAAAAAAAAATTCTAAGAGAACTTGTATTTTTTATTTATGAAAGACTATCCATAAACAAAAAATAATCAAAATTAAAAGGGGTCAAGTCAAAACGTTGTTGAATCTTCGTGAAATTGCTCATATAGATTTTTGTTACAGATGCAGATGATTGAAACGGTAGTGTTTATTTACATTGCTATTTTTATTGAAGTTAGAAGTTGAAGTTTGAAGTTAGAACACAACTCGAATATATTGCAAAATAAGGAAATTGAGCGTTTTTGTTAACAAATCAACTAAATAAATATAACATAAAGTAATCTCTATCATAAGTTTTTATGGTTGATCTTTTCTTAACTAGTATTTGATTTATTTGCTTACTCTAATGTTCTATTGACTTTTCATCAATAAAACAATTATATGAAAAATAAATAAATATTATAATTCTGCATGATAAAGTTTTGATGTTACGCTTTCGGTGGTTGTTTTGTATAGGTTAAGCTTTAAATAATATTTAAATCTTGCACTTTATCGAATGAAATCCAATTTTTTAGTTGCCTATAAAAAATGGAGTGAAATTTGTCAAAGTTTACAATACAAAAAATAAATTCGCCAACTGCGAAAAACTTTGTTCAACACCTTCACAAAAAATAATTTTGTTTTCAGTTTACTAAAACTGTCAAACTAATGCACTATTTTTTATTTGTTTAACTTATATTAAAAGAAAATCAAAATGAAATCAAGTTTCTGTTTTTAATTTTATTTTTTTAAGACAATATAAATAGAAAATAATATAATAATAGTTATTATTGTAAAGAAAAATATTTACTTTGTTATCATTTTAATTCTTATTATTTCCTATGAAAAACAAATACATACTAAGAGACATCAGATATCTTGCATTATTTTTGTTCATCTTTTTTTTTATTCATTTCTGGCGTAAGGAAGAAGCAGCAAGACAACATACAAAACGACAAAAGAAGTCAAGTTAAATCACACAATTACGATTTTTAATATAATTGATATTGGGTACAGTGGAAACTTACATAGTATTTAGGTAGATTTCATTTAAAAATCTACCTTTTGCAATGTGCGTCATTTCGGAATGTTGACAACATTTTGATGCCATTTTGGGCAAATGATAATCAGAGATGGAAGAACGATAGAAAAAAAAAGGAGATACATAATATCAAAAAATGTAATTTTGGCGAATTTAAAAACTACCCCTCGCGGGAGAAAGAGATAACAGCTATTACGCACTAAGCTTGCTTTTCCATAGTTATGTATGAATTGCTATTCAATTGTGGATAGTCACACGACTAGAAGAGGTTCGTTAGCCAGCTGTTAGCCTAATGCGTTAATACAACGTCGATACACACATAGTCTTGCGTAAGCCCACCACACATCAACTCTTAACTCACTAATAACCACCCATGATTTCTAACTGTCACTGGGACATCCTAATATCTCTTTCAGCATCTAAGTTCTACAACTTCTACTTTTTTTTTGTCTAATTTTTTGTTCACTTTTAGTTATCAATTCAAAGAAAAAGAAACATATTAACAACTTCATAGAGATTCCTTTTCTTAATTAGACTGCGTTCCAATTCATGCTAAATTGTACTAAACGTGCTAATTCAATTTAGTCAACTTTTTATTTGACTAAATCAATATTTTGTTTCTAAGTGATTGTAAAGAAATTGATGTTTTTATCAATATCGAACAACTTAATCACATAAATTAAAATTAAAATTGGGTGATTTTGTTAAATCAAATTTCGATTTAGCAGTTTAGTACAATTTAGCAACTAACTGGAAGTTAGTAATTCAATTAGCAGAACAAAAAAAATAATTATTTTAAAATTTGTTTAACTACAACTGCTTGGATAACAACTTATTACAGATTTCATTCACAGTTCTTTGAGTTAGATAATGTAGTTCATTACACCACTAGTTACGTAATGAAATCATTACCTAACGCATTTTTATTTACAAATATGACGAACAACAAAGTTTTCAAAATTGAAAAGATTTATTAAAAAATAG
The DNA here is from genome assembly GCA_963693315.1 of Diogma glabrata. Classification (NCBI taxonomy): domain Eukaryota; kingdom Metazoa; phylum Arthropoda; class Insecta; order Diptera; family Cylindrotomidae; genus Diogma; species Diogma glabrata. Next base: position 186,280,219 of record OY856187.1, read on the forward strand.
TTATTTATTATAAATTTTAATAACACAATTCTTACATTTTGATAAGTTTATTCCGGATTTCCATTGAATTTTTCATAGTTGTTGATGATTTCGATTCACCTAATATTTGAATGGCTAAATTCTTTTTATTTTCCATTGATGTATCAATGTATCCTTCAGCGACTGTGTTCGACTTTCACCCACCATGGCGCTTTACGGCTAACAAATCTGCTCTTGAGTCTGCAAGCAATGAAGTTGACGACCGCCGGAAGTAATGCCCCGTATACTCCTCAGGATTCAATAATTTTAGAAAGGACGCGACGCCTTTCACATTCCACCGAAAGTATTTATGTCAACACTAGTGTTTGCAATCTTGGTATCCGGGTACCCGGATACCCGGGTATTTAGGAAGATTTTTCGGGTATTTAATATCCGGATATTTTGGTCGGGTACCCGAACAACAAAAGGTCCAGTTTTTTCTCAATAAAATTTACAAAATAAAATTCAGCTCATTCTCTTTTTGCAAATTTGAATTATTGTTTATGCTAGTTGTTGACAAATGATTCAATTCTAACCATACAAATTGCAATATGTCCATAAACATTAAACCAACCACATCCGTAAACATTAAACTGCCCTCTAGTTAATTATTATTGTTTGGATTACGAAAACAACAGAAAAACGACGAAGAACACATAACAAAATTTATGGAATTTTAGTTCTTATTAAAATTAAGTCATAAAAAATTAGGGATCTTCATTGGTTATTTGTTTATATTTAGTTTAAAATAGAAACGGTAAATATATTATGATAAGTTTTTATTTAAGATTTAAACTAATAATTAAAATAAGTGTCATCGAAAGTTTGGGACCAGTTCAAGAAAATGTCATCAGATAAATCTCGGTGCCACGAAGTTGGATGCGCACGAATAATTTCAACTAAATGGGAAATACGTCAGCAATGAAAAATCGGATAATGATGCCGCTAATTATAATATTGAAAATTTACAACTCCAAAAATGTATTGCTGTCTACACAAGATCTACTATAGATAACAGGGGTACTACAGTTGATAAAGAGCTGAAAATGTTGTATGTAAATAAAGGAAACCGAAAAAATGATAGAAAATTTAAATCACCCGTTATTGACCGTGAAGCCAACATCCACTTTATCGGAGCGGGTTTTTTCTACTGCAGGAATTTAAAAAAGAAAATACGAAATCGGATGAGTACAGCTACCCTAAATGCTTTAATATTTTTGAAATATTATTTTACAATTAAAAAATGATCAAGTTTTAGTTTACTACTGTGAGGTTTTTTTTTATTGTTTTTCATCTTTTAATTTTTTTATAACTACCCGGGTTATCCGGGTAATCCGGGTAATTTGGAAAACACTAATCGAGTAACCGGGTAATTTGAAATCGGGTAATTTGCAATCACTAGTCAACACTGCCGTGCTAAGCACAAAAGTGGTAACTTGAATTTTTGACATTTCGAGATATTAGCACTTTTTAATTTTCAATTTTCACAGTCACTTAAAACTAGTGATGTGTCGGTCGTGAACCACGACCGATCTTTCAGTAATAAAATAAACGTCGTTCGTCGGTCACTAACTTTTTATGTACTATTGACATTTTTTTTATGTGCAATGAACGTCTTTTAGTATATAATATAATGTCAGCAGTGTTAATTAACATCATGCAAACTTTTTTGAAATCCATATGTTAAATTAAAAACGTAGTTTTGGGTTTCGGGTTTGGGTTTCGTAGTTAATTTCAATAATACACCTCAAATAAAACTTCAATAAAATTAATAATGCACCTCCAAAATCACTTCGTCTTCAAATTTTCATTACGATCAAACTTTGATTCCGATCATTGTGATATGCGAGTTTGTTTTTCTCCTCTCAAAGATTTATTCATTATATTCAACAACTTCGCATAAAAAAGTGTCCTGAAAAAATGTATCTAACTAATCGTGCAGATTTGCATAACAACATAAAAAACCAGTACACATTTAAAAATTATAAAAATATACGCACTTCATCTAACAATGAAAAGGAAAAAATTCAAACCTTTATATGAAAATAACACTAACAAAACAATAACACAAAACTAATAACCAATCCAATGAAACAAAGCCAAACTAACAATTCCGTATACAATACATTATACATTTATTAAAATCATAAATAGAAAAAAAAATATTCTTTGGAAAAATTTATCATAAAGAAAAAACTGAACGGTTCGAATTTACTGATAAACAAAACAACACACCTACCAAAAGAAATGACATAGAAATGATAAAACGAATTAGTTCAAGAAAAATATTGTAATGAAAATTTTTTCATAAAGAAGAAAAACTGAACTCGTTCATCTTGTTCAGCAAATAAACAAACACAAAATGATAAAAATAAACAAAATTAAATATAAGTTCGTTCGAAAAGAATGATTAAACATAAAGAATGAAAAATAAAATGCTATTGAAAAAAAAAGAAATGGATTTCATTCAACTTTTACAAATTATGAATTGTGAAATGAAAATGGAAAAAATTGATTATGAAGATGATTATTTGTATATATTAATTGTTAATGATTATGAAAAAAAAACATTTGTTTGTACATATTGATATGCATATATGTATTTAAATTGTTTTTATTATTATTGTTAATTTTTCATGGTGGATAATTACTAATAATAGAATTAATTTCATTTAAGTTTTACAGATTTAATTTAATTTTGTACGCAATATTTGCTGTGAAAAAAATTGTTTGTTGTAACTTGTACCTTCGCTAAAGCTTTAGTTAACAATTAACAATTTACTACATGTCAGGACTTAAACATTATATTCCTTATTCTATAGTGCAATTTAGTTTTTAATAATGTTTTTTCCTTAAATCGATATATGGAATGGATGAGGACTTTTTTTTATTGAATGTTCATTAGAGGATGAGATGTTAGACTGTATGGCTCATTAAAATGAGATTGCAACATGTTATACAGGAGAATCCTTTAAGACAAACGGTAGAAAACAAACACATACAGGGTTGCTTAAAATAGTAGATGTACTATAGTATAAACCCTGTATAGAGTTTTAAGCAATGATTAATTAATCTTTTTTAGTAATAGTAATTTAATATTTTTTGTTTAAACGGAAGAGGCTTTCTTCTTTATTTCGCTGCTCATCCTCTTTGCAAAAAGTTTTGAATACCCTTCTCAACTTTTTAGACGAATTGGTCTTAGATTTATGGGGATTGTTGAACTACTAACGAGGCATTTTTTTATTATTTTTGACTAAAATATTTAATATTTTTGCAAGTCACCGATTGAACGAAAACCGATGTTTTTAAATCGGTCAGTGCAAATGAACGATCTGGTCTGAACGGATCGCTAATTTAGCTGAGGTTACCCATCACTATAAAACTATATTTATAGTCAAAAAGTTTTCAAATTTGGTTTGAATCAGAAAGATAAAAGGTTATTTTATTTGCTAACAATATAAAATATTAATTTTTGAATAATTAAATAGCAAATTTGACGTATCTTATAAATAGGTGTTACAAAAATAACAACGATATGTTAATAAAATCAATTTATTTTATTATTTCACTCGAAAAACTTGGTAAATATAAAATTGCAAATAATAAATATGCTTAGGAACAGAGATTTAATTTCTAAGTATTAAAATAATAACGCAATAATGGCTATTAATTATTTACCATTTAATAACGAGATATGTCATTTTGCCTTAGTAAAGTTGAGCGTCATACATAATACTAAGGCATTTTATCGTAACTTTCTAATTTACGACTGAAATAGCTTAGTATGTAATTGATAGATACGGCAAATTTCTATAGTAATTGATCGTAATGAAGATATGGCATATTTAATAGAGCAATTTTTGAATGAAAAAATAAATTAAATGCTTTAATTATATATAATTAACACTGTTTGCCGTTGGCACTTGGCGTAAGTTTTCAAATAACATAATGTCCATCTCTTGTTACTTTACGCAAATAACGGCAAACAGTGTTAATTAAACTGATATTACTGCTAATTAAACTGAGATTACGCCAGAAGATGGCCTAACAAGCTGAAATATATATAGAGTAACAAAAATAAAAAAAAAAATATATATAGAAATATATGCTGAAATATATAGAGTAAAATTATAAAAAACTTTGTTTTCTTTAATTTTTTATTAAACTTATTAAATAAGTTATTTGCGTAAAGTAACAAGAGATTGACATTATGTTCTTTAATTATATGATAAAAATGTCCATTGACTATTATTATATCATCTTAGATTCATAACTCATTTTTGACAAAAATCCAAGATACCACTTCTGAGAACAGGCTGTTTTATACATGATCCTTTTCTGTATCCGACGAAAAATCGTCCGTAATCGGTATGCTAAGGACGTAGTTTAAGATATTTTTGAACTTTTTCCACCATATTTTTTCCCTCGATGCCTCCACAAGTTACAAAAAATTCCGGTAAAATTCTGATTTTTGTGCTAAAAATTAGGAAATGGAAGACTTGGCCTTCATCTTTAACATTTTCTAAAAACAAATTGGTGAGCTCTTCTATTCTGCATGCACCAGCAAGACCAATAATAAGTGCAACCTGAAAATGAATCTAACATTATTACTAGTCGAAATATTTTAAGCATGTTATTACTTTGCTTAGCATAAATTTGTCATCATGAGCTTCTTTTAGGAATTTTGCAACCTGGTCCTTGGTCAATACTTGGGCCTGTATTCTTCTGACTTCCTTTTCAAAAATGCAACTAATTGGCTATATTTGCCAATATCTACATTTCGCATTGAATAAAAAGCCCAAAGGCTGGACGATTTGTAATTTTTTGATATATATTCAAAGTAAACTAGTAAGACCTTCTCATTCGTTTCATTCTTGTTATTCCTCCCATCACACCATTCAACGTAGCGCTCATAAACTTTTTCGTATTTTGTTCTTGATTTTATTATAATGAAGAAACGACACTTGTTGCGGCATCTTAATATCGGAGGGAAGGCTGTCTGAATCGTTCATGTTTTTCTTCAATTTTAAACAAAGTTTAGAAGTATTCAAAGCAAAAATACTGACAATGTCACATGAAAATTATAAATCTGTTTACAAACAAATGCCTTGAGGTCCTGGTAACGATTAAAATATTTGTACCCTGTTGCTTTGATTTTAAATCAAAATTTTAAAAACAAACTATTATCAATTGTCAAAAAATATTTTTTAAATGTCAAATCTGACGTTTTAATAAAAAGTTGGATTTTTATTAATTTTGAGCAGTCGTAGATAAAATTTTGTATATCACACACACGTGTGCCAAAGCATATCACAGTACTCGTGTGATTACACGCGTTCTTCACACTCGACTACTGTAATAATGCTTTTATTCCACTAGTAACATCCACAACTATTATATTATACTTCCTCTGTTCCGAAATAAGTGAGCTATTTCAGTTTTTCCTCTAAATTATTAAACTTAGAAAGAATTTTTGGTCAGAAAATCATGTACTGGATTAATGAACGCAAATTATAATTTAGTATAATTTTGGTAGATTTCCTAAATTTTTCTATCTTAAACGTTTTCCTTGCCAATAATTAATATCAAAATATAATGTAATGTGGATTTAAATTATATTTTGATATTAATTATTGGCAAGGAAAACGTTTAAGATAGAAACAGTTAGGAAATCAACCAAAAATTATATTAAATTATAGTTTTGATATAGTAGTAATAAAGTACGTTAAAAAAATGGTATGCTATTTGTGTTTTTGTTACTATTTTTCTACATATAGTATTCGACATTCCTACTGATTATATCCGTTGCGCCATCATTATAGTTATAATACTGCAGTGACTTAGCAAACTTTTTTTTACAACACTTTTTTTGGAAATTTTAAAATATTCAAAAAGCTCACTTATTTCGGAACAGAGGAAGTATGTATTATGATTAATTTTTAGGAATGTAATAAAAAATATAAATAAATGTATGCTCCACAATGATATAAAGTTGTTATAATGTTTAGGATACGCTATATATAAACACATTCATAACAACCGGGGCGTTATGAGAGGGCATTATGGATTCATAACGCCCGCTATTAAGACGTTTAAAAACTAAATAAAATTATGTTTACTGTAGTTTTATCTACAAAATGTAAATAATTCTTATTAAATTTAAGCTAGTAAAAGATTTTTACATTTGTTTAAAAATGTTTCCCAACATTTTAGTTATTAAATACAGTTTTCATACAGTTTTCCAAAACTATCAAATTATTTTAAACGTCATACAATGTTTTTGTCATACGCTACAAAATTTAGGAGAATTTGTTTACATAGCAACGTCAAACAACAAAAAATTATATTAACCCTCAAAATAGTTATTTTCTTGGCATACTAAGATACATTTGTATTTTTTTGCATATCAATATAGGCTAACAAATTCAATTCTTTCTTAGATTTTAGCTTATTAAGTGAAGCATAAAATCTTGTATGCATCACTGGCGTTACTGGATATTACGCCCATCAAGCGACATCCATCCCTCGGGCTAGATTACGTCGCTTTCCGGGCGCAATAACCTACATAACGCCCTTGGTACATAAATAACTATTATATAGATATTCCTATAGAAAGAAAAATAGTACATTATATAACAAGGTTGAGAAGTAAGCTATTATTGACCGAGAACTTTTAGATCCTGAGGCGCGTAGTGCCGAGGGATATAACGTTCGAGGTCTTAATTAGTCTTCTCAACCGAGGTATATATAGAATTTTTTTAACTACCAACACTAATTATCATATTTGCTTCGATAATATTTTGATATTAGTCATTTCCATTTCATTTTTTAAATATCTTAAAATATCAAGTAGCCTGGAAGTTTAGTTTCATACAAATAAAACGAAACAAAGGAATGCAATTATTATTTATTTGTGTTTTTTGTTTATTTCAATTAAAAATAAAAGAAAATTTGTCATTATTAACCTAGGTAATTTTTTGTTATTATTATTGACCTAGCTTTAGAAAAATTACTCCTCATTGGGGCATTCGAGTAAATAATGACGATTTCTCAACTTAGTAGTTAAAAAAATTTATTATCTAACAAAAAAAAAATGACTTAACTTACATGGTTGTTGATCCATTTGTTTTTTTTTACTCCAATTCAAGTTATAGTAATGTAATTCCAATTCCAGTAATAGTAATAATTCCAATTCTAATAATAGTAACAATAATTTCCAATTCTAGTACTAATAATGATATTTTCCAATTCTAGTAATAATAGTTTTTTCCAAATTAGACTCCGTTTTACGCATCCAACTTTTGCCGATTAAAATCTAAGCCCCAAAATCTTTGGCTTGTTCGATCACAATTATTGCCAATAAATTTACGGTAGTTACCGTATTGTAATAATTGAAATTTTACGTAGCTCACTATGATTGTATTTTAAATTGTTTTTTATATAGAGAAGTTTTGTTTTTGTTTTATTTAATTTGTTTTTTTTGGTATCACTGATTGAATCCACTTAACTTATTTTGTACATCATTTAATTAAAAATTTTTTTTATTTTTATTATTAAGTTAAGGCAAATAGAATACAATAACGCAATCACAAAATAGTATATTACTTAATTAGGAGCTACAGTGCTACTTGTTGGGTTGAGTCTATAGTTTGACAATTATAGACGAAATACGAAAAGTCACTTCGGAGCTACCGAATTAAATACACTATTTTTTCGGCAAACGTTTAAATTTTTTATAAATATGAAAGTAATACATCAAAATTTTTATAAATATAATTTTTATCGTCATAGTTACTTCCAAAAAAGAAAAAAAAACATTTAAATTTGTAAAATTAAAATTTTTTATCAATGCAGGCAGCCTTTCAATTCAAAATTTCATAATCCAATCAAAATAGTTGTTATTTTTGTTGTCATAGTTATACAATAATTCAAAATTTCATCATCCAATCAAAATATATGTTATTTTATTGTTGTCATAGTTTTACAATAATTCAAAATTTCATAATCCAATCAAACTATTTATTAATTTTTGTTGTCATAGTTATACAATTTGTTTGAAAAAAATAACAAATATTTTAAAAATATGAAAAGAAATGGCGACTTTTTCTACCACCGTAAAAATATGAAATTAGTTCACTGCCACCATAAAAAAAATAAATATGGTGTTATTTTACAGCCGCTTTGGATATATGTAAGCAAGTAAGACTTTAACCTTCTCTCTAGCGGTTACAGCCGTTTTCCAAAAAACATTTTTTTTTGTTGCGTCTAATAACTTGTGCCAGCTCCAACTGTTTTTTATGGTGAATTCTTTTCTACTTGTTCGGTACAAGTTCCAACTCCGAATTATCGAAATTTGTTTATTTTGTATTTCACTTTTTACAAAAGAATACTGATTTCAATAATTCTGTGTTGGAACTTGTACCGAACAGGTAGAAAAGAATTCACTATTACTTATTTTTAAGATAATTATGCCCTACGAATCTCTTGCAGGCAGGATATAAAATGGTATTAGTATTTTTAAATGGTTCATAAACCTTTCTGTGTAAGCTTCGAAGACACCCATTAACTTACCCAAATTACATCTATCTGTATTTTTTGTATTTAATTGCTACATTTCCTGGATTTTTCGAATTCTGTCTCATAAAACATAATGCTTTCACAATTGTTGAAATTTGTAGTGCAAGTGTCACACATCGATATTAAACATTTTTATTTGTAACACGTGCACAAAAAATATCTAATTTTGTTCTAAAATAAAATAAACGAAAAATATATATTTCGCATATATATGCCTACAAAATATTTTTAATTCTTTGAAAAAGTATTTTGTGCACGCGAAAAAATATGTCACACATCAAAACAAGCACACAATAGCTATTTGTGCATTAAGGGCGTAAAGTTAGTCTTTTTTGTTTGAGATTGAAATTTTTGTTCGAGGCATTAAGCCGAGGGCAACAAACACTCGAAAGCAAAAATATACTTTATGCCCGAATTACATACAAGATTTTTTGTACGAGTAAGATTCTGTATTATTTGCATAAATTAAAATACATATATTTACACAAAATAGTAAAATATTTTTTGAGAAAATTGTTTAATCCACTTGGAGTGGATTGGATCCACTAGTTTTGCTTTTCATATTTATTTTCCTAAATTTCTATAGTTCTATTATAGCAACCAATTTTTTTTTAATTTCCATTTTAATTTATTTAAAACATTTTGTTTTTCAGTTGTATTTGATCTATCGTACAGATAGATAACTATATTATTATGTTTTGTAAAATATGTTTTGAAAAAATCGTTAAATTCAAGTAAAATTTTGTTTGTTTTTAACTAAATTTCTTTAGTAACCAATTTATTTAATTTTAATTGTATATAAATTTACAAACAAACAAAAAAAAGTTTAGATTAAACAATTTTCTCAAAATAAAATTTGACAAAAAATATATGTCTGTAAATACTAAATATATGTATGTTTTTTTTTTTGGAAATAGCCGTAATATATTTTGTTTTTTGAGTTCGTTTGATGTTGTAAAAAATATTTACGCTTTAGGGCGTAAAATAGTAATTTTAGGCATTGTTTGTTATTTCAATTTTATGCATTGTTATTTCAATAGGAAAAAAGACCTGCTTTACGCACAATTTTTGAATCGTAAAAGTGCATATTTCGGTTTACTCATACAAAAAATATTTTTTATTCGCCTACATGTTAAAGTGTTACTTTATCACTGTGATTTGTGGCCTTAAAGTGTCACTTTTTAGCCATATATTTGGTTGTCATAGCTACGTCCAAAAAAGTAAAAAACATTTGTATTTGTTTAAATTCTATAAAAAATAGAAATTTTTATCAAAGCAACCTTTCGATTCAAAATTTCCTAATCCAATTAAAATAATTGTTATTCTTTATGTCGTCCTAGTTATTTGATTTGATTGAAAAGAAATAACAAATATAGTGGTCAAAGCCTACTTGTTCAACATACTTTTATTTCAAACTTTATAAAATTTTTAATTTTGATTTAGATTAAACAATTTTTTTAAATATTTTACTTGCGGCGAATAAAAAATAGAATATGATGCACGGACGTAACCCATTTCGGACTTAATGTGGGTGCAAATCTCGGCTCACGCCTTGATTCGCAAACGCCACATACGTCTAAAAACCTTAGCTTTATGTCCTTGCATCATAATGTACTATTTTGAGTTGAAAGATGACAATGTTTTTGAAATTCCGAAATTTGTTTGTATTCGGATTACTATGTTTAAATTTTTATATACATACTCTTTTTGAATACAAATATTATATCGAAGATGGCGCACCATAGTTTATATTTCAATATCTTAAATTTGTTAAAAAAAGATTATGTACAATTAAATAAATATTTAATAAATTTTGTGCATTTGTTACAAAAACTAGTGTGTATTGCTAGCGCGAACTGCGTTTCCAAACGCGAGTGATTGCAGAACTCGCCACGCTCGTGTGGCAAGCTACACTCTTGTTGGGAAAACGCTGTCGCACTAGTAATACAATCTTCTATTGTAACGCTTTCAACACACATCACGAGTTTAATTGCATCCTTTTAAGCATTGATTATATTACGAATTATGATTAAGGTCAGAGCACTTTAACTGACTTTGTTCGAACATCAGTTTCATATTTTGATGCAAGACACAAAATATTTGTTGTTGGTTGCCAATACCTAATTTAATGCAATGTTTTGGAATTTGGGCGTAGTGTTATAAATTTGTCAAACTCATTTTTTACCGACATACCCGTTGGTCAAACTATAAATATGCTTATTACAGTGTTGACAACATAATTTGCTTCATAACATAATCATTTCCTTCTCTAACTGTAATAAAGTTTTGTGATCCAGGCATTATATGACTAATTTCGTATTCCGCATAAAATGCTTTGACTTTATCTTTTAATGGGCCCGATTGTAAATATGGGTTAAAATTAGGACTAATACTTTATGAAAAGGAGCACAAATTCTCCTGCGTTTGTTAACTTTTTTTTAATAATGTGGCGTGTTAAATATTTTCCAAAGATGTTTTTAATTTCTTGATAAGACTTATCTCGTGCTAATAATGACAATATTTTCCTTTTATCTACTAAATAACCTCCAAAACTTGAATCTGCTATTTTGAAAGGCATTTTTATCTTCTAAACGAAAAAATATAAATTTAAGAAAATGCACTTTTAAAATAGAACAGGTACAGAAAACGTAAGTGTAATTGATTAATTAACTCACATTCTAGTTGTACTAAACTTAATTATATACACATGTTTTCAGTACAACAACAAATAAACTCTTAAAATTGATGACCTCTTTTGAATGGGTGAATATTTTTAATATTATAATTTTACCGCGTGGAAGGATCAGTTTTTTTTATTTGTAAATTTTTTGGTTTTTGATCTACCGGTGTGACAATCCCTCGTACTACATTCCTGCTTTTGACATACGAGTTAACGTGAAATTTCACATACGTCTAGCAATAACATTGAGATATCACTAGGGTGTGTAACTGTATTCAGTCAAAATATGCCTTGATGAGGGCACGCGATTGCTTGCTTGAAGAAATGGGCTTTTACATTACTGTATATCGGGGCTTTAATCAATGAGGAAGAGAGTGTGTCATATGGTTAAGTATTTTATTTTTTAACCTTTTATTTTATTCTTATATTCTTAGAGTATATATAAATATAGAGAGAACATAACTATCAAAATGTATATGAAGAGAGAAAAAAAAATCGTGTTAGCAAGTCTTTCATATTCAATTTCTCATTTCTTAAATTTGAATTCTTATCCAATGTTTATATTTACTACTAACTTTTTTTAATTATAAATTTAAAACAATTCTAAATTTAAAATGTCAAAAATATTAACTATTTTCTTCAAGTTGTGCTAATTTTTATAATGACCATAATTACGAAAGGAATTTAAATGTGGAATTCTAAGACACTAGAAATGAATGTATTCAATTGAATAGAATGAAAAATTGCTTTGAAAAGTGAAAGATCCGTAACAAAAGTTTTATCTCAATTCCGGTCGGTTCGGGGAATCGAACCGGCGTCCCTCTGATCAAAGTTTATATGGTTAACCATTTAACCAACTCGACCAGCGACGAGATAAAATTTTGTTTTTGGACGATCGACTTAACATCACAATTATTTAATTCATTTTTAATGTCAATTTTTGTCTTATTTATTTATTCTACGAACACGTTTTACCGTTCTTCATACCTCAACTAAGTTGACATTGAATGAAGAACATTATGGATCTACGAATATGGGAGACAAATCCCAACTAGTGGAGAATGGCCACTAACCAATTTAAATTCAAGATTTTATTAAGAGTTTAGCAATGGATCTAACCATTATGTAGTTTAGAATTCTAAGACACTAGAAATGAATGTATTCAATTGAATAGAATGAAAAATTGCTTTGAAAAGTGAAAGATCCGTAACAAAAGTTTTATCTCAATTCCGGTCGGTTCGGGGAATCGAACCGGCGTCCCTCTGATCAAAGTTTATATGGTTAACCATTTAACCAACTCGACCAGCGACGAGATAAAATTTTGTTTTTGGACGATCGACTTAACATCACAATTATTTAATTCATTTTTAATGTCAATTTTTGTCTTATTTATTTTCATTCTATTCAATTGAATACATTCATTTCTAGTGTCTTAGAATTCTAAACTACATAATGGTTAGATCCATTGCTAAACTCTTAATAAAATCTTGAATTTAAATGTATTGAGTTATTTCTAGTGATTATTTAAGTCAAATATTTTATAAAGGATAAGCAATATTTTCCTACAACATGAAGAAATATTTAATTTCTGTAATTATTCACTGACAAGTATTTTTCATTATTGACAAATTTATTTTCAATGATGAAATTTTGAAAAAAACTATGTTTAATTATAATAAAACCATAATGTCATTTTTTTCACAACCGCCAGAAAAACGTTTATTTTTTTGTAATAGGCTATTTTCTTGTAGATTTAAAAAAATCTCACAATAATTGTACAATTTTGAATCAAATGAAAAAGTTACCTTTGGGAAGAAATTTGTGTATACACGCTTAAAGTTGTTTATGGTGATCGGTGATCGGTGATCTTTTATCTTATCATGAAATATTTGGTATATGTCATATATTGTTTGTAATAGGCTTTATTGTTTTCCATTCACATTACAAGTTTTGATTTCAAAGACAACACAACATCATATAAATTAAATCAAGTTTCTGCAAAGTAAAATTATTAATTTAATTTAATTAAAAAATAAAGGAAAGTGAAGAATTAAACTGTTTAAAAATAGGTGTAAATAAATTTCAAATTCATATTTGATAATAAATAACTTAAAATCTATGTAAATAAAACAATGAGTGGCTAAAGGTCCATGTTATATTTAACTGTCCAATCTAATTATGATGGATTTTATAAATTACTGATAAACAAAAGTCTACTAAAGGAATACACTTTTAATTTTTTATAATTGTTTATCGTAGTAAAGTTTTAAACCTAGAAGTCATTAATCATATATTTTGCCAAACTATCGTTGATCGCAGAGTTTGATTTCTTATATTGTGTGATTAATATAATAAGCAAGTATGGCTAGCTGTAAAATCTGTAATGATAAGGTCAGTCGTGTTAAAAAAGGCTGTCAATGTGTTGTGTGCAAATTATCATTTCATCAAAATTGTGAAAACATTAAATCTGAATTGTTTAGTGAGATTGAAAACGGCAATATTTACTGGAAATGTTCTAGCTGTAATAAAAATGCACCCAACCTAACACCTAAACACTTAACAGAATTCAGTGAATCTTTAGTTGTAATGAAGGCTGATGTTGAATCAATCAAAAAAACTCAAGGTGAACTAATCAAATCATTAGAAATTCTTGAAATTTTCCGTAAACAACAAGAGCAGTTTGAAAGTGCAATCGATAATTTTAACTCTAAATGTGATGATTTAATCCGCTTAGATAATTTGGTTCATGAGAATGGGGTTAAAATATCGCTACTGCAAAATGAAAATCTACATCTCGCTATGGAGTTGAAAACAGCTAATACTCGATGTGACATACTGGAAAAACAATCATTTAGTGCTTTTATGGTAGTTCATGGTGTTCCAATGAATAAACAAGAAAATTTTGTTGAAGTTATGGGAAAAATTTGCAAATTTATTGATCTTAGTATTGATCTTCAACAAATAAAGTACATTCATCGCTCAAATTCAACATCGAAAATTAAACCAATCACAGTAGAGTTCCACTCAAAATATTTAAAAGACAGGATCCTTAAGGCTGCTAAAATTAAGTCGATTATGATTGGTTCTGAAATCGGATTTCAAAACTCAACATCTCAAATATTTATCACGGATTATCTTACTGCAAACAAAAAAAGGTTATTATACGAAACTAGAACGTTACTTAAATCCGTGGAATACAAATATAAATATGTTTGGGCGAAATATGGTGACGTTTTCTGCAAGAAAGATGACGACTCTGTAGCTATTAAAATTTCATCTAATTTGGATTTGGATAAGTTGAAGATAAGGAGCTAATTTATACTGTATTTATAATTTATATTCAATTTATATTATATTATTGTTTATACCTTAAAATGAATAATTTAAATATTTATTATCGAAATTGCAGGGGTTTGAGAACTAAATTAGGAAATCTTAAAATGGAAGTTAGAGTAAACAATTTCGATATTATTTGCTTGACTGAGACTTAATTGAATGATTCTATAGATTCCTGTGAGGCTTTCGATGACAGATTCAAGGTCTTTAGATTTGATAGAGATTATAATAAAACTAATTCAGAATTGGGTGGTGGTGTCCTGATTGCGACAAAACATAATTTTCAAGCTTTAAAATTGGATGGATGTGATTGCAATTCTGAAAATATTTGGATTAAAATAAATTTATTAAATGGACACTCTTTGGTAATCTGTTGTGTGTATTTCACACCCAAAACAAAATATGATGAGTATAAATATTTCCTTGATTATGTTACTAATTTTATTACTGTATCTAGTACTAATACCCAATTTTTGTTCTTAGGAGATTTCAATCTACCTTCAATTGAGTGGATAACTGATGATAACGCAAATATTACAGTCAGTAGACATGAGGGTCGTTCTGCTGAATATTTGCTTGATACATTAGCATGTAACTATCTTTCTCAATGCAATACTGTTAAAAATCACCAGGGTAAGCTTCTTGATCTCATTATATCGAATGTTTGTCCATATCAGATTCAAATACAGCCAAGTATTCCCGTGCTTTCTAAAATTGATAATTATCACCCACCGTTGCATATTGAATTAAATACTCGTTTGGTGAAAACCCAACCGAATAAAATTTTCCACCAAATTAATTTTCATCGACTTGATTATGAAAAAATTTCTTATGAGCTCAATTCAATTCAATGGGACAATATGTTTTCCAATCTATCAATAAATGATGCAATCGATTTGTTTTATAATAAACTCAATTCTTTATTACAACGGTATTCAAAAAAAAAATATATCGGGTGAAAAGTGTGAAAGATATCCAATATGGTACTCATCACAACTGATACGATTAATCAAAAAGAAATATAAAATTTTTACAAACTGGAAAATATATAAAAACGCGTTTGATTATAAAGTTTTTTCATTATTTCGTAAAAGGGTAAAAGCTGAGATAAATGCATGTTTCTTGCGGTATACGTTGGATATGGAAGAACAAATTAGATATAACCCTAAATTATTTTGGAATTATACAAAATCCTTAACGTCTAAAACGGAATACCCATCAGAAATGTATCTGGGGGACGTCAAAACTGGTCATTGTGCTGAAATAGCCAACTTGTTTGCGAAAAACTTTGAATCCGTCTTTGAAAAAGACCCCAACTTGATTCCTTCAAATAGTGACCATCGCGAAAATACTCTTGGTGATTCAAACATTATTGTGGAAGAATCTGATGTATTAAATCTCATATCAAACCTTGATATTAATAAAGGAGCAGGTCCAGACCAAATTCCAAATAGTTTCATAAAAAAATTAAAATGTTCTCTTACCAGTCCACTGACATTGTTATTTAACATATCATTACAACAAGCTGTATTTCCAACTAGATGGAAAGAGTCATACATATCACCAATTTTCAAATCAGGTGATCCGGCTAATGTGGCTAACTACCGCCCAATCTCAATATTGAACTCTTTTGCGAAAATATTCGAAAAAATTGTCCATAAAAATATTTTTAATCAGGTAAAAAATGAAATTACAACTGTACAACACGGGTTTTTTCAAAAGCGATCAACATTGTCTAACTTACTTGAATTCTCTGAGGAACTGTTCGTCAGTGTTGATAGTAATGGTCAAACTGACTGCATTTATACAGATTTTTCAAAGGCCTTCGATAAAGTGATCCATTCAATTCTTATATCTAAATTAAATTCATTTAATATATCGAAACGCATGCAGTTTTGGTTTTCTTCATATTTGGTTGACAGATTGCAGTTTGTTAGATTCAATGGTTTCAAATCGACTTTTATAACTCCATCTTCTGGAGTTCCTCAGGGATCTACTCTAGGGCCATTACTTTTCCTTCTGTTTATTAATGACATATCAAACAACTTAAAATGTAAACACCTTTTATATGCTGATGATCTCAAGATATTTAAAAATATACATTCAATTCAGGATTGTATTGACTTACAGCGAGACCTGATACAGCTTGAAAAATGGTGTATAAATAATTATTTACAGTTAAATGTTAATAAATGTATGGTTATTACCTATACCAAAAAAACTAACAAGATTATCTTTGACTACTCTATGAAATCGGCATCTCTGACGAGGGTTGAAGCCATTAAGGATCTTGGAGTAACGTTTGACTCTAAGTTAAAATTTGATGTTCATATTGATATGATTTGTCGCAAAGCTCATAAACTTTTAGGTTTTATCTTTCGTAGAGGCAAGGACTTTAGAAATCCTCAAGTGTATATTACCCTCTTTAATAGTTTAATCCGTAGTCATTTGGAATATTCTTGTCAGATTTGGAACCCTTTCTACGATGTTTATTGTCATAGAATTGAAGGAATACAGCGAAAATTTACAAGGTTTTTGGTTTTTAAAACTATACCGTTTACTGTAAAACTGACATATCGTATTAGGTTAGAGAAGTTAGCCATGGTTAGCTTGGAATCTCGTAGACTGATTCTTGATGAATTATTATTATATAAAATTGTTAACTCAACCTTAGACACTAGTATTTTAGCTAAACTAAATTTTTATGCATCAGCATATTGCACCAGAAACCATAATTTAATTTTACCAGCAACCTCAAGAACTAATTTGGGAGTAGCTTCACCTTTGAATCGGTTACAAGCAAGGTACAACGAATATTTTAACGATCTTGATTTATTCTCAACTTCACTATTTAGTTTTAAGCTGCATTCATATAATTCTGTTAGTTTATATATTATAACTTAATATAATTCTATTTTTTTTTGTAACTTTATTTTTGAATGCAACTATTAACTTAAAGTTTATTTTCTTTGCAAATACTCGTGTGATTTATCAATATATTATAGAAGAAACTACTGTTATTATTATTGTTTTTTATCATTATTATTTTGTTTTTTTTTTATATATTATTACTGTTTATATATTTTTATTTTAATTTTTACTTTCTGTATATTTCTAAAATATTTCTGTTATGTTTTTAATTATGAAATCAAAACTTATTTTATACTTGAGATGTATATATTGTTGCAGCATGTAATTGGAATTTTCTGTTTGCTGCACAAATGAATAAAATAAAAAATAAAAAAAAAAAAAAATAAATAAATTCTTATAAGGAAAAATATAAAAAAAACGAAAAATTGTGTCAATTAACACCTTAGAACAAATGTTGTTGTGGCCTTGGTGTTTAAAGTGTTTGTGACACATATTGTAATTTCTACTACACAACAAATTTTATTTAAAAAATAATAATAAATTTTGAAGTAAATTGGAAGAATTAAAAATATGTTTACCAATCGGTAAACGGTATTCTAATATATCGGTTTACCAATCGGTATTCTAATATATTTGAGTAATTAAATTGCTTGTTTATTTTCAATAATTCGAATAAATTTTATTTACACGCCAGTAAAAAATTAAGATTTTTGACCTGGTGCATCTCATACATCTTCAAAAATTAATATCTGTAGAACAAAACCAACGCTTACTTTAAATTTAAAAACGTTTTAATGTCAGGTTGGATTTTGTTGGATAATGTGGAAAAATGATTTGATCTATCCGATCTGATAACGCCATTTAAAAAAAAAAAAATCTTATTAGTTTTACAGTGTAAATAAAAATTTTAATGCATACAATAGCCATGTTCGATTTGACTGAAGCAATTGAAGCAACTGAAAAATTCAATACAACTGTTGTTGTTTTTTCAGTTGTTTCAGTCAAATCGAACGCACCTATTATCTAACAGTATCGTTTTTGAGCCCTTCTCTTGCAATTTGATTTCAAAGTTACCCATTCAAATTTGAATTTATATCTAAAAGCAGTTATTTTTATTTCATCTATTCTAATATATTTCAAGTATGAAGTCGATCAAAAAAGGTTAGTTCAAAAATCGACTTTTGGTCGTCCAGAACACGATTTTCTTTAGGATATTCTGTTGAGAATTGAGATTTGACATATAATTTGAAAATAAGTATTTAATGAAATATAGCAAGTAATTAATCAAGAGAATAGGACCGATGATAATACCTCACAAGGCAACATTAACATCGTTTGATATAACCAGCATGTAACTTCAAAGATACCAATAAAAAATACAATAAATATAACAAAAACAACGTGATTAAAAAAATGCTTAAATATAACAGGTATACACAAGAAATTGTATATAAAAACCAAAGTAACAAAACGAAACTATTTAACATAAAACAACGAGAATTATCAACAAAGACAAGAATTAACTATGGAATGCTCACAATATGAAACATTGGCTGAAATATATCTCAAAAGCTTTGAGACTAAAAATGTACATAAAAAACCATACAAAGAAAGCATCATTTATTCATATGGATATGTTGATGACATACTATTATTATTTAAAGGACGAAAAGTTCTATTACATCATTACATAAACAGCAGCGAAAACGATCTATTGCATCATTACATAGACAGCATAGACATGTCTATAAAATTCAAACTAGAAAATGAAGCAAATAACACAATAAATTTTTCGGCTACATCAATAAAAAATGAATCTTTAAAACTTTCAAACAATCAATATTCAATCAAATCGTACACAGTAACTCAAATTAGCCACATACAACCACAAGATCAATAGGCTAAAACATATACCAATGAATGCAGAAAATTAAAAATTAAACAAAATTAACAAACATAAAAACAAGAAATATTTACAAACCCAAACTACATGGAAAAATCTAACAGTCTCAAAATACATAGGTAGAACATATAGTAAGACAGCATTCTAAATAACGCAAAAAACTTACAAAAAATATGGATGCATTGAAATTTACAAAAACAACATTAAAATGGAAAATTGCCTTAAAAGCAAAAAAACCTAAAACTTAGAAACTGCAGTAAATTTTATATAGGTCAAACGGTGCTATATTAGATTTAACGAACGGTGCTATAAAAGATTTAACGAACATGCAAGCGGAATAATTAAAAAGGATCCTAAATTAAAATACGCCTAGAGAAAAATACAAATTCATCAACATCAACAGAAATTTATCTATATTATATAAAAAGAGAATAGAACAACGTCTGAATAGATTAGAAGAAATTGAAATATATATGCATAAAAACAATAATGACATTCTAAATGATATCAACTAAAAAGCCTGTGAAATATATTTCTTGATCGTAACAAACAGTAACAGTATATATAATACATTTAAGGAAAAATTGTAATACATACTATATTAAGAACTGATGATGACGGTAGTCGAAATCGATATGCTATAAAATATTATAATAAATCATTGTCACTATTTTTAAATGTTGCATTTTAATAGATTTAAAACTAAAAAAAATGTTTCCAAAAATTTCAGCAGTTTGGTGACCTATGGGCTATGAATATGCTGCATTTGAAAAAATCGTTATATTTTTAAATTCTTCATTTGATTAATAAGCTTGAACGATCACACACTTCCGACTATCAACCCTCAACTATATCATATTGTTGATAAAAACCTTTATTAATATTAGTAGATGTAATATAAAATTAAAAAAAAAATTTAGTATTCATTTTTTTCTTTTCTTATACATATTTTTTTTTAATAATATAAAAAATTAAAGTTTTTTTCCACCGTGCTCTTGTAATCAACGACGTCGTTGTAATTTTTTCAACAAAACACAAAAAATTTTGATAATTCGTATAATTAAAGTGTTTTTTTTTTCGTCGTTGTATCAATCAAAGTTTTGAAATCAGTGATTAAATAATTAAAAAAAAAATTTGTTTTTGTAGATCGATTGGTTTGTCGCAGGTTAATATTTTTAAAGTTTATTCAAGTGCAGTTTAGTAAAAATCAAAAGTGAAGTAGATATGAAATAGTGATTTTAAAAATGAATTTTGTGCATATGTGTTGATGATTCGAAAAAAATAAAAAATAATAATAATAATAGTAGTAACAAAAAAAAAATAAATTGTTATTAATAAATAAAGTCAAATATACACAAAACTATGTGTGGTTGTGTATATTTTTTGCATTGACTAGTTTGGTTAGTTTTTTTAATATATTCTTTGTTTATTTTGTTTATAATTTTTTTTTTAATTTTAATCACACAAACACATTATCATTTTTTTATTTCTTATAAAACACAAATTTAAAGTTTGATAAATAAGAAAATACGTAAAAAAGTTTCTGGTCTACTCACAAAAACAAACCATTCCAGCTGGATTTTGTTTGTTTGTTCTATTATTTTTTGGTTATTGTTATTTTTTTTGTCGGATTGTGACGAATATTCATTCAGTTTTATTTTGTTGCCATTCTTGAAATATTGCCAACTTCGATCGCCTTCACGCACGGTCAAATATCATAAATTACTTGAAAGGTGGTATATCAGCTGATATTGTATTTGTTTTTTGCTGAAATTTATTTTGAAGTTAAAATTATAATATCAAGTTTAATTCATGCATTTTTCCACACAATGCCACAATTAAACATTATTGCTTTAGTTTCTATAAAAAAATGCTTCTCATTCGAGATCATTAATCCCAACTTATGATGCGATCGGAAATTAAATAAGATTGAACAAATCTGTATAAATCTGAACTAAATGAATCATTGTTTCAATTCAATTAACTCATTGAACTATGTCCACAAAACAAAAAATAGAACGAAAATTTAAATTGATTGAATTGCATATGTTTTTTATTATAGAAATAAGCAGTTTAGCTTTTGTCGCTATTAAGTAGCGACAAAAACTAATCACTTAAACGTCTAAAGCTAAAATGACAAAAGTTAATTAACTAAATTAACACGCTTTTTTTTAATTTTGGAAATGTTAGTTTAATAAAAGTTTTTACAGTATCTCGATATTTGACATTTTAACTGCTCGAATGTTATACAATTCTCTTTATATAAACAGTTTAATTATGTTTCTGATAGAGGAACTCTCACTACGCCAGGTATATTGTTTCGTCCATACAATACCTGTAAGTTGGGTAAACTGTCAATAATTTCCCATGTAGCTCTCACAATACAGAATATTCTAGATAGTCAATCCCACCACTTTTCTCTTTCTCCACATCTCAAAATGTAAAGTTGTATCCTTCTATAACAAAAAGAACCCAATACTAAACGATTATCACATCAATGGTTCTCTCCTTCAAAGAGTTAAGGAAATCAAGGATTTAGGAATCACATTTGTCGAAGATATGAATTTCATCAAACATATCAATCTCTGTGTAGCGAAAGCTAACGCTATGTTGGGCTTCGTTAAACGCTGGACTCACGAAATAGATGATCCAAGCACACTTTTTATACTTTACTTTGCATACATTAGATCCCAGCTCGAATATGCCGTAACTGTGTGGTGCCCATATTATGTTGTCCATATTAAAAAAATCGAGAGCATCCAGAAAAAATTTCTTCTATACACCTTGAAGAAAACGGGATGGGATAGTTATGATTACGAGTTATCTTACCACGAAAATGTTGCTAGACTGCCACCTTATGTTATGAGATGTGCTGGGTATAATATCGTAACACTTGAAAATAGGCATAAAATTCTGGGCGATTCTCTACTGGGTAATTTATTATTGGGACTTACGGATTCATCTTTTATTTTAGAGAATATTCAACTTAATGTTCCTAATAGAAACCTTAGACACCAGTGTTTCTTGCATCTAGATCGTCTTAGAACTAATTATGGAGAGAACGAACCAATCAACCAAATGGCAAAAATATTCAATGCAACTGCAAATCTGTTCGATTTTAATATCTCGAAAGACAGCCACAGAAATAAACTGAAAAACCATTTCCTTCAACTTTAATGTAATGTTTAATTATAAAAAAAAAAAATGAAAATTTTGATTAATTCACTTATGCCGTAATTAGACTATTGCAGAACTCTGCAATATTTGTGCAATATTCGTGCAATGGTAGTGTGTAAAATATTCATTGCAGAAAAGTTTGGCAATGAACTCATTGCAAAACATTGCAATGAGTCATTGCAATGTTTTGCAATGAGTTCATTGTCAAACTTTTCTGCAATGAATATTTTACACACAACCATTGCAGAAATATTGCAGAGTTCTGCAATAGTCTAATTGCGGCTTTAGATGAATATTTCAATTGTATAGACTTCTTCTATTGTTGTTATTATTGATATTTTTGTTTGTAATTTTATTGCCCATGTATTGCTGTATTATTTGTTTTCTTTTAATTCTTTTTGCAACCTTCTTATTCTCATGTTCTGAAATCATATATGTATGTACAAATTCGATTTCTTTAATAACAAATAAATAAATAAATAAATAAAATTGATAGAATCTGCATTTGCCTTTCTCCCGTACGTCAAAACTGAAATTCTTACAGTATCAGTATGCTATCCAATCTAAAACAATCATTGTTCTCTTTTGATTGAACAATCCAACAATTTCTTGGACCTGTGGCATTATTCTAGATGTAAGAGTATTTCCTTATAATTTCTTTCTGTGGATAGTATTTGAAGCTTTTGGAGTTGAAGCTTTAAGAGTATTTCCTTATAATTTCTTTCTATGGATAGTATTTGAAGCTTTTCCACAAAATCTTAGTCGAAGAAAGGTGTTGCTACACTCTTCCTAGCTAGTCTACCGACAAAATAATTCATTCAATTTTGCATAACAAAGTGATTTCAATTTGCTGCAACTTCAATCCGTTTGGTTGCGTCGTACCTTAATACAGAAAACAGTACGTAAAAATAGCCTCCTCTAATAGTAGAAATGAAACGAGTGTGGTAGAGTTATTTTAGTGTGTTTTCCAACAATGCAAAAGGAATATCGGACAATTTGGCGATCATTATCGTACGTTAAATCTAGGATATTAACAATACCAGTATAGACCGAAATAAGAAATAAGAGAAAAATGTTTCAAATGTTTCAAAAATCCACTTAGAACCCGACTTTCCAAGCGACCGCGGCTTTTTGCCGGGTAAAAACATCTCTTTTGCTCGTGGTCCTGTTGTATCCCTGCAGTATTACCAGTTAAGGCATTCCTTCGTAGGGCAGGGGTTGACTGTAGTACTTTCTCGTGTATTATAATCTTGTGTTGTCGTGTTTTTGCTGCGTAGTGTTGAGCATGGCTGCTCTTTGTTCGTCTTGTCTCAATCGTTTCATCATACTTGTGATGAACTCATTCGCTATGTCGCAGTTGTATTTTGAGCTCAGCATATATTGCATGAGGCTATACGTGATTCACTTTCCCATAAGCTGCTCAATAAGTCTACATGCGTTTGCAAACCTTTCGAATTCGATTAGCACGTACTCTGGGTTCTCAGCCCTTTCCTCACAGTAGAGACAGTTTGGGTCCGTTACGTACTTATACTTGTATAACTACTCACGGCAACATCCATGACCTGAGATCATCTGCGTCAAATGATGGTTGACGTCACCGTGCTTCCTTGTTGTCCATGCTTTTACGTCAGGGATCATCACAAAGGCCCATCGTTCATTGGTGGAAGCTTCCCATTTTCATGCCATTCTGTCTGACTGTCCGTGTGAAGTCTTCTCTTGTTCGTTGGTCACTATCATTTTGTGTTGCTATACGTAGAGCCAATACCTCTGTTGCTTCAATGTCGATCGGCATCCTATAATAATATTTACAGCCTAATCAGATACCGTGCCGAAAGCACAGCATATGCGCAACGATGTCAGTCTATAGCCCGATTTGATTTACTAAGTCTAACATATAAGATAACGTTTTCACCGCTGAGGCACATGTGGGTGCCGCACTGCCGCATACATCAATATTGATGTGCTAACGTTACCGAGAAGCTTGCTGATCGATTGTCTTAGCCATCTTTTAGCACTCAATGCGTTATACGCTATCTCACATATTGCAGAGATTGCATCAATGGTTGAGCGTTTCTTTCTGAAGAAAAACTGTCCGTCAGAAAAGCCCACTCGCCATGTTGCTCAAGTCGAGCACCAATAATTCTCTCAAAAATCTTTCCATTTTTGTCCACCATACACAGTGGGTGTTAGGACGAGGATTCTTCTGTGGGCTTGTCCTTTTGATATAAGTATAAGGTGTTGACGCTTCCATTCCTCAGGAAATATCCCTTCTTTCAGGCACGCAGTGTAGATATTTTCGAATATCATCGGCTTCTTCTTTATCGCTGTTTTTAAAAAGATATTTGGGAGCCGTCTAGACCAGGTGTGCTATTAACGGATAATCTAAGAAACGCGTTTAGGACCTCTTCAGTGGGACAGCCGAAATTGAGTTATCCTGAATTTGCAGCGCACGAGGTTTTGTACGCACTTCCCCATGGGTTATTCTGAACTTCATCTTTAAGATACTGGAATGATCTGCTCTTACTATTAGCAACTGCTTTCTGCAATTCTTTCCGCTTTTCTCGGAAATCTTTTTAAAACTGCTCATAATGCTCATGATTTCACCTCCGTGTACAATTCCTCCGGAGTTTGAGCCACTCTTTTCTCAACGGGCAATATTTTCAGTGCACCAAAATACTATCCTGAGTTTCTTCCATTCATTACCGTTGCTTTTACGTGGCATAGATGCATCATAGGTGCTTTTACGATATCTCGAAATAAATTTTGCCCCTATCTTAGCACCACTCTCTGGTATTGGCATACCTTCAACCATATGTAGTCCAGCATCTCCTTGTCCAACTCTTTGATTTTTCACCCAGTCAAACGGAAGACACAGCAAGTCTTACGCTTGACTTGGCGTTTTTCATACCGCTGTGGTGGCTGTGTTTCAAATATAATAGCACGATGATTAGCACTCCATTGTGCTCCTCTTGAGAGCTTCCCACTTGCAAAAGTGACATCGATAATTGAACCTGCTTCTCCTTTATTAAATAGTCTACGTGGTACCTTGATTGAGCAGTACCAGAGTAAGTCTGGCAAATGCCTCAAGGGATACCTCTAGGGGTAGTACGTTTAGTTCCCCATTCAACAGTCCAAGCGTTAAAATCACCCGCCTTATCTTTGGTGTCTGCTATTATTCGGTCAAGTGCCTCTTCAAATTCGACCAGTGAAGTACTAGGAGAAATGTAGCAACTATAGAGGTGAACACCTTTGATTTTGGCACAAACGAAACCCTCATGCTAACGACTAGATCTACGTTCAAATGCAAGAACATAACAGGTCCAGATAGCAGCTTCCGTCCTGTCTTCAACCCAGTTCCCAATGGCAACAGGGGTTCTATATTGTTCGCAAATCAATGCCACATCTTATACACTTTTTGGTCGCTAACAGTCTGTGTCAGTAGGTCCTATGCCGCCTCGCAGTGGTTAAAATTAATCAGGATACACTTAATCAATACAGGCAGAAGTCAGTTTTAGCGTTCTTTGGCAGACTGGACATCTACTGCCTCCTGTAAAATGGTAATTAATCCCTGTGGTTCCCGGCAGGCAAAGAGCACATTTTGGGGACTCTTTGCAATCTTTCGATTTATGTCATGAGCTTTTGCATCTAAAACATATACCCGTTCGATCCACATCACTTTTACAGTGCCTTGCTACATGACCAAAATCGAGACATTTAAAACAGCGTGTTGGAGTGATTCCAATTCGTATGTGTCTAGTCGTAACGAGCGTATGCGCTGATCGTTCAGGGAGACGGATTATGCCGTCTGAGTTCCGTCTTGCATTGTCATCAAAGATTTGAATGTATTGATGTGGATAGGCCCAATTGCGGGAAACTGGGTCTGCACTGCAATACAAATATCTTCCTTCGTTGTTACCTTGTCTATGTCGCGGCATTCTATAAGAGTTTTTTGACACACCGACCTAACACTCGCCGAGTCTCTGAATGCTAGTTCTCCGTGCTCTTTAAGCTTTCGATTGTGTTCCCCTTTTTAAGTTCAAGAAACAACTCGCCTTTAGCTGTCTTCCTAATCTTAGTAACACAATCCCCGAGCTCTTTTAGTGCCGGGGTCGCTTTCATCACTTTAAGCATTTGCGCATAATTTTTTTCACCGGATCGATATATTTTTATAGCATCCGACCGTGGTGCTCTTTTCCTAGGTTTGCGTGGTTCATTTCGAGTAGGCTCAAGAGGGCGCATTTTTTTCCTTTACGTCTTCTTGCGACCACTCCATTTCAGATGCTTGTATTTCCGTGTTGATTTTTGTTGGTTTTGGTAGAGAAAAGAATGATTATGTTATTTTTCCTATTTATTTCTGCATCTCATTTAACTAAAACTGCATTTTGAAATCATATGATGGAATTGTTGAATAATTATTGGACGTAAGGTATATCTAAAGAAAAACATAGAACATATAGAAACATATAGAAAATTCTCACTAGTAAAACATCGATCAATCTGTTCGATCGGACAGTATTGATATAATTATAAAAGCAGCATCAATTGTTCAATTTTACAAATATTTACTATTCATAATTTAAAATTAAATTATTTATTGCTTAATTGTGATATTGAAATTTGTTATTTTGTTGCTTATCTATATTTTTGATGAAATAAATATTGGTGAAAATGGTTTAATAAATCATTTGGTGAATAAAATGAAAATAAAAAGTGAATCTAATAAAGTAAATTAAATTACACAAACGTGAAAATATTTATTCAGATGAATGATAACAAAACCGTTATACACACTTTTTGTGGCTTTCGTGTTGGCTTCATTTTTCGTCGTTGCATTTTAATGCAGATCACGATTTGCTGGCATCAGAATCCGTATTTCATTTGTTTTATTTATTGTTAATAAAAGTTCATTTACAACAGTATTATCCAACCAAACTTTTTCAATTAGTTCAGGAAACTTATCACTTGGCATAATGTTACTTTTAAATAATTACAGCTTTCCAACGTTTCTTTACAACAAACGAATTGTTCGTTTTAGTACACATAACTTTTAAGAAAACTTTTTCATTTAGAATAAATGCTTTCTTTTAATTATTACAACTTTTGTTAAAAAATGACATTTATTCTAAAATGACCTGATCTTTCCAACTCAACTTCTTCTAATAGTCCAGAAAACTTTTAAAAAAGGGATTGGACTATTTGAAACCTAGCTAGCCTTTGATATGTGTCACACTTCACTTTAAATTGGCCTTGATTTTCTAGTATGCAGTTTGATCTACCTTGCACATGGATCTTTTATTTATTGTGTCACATAAAATTACGTCAACCTAAGAAACACTAGTCTTGAGCCTTCTAAATTATAATTTGAATTATTTTTAAAGTTATAAAACATTTATAACTCTAAATAACTAATTATTGACTCCCTAAATGTCAACAACAACTAAATCTAAAGAACATGGTGCAAATTGAATTATCAAATTATAACCATTGAGAAAATCGAAGCCTTTCATTTTTTTTGTTAGTCAATACTCAAATGGGATTTTCTCGTCAACAAATCAAAACGCTTGTCTATTATTTAAATTTGCTTGTCTACAATTTAAACCATTTGTTTTTTTTTATTAAGCCTTATTCAATACCTTCTAAACAAAATTGAATAGAATCGGTAAGCTAGATTTTAGTAAATGGCACAAAGTACAAAAAAATTCAATCTAATGATATATTCCAATGCCGTTTTCTCAAAAGCAAGAAATAAAGCAGGTCTGTAATTTTAGCATATTTTGAGTAAATAATAAACCTTTAAAATATAAAAAAATTAAAAAAATCGAAAAGGAACATTTTGAAAAAATCATGTTTGAAGAATTAAAATTAAAAAAAATTATATAAAACTATAAATTTTTGTTGTCAGTTTCATTTTTATAAAGCCTCACTAAATACCTTTAGAAAAAGAAATGTACTTACATCTAATTACCTTTACAATTTAACAATTTAATTTTAAAGTTTAAATGTCACTAAATATTTTAAGAAACTTCGAGCCACCCTGTGTTAAAACTAGTGAAAAAACAGGTATTAAATTTGTTTATCACATGTACTAACAATTACCGAAGTTTAAAAAAAAAATCGGAAAAGGTCGGGTTCACATCGTCTTGATTCGATTTTCCATCACAAGTTGATTCTTTTGCACCAGCATTATTCAATTTGGCGCTGGAGTAAGTGATACGAAAAAGTCTGCTCGAGACAAATGCTATAATGACTTGCATTATCATTCGTTAAATGAGACGGTTATGTGGAAATGTCGATTTTTATTTAAAAGCTTCGTCTTAGAAAAAGTTAAAGAAATTCTTACGAAATTCTAATGCATACTTGTATGAATTTAAATCACTCACTACGCTCGTGTTTGCTAAATCCATACTCGTGGGATAGTACCATTGCTCGTTATAAAATAGACTACATATATCATTATCAATTTTTATTTAATTTCTAGTTCTTATATTCATTTCTTGTAATAATAATAATTTCATACAAATACTTGTACAACAATAACAAAATAGCGGATGAACAATAAAAATTAATATATTATAAAAGAAGATAAACATAATACTACTAACTTTAGATCGCAAATGTTATTTACACAGAGAACAAAAATAATGAACACAAAAGTAATCTCACTTATTTTGCGATGTAAAAGTGTTTGACGAAAACAGCATTTTAACAGGAAACGTGCAGAATAAATCACGTTAATATTTTGTTAAATGTGAGATCAACAAATTTAAGATTATGACTTAGCAAATAAATATTATGATATATTTGATTGGAGATATAAATTAAAAAACTATTTTGTCGTTAATTTACGATATTAATCTTGGATTAATTTTTTTTTCACTATTCTGACCGAGATAAAGTCTAGATGAGAAATACTTGTTATATTCCTAAATGAATTGAATATAGTTTAATGTTGCTTAAGATTAAAACAACTCTGTCTACTTCAAAATCACAGTCATATGTTGTAAGAGCTATTTACACTACAAGAGTTGTAATTGTCATTTACTTTACTTAGTCAGAAACTTAGTCAGCGTTCGGTTTTGATAAGCAAAAATTACGGCCGCATGGAGGAATCAGTTTTTTGTTTATTTGTACAGTCTTTTATTTTTGATCTACAGGTGTGACAACCCCGCGTACTCCAGTTTCTGATATTGACATACGAGTTAACGTGAGATATCACATACCAGTGGCAATAGTAGTGGGGATGCTGGGCGATGAACTATATTCTATTCTAAATACCCTCAACCTTTGCTATGCAATATTCCTTGATGATGCCATGCATTGCATGGCCGAGAAAACGAGTTTTCATGTAACTCTATTACTGGGTTTTTATTATTGAGGAAGACATAACGTCATAGGATCTGGAATTATGCCACTAACTGGGTTATTGGCAACCCAATTTTATGTTTGACCCTGCAAATTTAAAAAAATAATTGATTTTTCTAATTTGTTTTCTTTTTCTTATTCTCTCTATCATAAAATATTATCCTAGGGTTGTGTCGTAGACAAAAAAGATTACTCTGTATGTATAGTTTAGTGTAAATGAACCGAGGTATTGAACTCTGTAATCTTTGTAATTGATAAGTAAATTCTAAAATTTTTGAGTATTAAATTAACTTTCAGCAAGATCGTAAGATCTTTTTGATTATTTTGATCATTGATCATTTTTTTTGTAAGGGGATTTTCAGTAGGCTTGCTAGATGTTACAACAGCTATGCCATATTTCCATATATCTACCCATGTTAAGGATAGAAGGTCCGCTATCTAACACGGTATGTCATACACGCGTGCGTTATTATGATTTTTCGTTAAGTTCACTGCACTGGTTTACAAGTATAATTTTAGTTTTTCTAAAGTTTCTTACTATGATATTATATCCCAAACATCCAAAAACGCTTATTTTACCTATATTGTGTTTTAATCATACAAATAGTTTGCGGTTGTTTGGTGTGTATTTCCATTCAGCTATCAATAGAACTAAACATAGCTCAATAGTGGGACAACATAACTTTTTCTTCTTCTTTTTTTATGCCGTATATGTTCCATATAGGAACGTAGGGTGACAACAAGTGTCCCCTTCACCTGTATTAATAACATCAACTCACTCAATTTTATGGTCGAGTTTCACTTGAAAACTTATCACTTAATTCAATCGATTAGTTTTATATGGGTGATCACCCATAGTTTTTCCAATTTATCAATATTAGTTGACTATCGTTTAATTGGAAAACTGGGGTGTTGATGGTTGTTAATGTTTTGCTTAAAAACACTTTGGCCTAGATGGGGATTCGAACACGGCTCCAGCGTGCTGGCACTAGGCCACTCAACACACATCAACTATAATCTTTGAATTAATGTTAGCATGTTTGATTGTTTTGAGTTAATACTAGATGCGAAGACCAAAAGAAAGGGACGGATGAGAATAATCTTGAGTAAGATTTCGAGCAATTGCAATTGTCGAGCAATCTTCAAAATTGAACAATTACGTTATGAGTGGGTATGCAAACAAGTTGACTTTTTTGTGTACTAATCAATGTTATACTAGATTCATTTTTTTCTTTTGTACGATCAGATTGATTTTGATGTTTACTGTTTCGAAAACAAACATAGTACCGTAGAGTGCCAAGTAATGAACCATGGTATACTATATGGAAATTGAAGAAAATTATTTTTTTAAAATTACTTAATAGTATACCATGGTGCATTATTGGGAAACTTATTCCAAATAGTATACCAGTGTGGTATACTAATTCGAGACACTAATATAAATTTTCTAACAAATGGTTCAATGAACCTTTGGTAGAAACTAGCTGATTTCTACCCTTTTTGGTAGAAATATGCATTTCTTAAATGTATATAAAAAATAAAATTTAAAAAATAAAAAATAATGTAAAATAAATAAAAATTCATATATAAGTACTTAAGAACTCATAAATAGCAAAAACTTTCCCTATTTAAGTTTAAGTAGAAGCCGAATCTGTTTCGTTATTTGGTATGAATGTGTTCCCCATCTAATGAATGAAGAATTAGATTGCTCAGATAACTGAGTACTTCATGTTCTTTCTATTATATAATGCGATTTAATTTTGAATTCAATTTTTTAATAGTAATTGCGTGTGTCTAGTTTGAAATTTTGCAGCATTCTAAACTTTTTAAATTATGTCACATGACAACGGTTTCTTCGCCTTATCAACGAACTCCCCAGTCGTTTTATTTGTAATTATTTTGATTTGACATTTTCATTACATTCACTGCTCTTAGGGTGCCACCTTTTTAGAACGCCAAAAAAAATAACTTCAATCCCATTGGCTTATGTTTTAAGCTTTAAAACTGCAACAAATTCACCCATAATTTCAGCTTCCTAGATCAAACCTGTGCAAGGCGCAAACAAAGTTTGTTTTTGTAACACATGCATAAAAAGTATTCAATTTTGTACTAGAATAGAATAAAAGAAAAATCTACTTTTCCGCACATATGACCACAAAATATTTTGTATGCCTGACACGCACGCCGCCTGAATGTGAGATTTGTAGTTAAATCTATCCTATATATAATATTTTTGTAGCACTAAAATATTAAAATTATATTTTAAATAACTTACCATATAGTAAAAACAACTTAAACACATTGCATCATTTGAATTGCAAGAAAAAACAATTTATTTGGTTTTCAAAGTTTACAATTTTGACAGCTCTTAGCTGGATTACTATGTTTTTTTATAGTTGGAATCTTATGTTTTATAGTTGGATTTTTATCCCGTAGTTGGATTCTTATCTTTATTTTTTCGAGCTCGTATAATTTACAACTATTACAACGAAGATGGCGCACTTTGATTATTTAAATATCTTAAATTTGTTTATAACTTTGTTAAATAAATGATTAAATTAACAATTAAATAAATATTTATAAATTTTATGCATTTATCCTCCCTACGGTCGTGTTGCAAACCAACTCTTGTTTAGAAAACGCATTCGCACTAGTAAAATAATCTACTATTTCCATTTAATTAACATTGAGAAAAAGTCGTTTTTCCGCAAACATGAATAACTGTTATAAACAATTTCTGACAGCAATTTGTAGAGAATTAAGTTGTCTACAAAAAGTTGTTCTGTTGACTTTTTTTATACCAGCTATTCATTTTTGCGCAAACACGTTTTTATATGTTAATTAAATGTGAGACAAACTCGAATTTCGTCGTTGACACACAGGTTTGATCTAGGAAGCTGAAGTTTTGGGCGAATTTTTTGTAGATCCAATGCTTAAAACATGAGACTTTTGAACCGAAAAAAACAAAAACCACTCGAATGTATTTATGTATAAACGAAAGCAATGGATATATCACCACTATCTGGCTTTAAAATTATAATTCAGTTGACTGAAATTTGAATAAAATTCAGTTCATTCATGAAAAATTCTTCTTCTTCGGTTTTATGTTGGAGTACCACTGATTCGAATTCATTACTGACATTATCAGGTGCGTTCCAATGATAAGTAAAGTTGCTCTAATTTAATTTTATTTATCCTACCTCGAAAAAATTGTGTTTATATTTTACTTATTTAGAAGTTTTGGCGTTCTATTGGTGATCTTCTCAAAAGGTTTGAGCAGCTTATATCTTCCGAATAAACGCATGTAATACCAAATATAAACTGAAAAATTGAGATTAACTCATGCTTACGATTTACGAATTGGAAAACTCAATCAAAATTAATTCAAAAATCTATTAAAATTTCATTCTAGTAAATTATAATTCAAAGAAATTTTATATTTTTGCAAAATGATGTTGACATAAAACAAGTACATATTTTTATGTTTATTAAATGCCCTAGAAAAGCAAAATGCCATTACTCGCCAAATTTATAATTTTTCGTTCGTATTATTCCATCACTCTTACTGTAAATTTCGTATTCTAGAGAGATGAGTTTCATTTTGGCATCGTTAAACAATCCAAATTATGTTTGGCTCTAATAAAATTGATAAATGTGAATGTAGAATGTAATGTGTAGAATTCCGTGCTTAATTATGAAATTATTGAAAAAATATCTTTAAAAATAACGTTTTGTACAATCGGTGTACTTACACTTACACTTACGGAGTAAAAAGTATAATCAATGATTTAAAAAACACAAATAGAATAGGATTTATTAAAAAACAATAAAAATTTTGTAAAATGATAAAATATTGACAATCAATATGTCAATATCAATATTTTTTGACAACATATTGACTTTACGTCAGATATTAAGTTTTACATTGAATGACAACAATCAATAATGACTTTACACTCGTGACTTAGGATGTTGATTAGAGTGTTGACTTAGATTTTGACGAAATATTCTCTCATCGTATGAATTCACACATGGTAATATCTAGAAATTTAATACAAAACTCCCAAAGAAATTTTTTATAATATTGATCAGATCCTTCAAATATTGATTGTCAATATGAAATATTGACAGGTGGCAACCCTAACTGCGTTAAATGATCGTTTAAACGAATGGTTAACTCTGCTACATCTAAAGGCTGTAAAAAAGATGTTGATTTCTGGGAGATGATGTTTCTGAGGAACTTCAGATTTCTGGGGAACTTCAGTGTTGCCGTGTTTTTTTATATTCTTTAGAACTTTCACTTTTTTGTGAACGCCATTATTATTAATTATCATCTTAAAACATATAAAAAATACTGGATGAGAACACAAGTAGCTATATCCGTATCCCACAAAAACTATACTTGTACCAATGACTGAATAGCAACTGTACGGTTTACGATGTAAATCTGTAAAAAACTAAAACAATTGTTTCACTTTCTCCAACAAATTATATTTTTCCTTTATCAGCTTTTGAAATAATATTTTATCTGTAATAATATTAGTCCCTGGGCCTTCACCTACATAATTTTGTGATTACCACATATTTTATACTTCGTGATTCGCCTGTCCTTGACGAGCCCGAAAACATTTGTTCTACGATTTTTTTCAAATCGGCCGCTTTTGCTTTCGACAAGCTCCGAAAAATGCCGATTGCCCGGTATCTTGTAATCGTAAAATTGTAAATTTTTGTTTTTTTTAACTATGGGGGTTGGAAATTTGATTTAGAACACAAGGGTAACCTTGTCCGACAAAAGTTTGTCTGCTATTGTCTAGTCCGACAACCCAAACATCCAAAATGCCAGTTGTCGGACTCGACAATAGCAAACACATTTTGGTCGGACAAGCTTGCCCTCGTATTCTAAAACAAATTTCCAGCCTCCACAGTCAAAAAAAATAAATGTGGTAGCAAATTTACAAGATCGCGGGCAATCGACATTTTTCAGAGCTTGCCGAACGCAAAAGCGGCCGATTTGAGAAAAATCATAGAACAAATGTTTTCAGGCTCGTCAAGGACAGGCGCATCACGAAGTATAAAATATGTGGTAATCACAAAATTATGTAGGTGAAGGCCCAGGGACTATTTACCATGGTATATTGTTTGGAAATTAGTACCAGATAATATACCGCTGGTGTTTTATTTGGGGAGGTACATTATTCGACACTCTACGGTAAGTCACATTTACATATCACTGATCGGTAAGAAAATGCATACTTACGATGCGTAGGATCAGTAACCATTTCGAGAAGTAAAGGAGATCCAGCGTGTAATTAAAGGTCAATTTTATTTTAGCATAATGTAAAAAGAGCATCTGTTTATCAGTCGGGATTACCATAAGTAATCCTGACGTCAAGAGAATACGTTCGCCTTGACTTGTGCCGTCTAGCTTCATTACGTGAATTCGAGTAACTTTATCCTCAGCCTTTACAAATACTGGATGCACGTTATTATAATTAGATCAGGTTGAAATTAAAGTAGACTTTGACGACTCAAAAGACGAGAAGTACAAATGCCATCTCCACCAACTACGATTGTCAAATTTTAATTAAAAGATAATAACTCATCCCTCACATAATTGACTGTTGCCATCTGGACGCCTCTGCCATATAATTTAAAAAAAAACTTAACAGTTCATATTATTAGTTCAAATTAACAAAAAAAATAATGAAGATAGACTATTTAAATGACTAGAAACTAAATTACAGCATGTCAATTTATATGTCTTGTTAAATTTGTTGTCTAATCAAATCATCATAATTGTAATTATCAATATTATGTATATGTTATTGTTTTGGCTGCTGCCAATTTATATGATTTAAATTACAATTATTCCCAATTAGCATTATGTAAGGGCTCAGATCTGGACCGGATACGGCTTTCCCTACTACTGATAGGGACCGTATCAGGCACACTGAACAGGTCCTGATCAGTAATGTAACGCCTCAAACTATCCAATCCGGATCAGGCAGCCCTACTAGAAACGGACCAGGACCGGATCATTTAAAATAGGAAATTTTCTTTAACATACATTAGAAAAATTAGAAAATTTACTACTACATACATTAGAAAAAAATGTTTATAAAAATATTCTAAGTTTATATGTACTTACCTATATGTATTCATAACGCAGAGAAGCGATAGCTAGAGTATATGTGAAATTTCGCAAGCTATGTATATCTAAAATAGATAATACTTTAGCGAATTTTAACCAGATGAAATTTATTAAAATGAGGTAGAGCTCAGATCAGGACGAATAGGGCATGCCTTAATTGGAAAATCAGATATAATTCTGAGCCGGCCCTGGTTCGGCATTTACTACTAGGGATGAGATAGGTGTTCGAAATTCGGGCCGGATCAGGACAAATACGGCACGCCCTAGTAGTGAAATCAAGTATGATTTCTGATAGGGGCCGGAATAGAACATTTTATTAGGATTTTATCTTATTACACCCTGATCCGGCCCGGATCATAATAGAGCATACCCGAACAAACTGCTAGTCGGGTTATTGTTTGTACCCGAATTGTAACTATAAAATAAGCAGGTGATTGTTGAATAATTAACTTAATACGAAAATCTTTGCAGCAAATTAAAAAGGTGATAATTATTGAATAAATTATGTAAACAAATGAATTTTTTCACCAAAACCGGGTGATTGTTAAGTAAACTATGTTATTTATTTACAATAACCTAAAAATTCATTTATTTACACAGTTCATTTAACAATCACCTGGTTAGTGCAACGATTTTCGTTTTAACTCAATTATTCAACAATCAGCTGTTTATTTTGGTTCAACGATTTTCATAGTTACAATAATTTTCAACAATCACCTGTTTTATTTGGTGCAACGATTCGTATTTACTAAATTATTGCTTATTTTGGAGCTCATTTTGCTTTACCTGCTTATTTTGGAGTAAAAATTCGGGTGCAAACAATAATAATTTAAATTTAAATAATTTACCATTGCAACAGGAGCAGCCACAACAACAATGTCGACAACTGTTGCACCAAAACCAGGTGATTCTTGAATGAATTTATATTAATAAATGAATCGCGGTTCCAAATAAAATAGTTGATTGTTGAATAAATTATGTAAGTAAGCGAGTTGTTGCACCAATTGCAGATTATGTGGTAAACGATTTCAATAAAAAATTAATGCTTTTTGTAACAGAATTACCACAACGGCTATGGTTTCACAACTGCTAATTGCTTTATACTAGTTGAGGAGTAATTTGTTGAAAGTGGTGTTTATTCGTTATTTTGATTATTAAGATTAGTAAGATTATGACCCTTAGAATAAAATGAATTACTTGGGTAGATTACCATCAACATTGTTACCATTTAAGTTATGTTTATTAACCGAACAATCATTTTTGATATTGCTAATCCTGAACCACTCAAATTCATTTTTTAAAAACCTATCATTATTTAAAATATCATTAATAATATATTCATTTTTAACATTTTAAATTATTACTATTTACCGTTGATGGTGATAATGTTGTAATCTGTTCTTGTCATTGACCGATCGTATTTAATGAGGTTGTTGAATTGATAGTCGATGTAATACAACCGTAAAATATGAAGGAACTGAAATCTCAAGGCTATGAGATTTCGAGACTTCATTATGGGCTAAGGATTTTATTTTATATAGTTTTCGGAAAGGCTTTCATTAGGACATTGTTTTTAGTTTTGGGCAGCGATGCATATATTAAACATAAAACTCTTTGTAAAAGAACAAGTATTTTATCTCTGTTTAGAAGTTTATTACAAAACTAACACGAAGCATCAATACGTTGCCGGCAAATAATAACAGATAATAAATTGACATAATTTAGTGAAACAATGATACACTCAGCAAACTACTCAAACACCTCTCCATTAGCGTTCAGCTATTTCAACTTTTCAAAAACAAACAACTCATTATCCACCAATTTCATTTTCACTTACAGTTCATAGACCAGGGTCGATAATTTTTGAAAACAACAATTATAGGAGGATGAAACCTATTAGAAAAGGAGGAGAATATTATAAAAATGAAAGGAAAAATAATTTACGGGAGATCTGAGGTCGGGAAGGGGAAGTGGTGAGTTTTTAAGGGTAAAAAACGGTTTATCTCGATTTCCGGCAAAAGCAAAAGTCCTATGGAAAAAAATTAAAAGCAAAGTTGTAGGTAATAAAAAGATCTAAAACTTTTGTACCAACACTGGTTTCACATAACCTCAAAATTTATGTGAAAAATTCAAAAAACCAAGTTTTTGGTTTTTTATTTTTATCTTTTACAAAATTTTTTTTTCACGAAATTTGGTGAAAACTTACCTTTTTATGTCCCAAATACGCTGTAATTTATTTGATTTGAAATGTTTATTTTTTCACTTTATTTTGAATTAATATTGAAAAAGCACCCTAATTTTCAATCGAAAATTCACCCGTCAAAATATCAGCTTGGTTTTTTGAAATTTTCACATAAATTTTGAGGTTATGTGAAAAAAGAGTTGAAACAAAAGTTTTAGATCTTTTTATTACCTACAACTTTGCTTCTAATTTTTTTCCATAGGACTTTTACTTTTGCCGGAAATCGAGATAAACCGTTTTTTACCCTTAAAAACTCACCCCTTCCCCTTCCCGACCTCAGATCACCCGTAAATTATTTTTCCTTTCATTTTTATAATATTCTCCTCCTTTTCTAATGGGTTTCATCCTACTATTATTTCTTTCACTTTTTATTATTTTTAAAGGTTTTTACCCTGGTCTATCATGTTATACAAATAATTAGTCTAATTTTTTTCAAAAAAAGGGGTCTGATTGAATTGATTTAAAAAAATTGATTTAAAAAAATTATAATTAAATCAAGAATTCAAACATTTTCCAAGATTCCAAAAATTATAACAAAATCAAAAATTCCACATTTCTTGAAAATTTCAAAAATAATCAAGAGAAAGAATATTACAAAATCGAAAATTCAAACTTTTTCAAAATTCTACAAATATTCCAAAAATTATTACAAAATCAAAGATTGAATCTTTTTTCAATTCTAAATCAAAAATTATAACAGAATCAAAAATACAAACTTTTTTCAAAATGCCAAAAATTATAATAAAATCAAAAATTTAAACTTTTTCAAAACTCTAAAAATATTCCAAAAATTATAACAAAATCAAAAATTTAAACTGTTTTCAAAATACTAAAAATATTCTACATATTAATCCAAAATCAAAGATTAAAATTTCAAAATATTGCAAAAATTCAAACTAATTTGCCAACCGCTTCTGTAATTCACATGCCGTGTAATTTGGGAATCACGCCCAAAAAATTACATAACAAACATCTCCTTAATAATTAGAATTTTTGCTTATTAGCTTATTCCTATAAGCTGGGATAAGTTGAAACTGGATAAAACCATATTCGATGTCCAATTTCATGTTCAATTACAATTCATGTCATACAAATAATTAATGTTATTTTTTTTAATAATATAATAATCAAGCTCCTGACCTCACATACCAATGCCGACCATCAAGATTTCTCCACATTTAATGTTACTACTTGTTATCACTTAAAATTAACGTTTTTTAAGGAAAAATATGCAAATTTTTACGCAAACACACTACACGATTTTTTGATACACTTGTATCACAATAATCAAAGTCCTGGTCTCACATGCAGATGCGGAAGTATGTAATTGATTTTGGAAAAATATTTATAGAAATAAAATTTTCCAAAAAAATAATATAATTATAATTTATTGGGGATTTTTGAGATCAATTAAACTCAAGTAAGTAAAGAAGTAATTGGAGTTTTTTTCAATTCAAAGGTATGGTTTGAAGTTTCTCAGAAAAAAACTCCACTTCATATTTTTCGTGTTTCAGATGAATTCGAACCTTCCTCGTCAGTGCCTGGCTCGAATCCTTAGGCAGACATGCTATCGATTACGCCGTTGAGGCGATGACAATTTCGAAGTTGAAACTTCTTCTTTACTTATTTATTTTATTTAAGTTGAAATTTTCCGCTGTCATTAGATTTCATATTATGGAAAAATGTTTTTACATTATATAGGATTTTTTGCATTGAATTTCTAGCTAGACAATACTTTATGTGAATTCATAGAATTGGGAACTTTTTTATTCTAATTAACATCCTAAGTCACGATTGTATAGTCATTATTGATTGTTTCCAATCCCAATATAATTATAATTGGAAAGCAGTACTTAATGTTTTGAAATAAAAATTTGGGAAATTAAATTTAAAACACTAAAATGAATTTTGTTAATGCATATAGTCCCTGGGCCCACACCGATTTCATTTCTGCGATTTTTCTCAAATCGGCCGCTTTTTCGTTCGGTAAGCTCCGAAAAATGCCGATTGCCCGCGATCTTGTAAATTTGCTACCACATTTTTTTTAACTGTTGGGATTGTTGGAATTTGTTTTTGAATACGAGGGTAAGCTTGTCCGACCAAAATGTGTCTGCTATTGTCAAGTCCGACAACTGAAATTTTGGTATGTTTGGGTTGTCGGACTGAACAATAGTAGGCAAATTTTTATCGGAGAAGGTTACTCTCGTGTTTTAAATCAAATTTCCAACCCCCATAGTTAAAAAAAAAATTTACAAGATCCCGGGCAATCAGCATTTTTTAGAGCTTGCCGAACGAAAAAGCGGCCGATTTGAGAAAAATCGCAAAACAAAAGCTTTCGGGCTCGTCAAGGACAGATGCCTCACGAAGTATAAAATATGTGGTAATCTCACATGAAATCGGCGTGGGCCCAGGGACTAACTGGATTTTAATTGAATCTTGCAACGGTTTGGAGCATTAACAGTATTACCGATTTTGATATTAGACATCCCGAATGATTAAACAATTATTATAAGGGGCAACTTGGTAACTTCATATTATATATTGTTTGTGGTATATCTTCATATTGTATAGCAAGGAGTTTTTTTTGCAAAGTGCTTTATGAAATTTAATTTGATTAAATGAAATAAAAAAAAGATGTGATTAAAAAATGCCTGTCTCTAATCTCGAACGCTGTTCGATGTTCGTCAAATATTTCTTGCAACCTTTTTTACATTTTGTAGCAACATGAACTACAGTTAGGTTTATTAGCGCTTTTCAATATTGGTTATTGTAAGAGCGTCAAGCGACAAAACTATGCGACTTGACTATATGGACAAAATGTAATTGTTATCATCATCTCGAGGTACAAAAAAAAGAATCCAAACCTAATTTTACAATAACTAAAAGTAAAAATAAAGACGTTTGTATTTAAATCAATTTAAAGATATTCTTATTTTATAATATTAAATAATTTTAGTTTTATATAGAGTTGTTACTTCTCTGTGGTTCAAAAGTATTTCGATCAACGATCTCTTATTTCACCAACGACTTCCGCGATTTTTAAAGTTAGATAAACCTGAAAAATATACCGGACATTAATTTAGGAGAACATGGGCAACATTATTATCAGATACGTGTTAATTTTTTGGCACTCAAAACAAGTATGACGCAAGGAAATCAGGAAACTATAAGAGCTATATTTCAGACAGTCTCACTAATAAAAATTAGGTTGTAAACAAAATTTGTTTTGATACCCTGGTTAAACATTCCAATTGAAACCAATTGAAAAAAATGAATTGGATTAATCGGAATTCTGCATTGGGAATTTTCAATTAATTCCTATTCAAAAAATCTATTTCCAATACAATCCTATTCATTCCCGTTTAATATCTTTATTTTACTTTTCAACCGGAATGGATAGGATTCTATAGGAAATGTATGTAAATGAGAATTAATTGGAAATTTCCATTGCAGAATTCCGATTAATCCTATTCATTCCTATTAAATCTTTTCCAATTAAATCCTGTTAAATTCATAAGATAGTTTAATTTTTTCTAAGTTCTCTTTTCCTATTGAATCTCTTAATTGCCGATTGAAATTCAATTGGAAATTTCCATTAGAATCCTACAGAACCTCTTTTCCTGTTGAATCCCATTCATTCCGGTTGAATTTTAATTGGTAGATCGAAGTCTTCCTATTAAACCAATTCAATCCGATTTAATCCTATTGAAATTATATTGGATTTAATAGGATTCAATAGGTTTGAATTGGAATGTTTAACCAGGGCTTGGTTAAACATTCCAATTGAAACCAATTGAAAAAATGAATTGGATTAATCGGAACTCTGCATTGGACATTTTCAATTAATTCCTATTCAACAAATCTATTTCTAATACAATCCTATTCATTCCCGTTAAATATCTCTATTTTATTTTTCAACCGGAATGGATAGGATTCTATAGGAAATGTATATAAATAGGAATTAATTGGAAATTTCCATTGCAGAATTCCGATTAATCCTGTCCATTCCTATTAAATCTTTTCCAATTAAATCCTGTCAAATTCATAAAGGTAGAAACACAACAAGGACGATAACGTCGCACGATAAAAAAACGTCTACAA
This sequence comes from Diogma glabrata, assembly GCA_963693315.1. Lineage (NCBI taxonomy): Eukaryota > Metazoa > Arthropoda > Insecta > Diptera > Cylindrotomidae > Diogma > Diogma glabrata. The sequence goes on from OY856187.1 coordinate 186,322,637, forward strand.
TTTCGCTGTTGTAACCACAACAAAAGCGTCAGCGTGAGAAGCTGTCAAAAATAAAATTTCAAAAACTAAAATACATTGTTCTTTGTCAAAATGAATTTCACAAATTTCAATTTTAAAAATAACTAATTTTTACTAATAAATAAATAATAATAATTTTTCTACTCATAACTAATTTTAAAAATAAAATACAAAATACAAATTATTAAAATATATAAATGAATAAAACCGAACTATGAACATAAACATCAGAAAATTCAGTTGACACCTCAAAACAAAACGATTACAACCTCAAAAACGCGAAAAACATCAGAAAATCATATTTTTCAGTTGGTGGCACTGTCACAATAACATTAAAAATTGCCCTTGCAGCCAAATAAAAATAAAATTGATATCTGGCAATAATCATCGCCGACGATAAATTAGAAATAGAATCTAAAGGTAGAAACACAACACGGACGATAACGTCGGACGATAAAAAAATGTCTACAATTTCGCTGTTGTAACCACAACAAAGGCGTCAGCGTGAAAAGCTGTCAAAAATAAAACTGCATAAACTAAAATACTTTGTTCTTTGACAAAATGAATTTCACAAATTTCAATTTTAAAAATAACTAATTTTTACTAATAAATAAATAATAATAATTTTTCTACTAGTAACTAATTTAAAAATTAAAATACAATAAACAAATTATGAAAATATATAAATGAATAAAACCGAACTTTGAACATAAACTGAAAAATTAAGTTGACAACTCAAAACAAAACGATTACAACCTCAGAAACGCGAAAAACATCAGAAAATCATATTTTTCAGTTGGTGGCACTGTCACAATAACATTAAAAATTACCCTTGCAGCCAAATAAAAATAAAATTCATATCTGGCAATAATCATCGCCGACGATAAATAAGAAATAGAATCTAAATTTTCTCCGACGAAAAAAACTTTTTCGTTTATCGCTGTAGTTGTGTTTGAAATGTATGTATTCTGTATATTCTAATGTTACTAACGTCGTCGTCGGACGATTTCGCCCGTGTTGTGTTTCTAGCTTAAGGTAGAAACACAACACGGACGATAACGTCAGACGATAAAAAAAACGTCTACAATTTCGCTGTTGTAACCACAACAAAGGCGTCAGCGTGAAAAGCTGTCAAAAATGAAATTGCATAAACTAAAATACTTTGTGCTTTGTCAAAATAAATCTCAATTTTAAAAATAACTAATTTTTACTAATAAATAAATAATAATAATTTTTCTACTAATTTTGAAAATAAAATACAAAATACAAATTATGAAAATATATAAACGAATAAAACCGAACTTTGAACATAAACTTCAGAAAATTCAGTTGACAACTCAAAACCAAACGATTACAATCTCAGAAACGCGAAAAACATCAGAAAATCATATTTTTCAGTTGGTGGCACTGTTACAATAACATTAAAAATTACCCTTGCAGCCAAATAAAAATAAAATTGATATCTGGCAATAGTCATCGCCGACGATAAATAAGAAATAGAATCTAAATTTTTTCCGACGAAAAAAACTTTTTCGTTTATCGCTGTAGTTGTGTTTGAAATGTATGTATCCTGTGTATTCTAATGTTACTAACGTCGTCGTTGGACGATTTCGCCCGTGTTGTGTTTCTAGCTTAAGATTATTTAATTTTTTTTAAGTTCCCTTTTCCTATTGAATCTCTTAATTTCCGATTGAAATTCAATTGGAAATTTCCATTAGAATCCTACAGAACCTATTTTCCTGTTGAATCACATTCATTCCGATTGAATTTTAATTGGTAGATCGAAGTCTTCCTATTAAACCAATTCAATCCGATTTAATCCTACTGAAATTATATTGGATTTAATAGGATTCAATAGGTTTGAATTGGAATGTTAAACCAGGGTAGAACTACAATTGCAACTAATTAATCTTCATTGAAATGATCACATACAAATCCCTCATCAGCCATAGAAACAGTTAGTGCTATTGGTATTACTAATAAATTTTTTGAAAACAATATACAAATTGAGAAAAATACAAGCAAATATTTCAAATTTTATAATAAATATTAGTAATTGCACTATCAATATCAATATTAATCTCAACTTAATTAGAATATTAAATCATTTGTATAGGTAGGTTAGAATGAATTTTTAATAAAAACTATCCCTTTAGAAATACAAATAAAACCTTTTGTGGATTTTATAAAATTTAATTCGACTTACTATTCAAACACCAATAATATATGTAATAGTAGGTGACTCTTCTATAAATGGAGTTGATAAAAAAAATTAACTTCATGTCGATGTTTCTAAACGATTATAACATATAGTCCAGTAACTTTGTCGCCTGAGTGTATGGGGTAGTATGCGTCAAATCCGGTAGTTCTGATTTTTTGCAGACTTGTTTATGATGTCGGCCTAATGAATAATCCAAGTTTGTGACCTCGAGCGACGAACGCAACTTCGTCAAAAATCGCAAAAACCGCGAAAAAATCGTTATTTTTTCAAATTTTGGCGATTATAACCCTAAAGGGCTAGTTTTTTCTTTAACTTTTCCTGTGCCGTTTTTAAAGTTGACTAAATTTTCTACAATATGATACTAGAACTGTCTCTGTAGACCCACTAGTTTCCGAGATTAAGCCTTTCAAAGTTTATCACTTTTTTCGAACTTCGCAATTGCTTGCAATATACCTTTGTAGAGTTTTCTACATCCCTGTCCTAATAATTGTATTAATAGATATATGTGTGTGGCGGCCGATAAGAAAAGAAGATTATGTAACTGTACCTGATCATTTTTGTAGTTGCAGTAGCAGATATCCCAGAAGGTGACGATCTCTCCGATGTCGAAATGGAGGATGACTTGTGGGCATACGACGTCGACGATTCATCACCATCCCCTGATGGGGATATGCCATCCCACTACGTCGATCCAGATACGGACGAACCTCAAACGGAACCTTCCAAGAGGGCTAACTTAATTTAATTTTTTGATGTAGTCTAGTAACTTTGTCGCCTGAGAGTATAGGGTCTAATCCGGTAGTTCTCATAGTATGCGTCAAATCCGGTAGTTCTGATTTTTTGCAGACTTGTTTATGATGTTGGCCTAATGAGTAATCCAAGTTTGTGACCTAGAGCGCTGAACGCAACTTTATCAAAAATCGAAAAATCGAAAAAACCGCGAAAAAATCGTTTTTTTTTTAAATTTTGGCGATTATAATCCTAAAGGGCTAGTTTTTTCTTTGAAATTTTTTAAATGTTTTTAAAGTTGACTAAATTTGCTACAATATGATATCAACACTGTCTCTTTAGACCCAATAGTTTCCGAGATTAAGCCTTTCAAAGTTTATCATTTTTTTCGAACTTCGCAATTTTTTGCAATTTATACCTTTGTAGAGTTTTGTCCATCACTGTCCTAATAATTGTATTAATAAATACATGTGTGTGGTGGTCAATGAAAAATAGTAGATTGTATTACTAGTGCGAATGTGTTTTCCAAACAAGAGTTAGCTTGCAGCATGACCGTAGGGAGTGCTGCAATAACTCGCGTTTGGAAAACGCATTCGCACTAGTTATAGACACCATTTTTGTAACAAATGCATAAAATTTATAAATATTGATTTAATTGTTAATTTAATCATTTATTTCCTTTTGCTGAACAACTGTTTGGAGAATATCAGTGTGGTTTCCGGCGAGGCCGAGGTACTACCGATGCACTTTTCTCGATAAGGATGATTTTGGAAAAGTATCGAGAGTTCAACATACCTGTGCACACTGTTCACACTCATTTTCTTTTTTAACATCCCATCATAAAAGTACAGGGCTTCGATTGTATATTCAGGGTCAAAGTTCATTTAGAACGACAGAATTGCAAAAAATTGCGAAGTTCGAAAAAAATGATAAACTTTGAAAGGCTTAATCTCGGAAACTAGTGGGTCTGCAGAGACAGTTCTAGTATCATATTGTAGCAAATTTAGTCTACTTTAAAAACGGCCTAAAAAAGGTTAAAGAAAAAACTAGTCCTTTAGGGTTATAATCGCCAAAATTTGAAAAAATTACGATTTTTTCACGGTTTTTGCGATTTTTGACAGAGTTGCGTTCGGCGCTCGAGGCGCTCAAACTTGGATTATTCATTAGGCCAACATCATAAACAAGTCTGCAAAAAATCAGAACTACCGGATTTGACGCATACGGTAATGTATAAAGTTACTGGACTAATATAAAAAGGACAGAATAGATCAATTCCAAGTTCAAGTTCAAGTTCAAGTTCAAGTTCAAGTTCAAGTTCAAGTTCAAGTTCAAGTTCAAGTTCAAGTTCAAATGCAAGTTCAAGTTCAAGTTCAAGTTCAAGTTCAAGTTCAAGCTCAAGTTCAAGTTCAAGTTCAAGTTCAAGTTCAAGTTCAAGTTCAAGTTCAAGTTCAAGTTCAAGTTCAAGTTCAAGTTCAAGTTCAAGTTCAAGTTCAAGTTCAAGTTCAAGTTCAAGCTCAAGTTCAAGTTCAAGTTCAAGTCATCTTGGCATAAATTTGACGTTGAAACGGTAGTCAAGATATCGAATTGAGTACAACCGTGTGGTTTCTGTCAAAAACCTATTGTAAACGGTGTTCATTGATAGCACCATTTTCAAGATTTTTAAAACTTTCTAATTTGAAGTTTACTATTAAAATTAAAATTATTATACATTATTAAAATTAAAATTGTTGTATACATTTTCTAGTATACATATTAACAAAGTCGTACAAGCAAAAAATTCAACCAATTCACAATAATATAATTATTAATTATTTAAGATTAAATAAATATTATGATTTTATGTTGTAAATACAAATTAATTCTGCAATTCTCTTCACATTACCTCATTTCATTTTAATATGAACAGTAATTACATCTTAAAGAAATTTAATTGTCTATAATATGAAATAGGCGCCATGTACATTTTTGACATTCCTTTTAAGTTTTTAACATATAATAGCTATAACGACAAAATAAAAATATAAATAGTTGTTTAATGTAAATAATACAGTTTGAAGAAAAAAAAAATCTTCAAGATTTATTTCCTATTAAATTGGCATTATCAAAAAGAGATCTAGATTTTAATTATTATTATTATTATTTTTATTTATTTATTTATTTATTTTTCTGTTTCGTTTTAAATAATAACAATTTTTGTTTGTTTTTTTTTTGCTCTTTGATCTTGTTTATTTTTTACTTATTACTTTGTGAGATGAGTTTCATCATAATTTTTTTTTTCATATCAATTTCTTTTATCAAACTGGGAATAATTATATTTTTCTTTTCGATTTTGTAAGTTATATTTTTATATTATAGAGACTAAAACGAAGGTGAATAATAAAATAAGATGATTTTTTATATTTATTCATTTGATTTTAAATGATTTGTGGAATGAAACTGTAAATAATAAAAGATGCTTTTGACGTCCGTATTGAGTTCGAATACATGTGAACAAGGTTTGTCATCATAAGCTCAAAATGAATATAAATATTTATATTAAAGATAAACGATTAGAAAATTCTCATGACACATAAACATGATTTGTTTTATAATATTTTTTCCAATACGATTTTTTATTTTGCGGTTTTATATGGCGCCTAACTTGGAAAAAAAATGTTTTTCTTTTAATAAATTATTTTTTTCTCTTACGAAATTGAAAATTCACACGATTATTATTTGAAGCTGTTAGTTCATATTTGAACTTCAATGTTATTATGCTTTTATTTTAAATAAAAAGAAAAGTGTTGCATTATTTCTAATTAACGACGTATAATGGTTACAAAGGCTTTGTGCGAACTCACGAAATAATGACAGATGACAACTATTATTTGTCAAAATTTTGTCTTTTGGAATTTATATTCACCATAACGAAACGTCAAAATTTGGTATAGCTTTTTAGCATCATCAAATGGTGACAGTAGGCACCTTCACCTTCACCAAAAACTTTGTTCTGTCAAATATTTGTCGCACAAAGCCAATGTCAAAAGTAATTGGTAAACAATTCCTATGTAGGTATTTCTATCATGTGTCAAATGTCAAAGAAACGTAAAATATATTCATCATTTATGAATGTTGATCATAATCGTAATTTATTTTACAAATGAAAAACGAAATTTATCATTTGTTGTAACAGAAGATTGTTGAAAGATAAGTAGAGAAACATGTGTTTTTTTACATGTAAATTCAACGCCAATTTACTCTACTGTTTACATCAATAAAAAGATAACGTTTTTTATTAGTATTATTATTGAAGCTATTATCGAAGTTTATGAAAACGATTTTAAAACCAAATTAAAATAGTTAGATAACTAATTAAAACCAAGCATGAAACGAGTGTCATGAATTCATATCCGCTTATAGAAATTTTTTGGTGGGAGTTTTTGGTAAAAACTTTCAATCTCCTTTGGCAGCTTTTTGCCTTTCCGATATGGAAAGTTATTGTTTTAGGGTCGATTTTCGAAATCGGAGTTTTTATCATACGTTTACGTTTCAAGACATTTTGAAGCGGTTAAGTCTATTTTTGGTGACAGACTGGTAGTCTGTATATGTGTTTGTGTATGTGGGAAAAAAATTGTGCAACGTTTTCTCAACAATCGATGCCCTGATTTAAAAAAAAATTGATATGTGTTGGCATACCTTAGAAATAAGTCCTTTTCTATCGAAATTGGCTCATTTGTTTTCAAGTGGCTTACAAAAAATCGAAAAAGATCTCTTGCAAATATTATAAGAATAAATGATGATATGAAGGTCATTGACATACCATATTGTTTGTCATCATGTCACGCATTTATAATCAATTTTGTATAAACAAATGCTGTTTTATTTTTGAAGTTTTTAAGAAAATGTGAAAGAACTACCTAGCTGGTACTTTCGTTACGCAAACGCATGAGATCTTCATGAAACGGAGCATGAGTATGAAAATAAGCTGCACACGCATCCCGGTTTAGTTGAATATAGAACGTCTGAGTTATTTTCATGATTTGACAAAATGGTTAGGGCGTAGTGAGTGGATCGTCTGAATAACTGTTTATTTAAAACTTCAATAACACTAATTTCTGGCATTCAATTTCATTAAACCTTGAACATCAGGGTTTTGTTATGTTTAAAGCAGTTTTGCAACTTCAGATTTGTCACTTTCATTTATCCGAAAGCTTTTTTTATTCTTTTAAGGATATCACAACAACAGCCAACAGTGCTGGTTAACATGAGAAGAAACTAATTAGCTTTTGAGGTGTCTGGTACAAAGCGAATGGTGTCTTTAGAAATATATCTATCAATATATATATTTTAATATTTTTGACTGTTAAATATTATTTATAATTATTTTTGAAAACGCTTATATCAGTCTCAAAATTTCTTTTTATTTAATTAATAAAAACAATTATTCGGCACATTGCCATTTTCAAGATGAAAAAAAATATAAAAAAAAATCTAAAAATAATACACAAATTACGTTTAATTAGGTTCACCTCTGCAGGCAGAGGCTTCTGAGCTATCTGCTCCAAGAAAACCCCTTGCACCAAACATAATGCTTTTAAGGAAGAAACTCTGAATTTTTAAAAACGTTGTAATGGTTGTTTGAATCAAAATTTAAAAAAAAGTTATAAATTTAGAATCTTAGGAAATATTTCTATTAATAACCTTAAAATATAAACCTCTGCATTATGAGGTTCCTGAGCAATCGGCTTCAACAAAAATCATTAAATCATTAAATCACCAAATCAATTCATTTAATCTAATAAATTTAATTTTATCAAAAAATTAAATTTATTAGATTAAATGAATTTTAAGTAAAATATAAAGCACTAGTCTTTAGTTTTGCAGATACAGTTTTATACTGTCAATACTTCATTAAGTCAGTCAATATACAAACATTCATACATTCAATATATTTGTAGGTACTAAATAATACAGGATGGTACTAATTAATGTTCTAACTCCAACATTTCTTATAAGTGTGTTCCATTTAACACTTCTTCCTTTGCTTGGGTACTAAATTTTGTTTTCAAGTTAACCATATCAAATGGTGGCAAAGCAACATAGCAAACGTATATAGACCGAGAGCCCGCGACGGCCAGACCTTCGTTATTTTATAAAAGCTAAAAGTTTCTCTGCGCATACCCCCTACTCAGGTAGGAACGATTAGCGACATATGAAGTTTGGATCATAGTGGCTTTGGCAGGTAGCAGGTTCCAAAGGGGCCTCCAAAGTTTCGTGAAAGTATAAAAGCTAATTTTTTTATATATTCTTCGGGATAGTATTAGAAGTCACGTCACCCATTGCCAGACACTTACCTTCGTGGAAACACCCTGCCAGACACCCTTAAACTTTAAAGTTTAGGGGTGTCTGGCAGGGGGTTTCCACGATAGTAAGTGTCTGGCAATGGGTGACGTGACTTCTTATACTATCCCGAAGAATATATAAAAAAATTAGCTTTTATACTTTCACGAAACTTTGGAGGCCCCTTTGGAACCTGCTCCCTGCCAAAGCCACTATGATCCAAACTTCATATGTCGCTAATCGTTCCTACCTGAGTAGGGGGTATGCGCAGAGAAACTTTCAGCTTTTATAAAATAACGAAGGTCTGGCCGTCGCGGGCTCTTAGTCTAATACGCTTCCAGTCACCAACAAAGTTTTTAGCAGTTAAGAGAAAAATTTGTAAAATGTTTACCTAAAATGTCTAAATGCCTAATTTATTTTTTTTCGTTGTTTTCTTTTGTATAAATTATGTCCAATTTTTAGAAATCTTTCAACGTTTAATTAATTTTCTTAAATACAACAAATTGAAAATATGTAAATCAAAACTTTTAATTTTCACTAACATATAATTTTCTTTGTTTTTATGAACAAATTTTTTAACAATACTATTTTTATAATTTGTTGAAAATGTGTATTGTCAAAAAAAGTGCCGAAAAAGTGTACAAAGACAAAATTTGAGTTGTAGTAGACAAATAATTTAAGACACTGGCAGATGGCAGATTTAACTAATGTAAATTCAAATGTTACAATGCAACTGCTACCTTTAAGTTTTCAAAATGTCTTTAACGGTGCAACTACTAAGATTAAACCAATTTGCGACATCTGTACGAAAACTGGCACGGAAGTACGTGTATTGTTTTTAAATATGATATTAAAACATTGATAATTTATATTAAATTATTTATTTATTATTATACATAACTCGGTTGTACATTATATTAAATTAAGATGTATTTTAATTGATCTCCCGTATGCAATTGATCTGTTTATTTTTATAGCAAAATATGTTTGTTAATTTTTTACAATTAGATTTAACTGTACTTAAAATTAATACTAACAGGGTGGACCAACATATTTATTATCTTTATACAACACCTCCCTTATAAAATATATAATTTAATTTTCTATAAGTAATTAAATTAAATTCTTTTTTATTGTTATTTCAAAATTCAAATTTTTTTTTAATTTTATAAACCAACACCAACACCAAATACAAATTCAATTTTTTTTTTTGTTTTATTATTTTAACAATTATAAATTTCAACATTATTACCCACCCGTTAACTGGGAAAATTGAACATTTTATCTTCTTCGCAAATCTTTGGAATTTCGACGCAAAATTGAATTATTGGATTCCAATTGAATCCAATACGAACGTGGTGTACTGTGAGCTGAGTTAATGTGAGCCTTTACCCATCCAATCTTAGGCAAATGAACCAATACCTTTTCCCCTTGTACAAAATTCGGTTTTTCCCTAACCCCTTTACTGTCATAGTAATGTTTATTTTTAGCGTTTTTTCGTTCCAAATTTTTTCTCATAGGTGGAACAACTGAAGGTCTATACAAATCTTTTTTAGCAGGCAAATTGGATCTTGTTTGTCTGCTCATAAGGAGCTCAGTGGGTGATGCTGATACATCTTTAAGTGGTGTGTTACGGTATTCCAATAACGCAACCCATAGTTCACTTTTTGATTCACGACATTTTTTAATTAAATTTTTTGCTATGTCCACCGCTTTTTCTGCAAAACCATTTGCTTGAGAATATGTGGGACTTGTTGTGACTAGCATAATATCATAAATCGAACAAAAATTTCTAAATTCATACGAATTAAATGGTACATTATCGGACACAATTTTACGAGGAATCCCGTGATTCGAAAAAACTATTTTTAATTTTGCGATCAATTCTGATGCACGTTTTGAATTAATTGGCATTATATCCAGATAACGTGAATAATAATCTGACATTATTAAATACTCTTTACCGCCAAACTCACCAATGTCTAATGCAATAATTTCAAAATGCAGCTCTGGCACTTCGTGCGAAATCATTGGTTGCTTGACATTCCTATTCCTGTATTTTTGACAAATATTACACCCTAAAATTTTATTTTCTATATCTTCAGACAACCCTGGCCAGTACACTAAACTACGTGCTCGACATCTTGTTTTATCGATACCTAAATGAGATTGGTGTAATAAATTCAATATCTCACCTCTCAATGATTTTGGGACAATAATACGATCATTCATAAAGAGTAAATGATCATCAATCATAATATCATCTTTAAATCGATAATAATATTTCAATTCATCACTTAAACTTTTCTTACTAACAGGCCATCCATTAAATATCATTTTCTTTATTTCTTTTAAACTTGGATCATTTTCAGTTTCCCTTTGGAATTCAATTTTCTTTTGAGAGCTCACATTAATTGAATGAACCAAGTCATTCAACCCTTCAATCTCAGATTCACAAAAATCTTTGTCAAAATATCTTGACAACAAATCAGCCACATATAGATATTTTCCCGGAATATAAGTTAAATTTAAGGAATATTTCATTAACCGTAACTTCATCCGTTGTAAACGTGGCGATGGAATTTTATCTAAATCTTTTTGCATGATATTAATCAGGGGCTTGTGATCCGTTCTTACTTTAATTTTACGCCCATAAATATAATAGTGAAACTTCTTACATGCGAAAACTATCGCCAGAAATTCTTTTTCAATTTGGGCATAACGAACTTCAGCATCACTTAAACTTCGAGAAGCAAAGCACACTGGCTTTCCCTCTTGCATTAGACAACACCCTAAACCGTGCTTAGATGCATCCGTTTCTATGGTGATGTCTTTCATAACATCAAAAGTTTTCAATGTTGGAGCACTGGTAATCAATTCTTTAATTTTATCAAGACACTCTGCATGCGATGGTAGCCATTCAAAAATTATATTTTTCTTTAATAATTCACGAAAGGGTTGAGAAATTTCGGCAAGATTGGGAACGAAATTTCTAACGTAATTAACCATACCTAATAATTTTTGCAAATCCTTCTTGTTGGCCGGAGGCTCAATTTTTTTAATTGCTAACATTCTATCAGGATCACAAGAAATTCCTTCTTCCGAAATTATATGCCCTAAATATTTGACCTGTTGGACCCTATATTGAAATTTGTTACGATTGAATTTAATATTTTTTTCGCGTGCCCTATCAATCACTAATTTTAAAATCTTATCATGCTGCTCTAACGAATCTGCAGCTATTATTATATCATCAATATAAACTGATACACCATCTATATCAGCAAAATTTTTTTCATTGTATTTTTGAAATACTTCAGGGGCAATTTTTATATCAAAAGCTAATCTTTTAAAAGAGTAACACCCAAATGGTGTACTAAATGAACACAACTTGCTCGCTTTTTGATTCAGCTTAACTTGCCAGTATCCTTCTCTCAGGTCTAAAACCGTAAACCATTTTTTCTTATTTAATTTTTCAGCCACTTCAGTAAAAGATAGAATTAGATAGTTTTCTTCTTTAATTGCTTTGTTTAAATCTTGTGGATCTAAACACAGCCTCAATTGTCCATTCGATTTTTCCACAATTACTAGGTTTGATACAAAATCTAAAGGTTCATTAACCTTTTCAATAATTCCGCGATCAACCATACGATCTAATTCCATTTTTACAGGCTTCATCAACGATAATGGAATTCTTCGAGCTGGTTTAATACTTCCTGTCGTTCCGTCTTTCAATTCAATATTAAAATTTTCTATAAAACACCCCAATTTATCGTCAAAAATATCGGAATTATCTGTTAAAAATTTCTCTTTACCACTTGATATCTCAAAAATTCTTTTAACTAAGTTTAATTCAGTACAACCATTTACACCAAGTATAGGAACAGAATTAGTATCAATTATTAAAAAATTTTGAACGGAAATGTCATTACTTGACATACAAACACAATTTGCTACTCCTAACATATCTAATTTTGCACCACCGTATGCTTCAACTGCATTATTACATTTAATCATATTTAAATTTTTAATTTTATTAGCATATCGCAAAGGCAACACATTTGCGTCCGCTCCAGTATCCAACTTAAAAGTAATCAATGCATCATTCACGCGAATTTTTTGATACCACGATTTATTATTAATATTTTCAAGTATATTATTTGAAAGTGAATTTATTTGAAAATTATAATCATCATTTTGAAATTTTACCTCTTGAATTTTTTTCATACTGCATTTCACCGCGAAATGGTTCAATTTTCCACAGTTATTACATCTTTTGCCGAAAGCGGGACATTTTTTAAAAGCATGTACATATCCACAAAATCTACAATCAGAAAAATTTTTTTTATAATCTTTATTTTTATTATTATAATTATTTTGCGATCTATTTTGTTCATAATGTCCGTTATTTTTATTAATAAATTTTTTTACATTTTTTTCATTATTAAATTGTCTATGTTGCACGTAATTTGTTTTTTGTTTAATTGTATTTACACGTATATTACCGTTTTCCCTATACTCACCATCCTCTTCATTTTGTTTTCTATTTACCGTTTCCATACTGTTTATGATGCTTGAACAACCTGCTTGCTGCATGCTACTTGCTTGACTCTTGCATACCTCCGATGACCTTGCCATATTAATCGCATTATTACATGTTAAATTTTCAGCTTCCAACAATTTCTTTTGTAAATTTTTATCCCAAACACCAAGAACAATCCGGTCGCGTAGCATTCTTCCCTCATTCTCAAATCCACATGTACGTACTAATTTTCGAATGTCCATCAAAAAATTATCAAACGGTTCATCTCTGCTTTGCTGTCGATTATGAAACTTAAATGTTTCATACACCTCGTTTGTTTTTGGTTTACAAAACGATTCAAATGATTTAACAACTTCTTCATATTTATCTCTCTTATCTGCTGGTAAATTGAATGTGTTGAATACCTCAACAGCATGTGGCCCAATTGTATTTAAAAATATCGCCACCTTAACAGCTTCTGGTTTTTTGGAAATTTCAATTGCTGTACCAAAAATTTGGAAATTTTGCCAAAAAATCCTCCAATTCTCAGATATATTACCATCCAGTAACAACTCATCAACCTTTTTTACGTAATCCATCACTACAGAATTTTCAATATATACTTTCTTCGGTGGTCTTCCACGTGGTTTTTTCACTAAACTTTTATGCGCAGCACCTTTAACAATTCCCATTAATTAACTTCACTTAATTTTTCAAATAACTAATTAAATATTTCGTTTTAATTAGTTTCACTTTTCACTAAACTTAAATAAATTTCCGAAACTTTCCTCAGCGCCATGTATTGTTTTTAAATATGATATTAAAACATTGATAATTTATATTAAATTATTTATTTATTATTATACATAACTCGGTTGTACATTATATTAAATTAAGATGTATTTTAATTGATCTCCCGTATGCAATTGATCTGTTTATTTTTATAGCAAAATATGTTTGTTAATTTTTTACAATTAGATTTAACTGTACTTAAAATTAATACAAACAGGGTGGACCAACATATTTATTATCTTTATACAACAGTACGCTAGGTTATAAATAAACTCAGACAATTAACTGAAATTAATAAGCAAAAGTAAAGTATATGTGGCTTCGGTATCTTACGAAAGAGGAGTTAATCTGCCCGTTTCGCTGTTAAAGTAACAAACTATATGATTACATGTTTAATTCACGGACAAAAGTTGAGTCAACAGGAACTAAAATAAGACACAAGACAACTAAATGCTTAACACTAAGAAACGCAATTGAGTAAGACGCACTAAACCTTCAATACGACAACAATGCTATGCATTGATTTTCAATATTATATATTGATTTGCGTTCACCTGCTGCAAACGTAAACATTCTGTTGCACTAATTCTTGCTTGAAATATTTCTTGCTTGAATGTTCGTTGTTGTATTTAACAATAATTTTCATATCTACTTGGTTAGAATGAATATTATTTCATTTTGTATGCAATGCTATGTATTTTTTATAAACATTTTAATAATATTTTAATTTTGTTAGTAAATTAAAATACAATTATGGTTTGATCTCCAAGTTGTTTAAATTAGATTTAGAATAATTTATTTTAAATAAATTTAATATTTTCCAATAACAACTTAATTTATAATATATGTTACGCGTTTCGAATATTTTTTCTAACATTTTTTATGTTAGTGTTAAATTATATTTCGTATGATGAAGACATAACGTAAACTAATTTCAGGATTTTTTTTCGCAAATTGCAATGTGCATGTGTTTAGATCACGACAATTGAAAGCTAGAGATGACTCAATTTGGGAAATTAAACCATATAGAGCGATTTTGACGAAACTTTAGTTTATTATCTGGGCTCGTACTATAACGAGTCAAATACATTTTGGGTAACATGGAACTACGTGGTCGGGGTCTTCCGAACTCCGACTATTTTAATCTTTAAGTTTTTTTATGTACTTTAAGATTTCAAGTTCTTATAGTGAGCCACCAACAGGAAACAAACGGGAGGGCTGCTTGCGTATCGAGGTTGTAAGCGGAAAACTTCAGTCTCGAAAATTCGAATATAGATATCTTCTCTTGTCCAGCACAAATAAATGGACATGCACGAAACACAGAAAAGAGACTCTGGCGACCCCACAGACTGAAGAAGCCAAGATTATCACATCCACACATTTAATAACGAAAAAGTAAGTTCACTCGCCCCATGATTCGTCAAGATCCCACTTTTCATACCAATCATACTAAGCAACAGGTTATAGTCATACAATAAAATTTCCAATGATGCAGCAGACAAAAATGTTCACAATTGTTGACGTTGTTAATGTAATCAATGATACAGCAAAATTAGATGTTGGCGACTGTCGAAGCTGTTCATACATTCAATGGTATAGTAAAACAAATCTTGACAATGGTTGTCGTTGGTAATATGTTGAATGGTATAGCAAAAAAAAAAAATTGACAATCGCTGACGTTGTTTGAATTGAATATTTCGAACGCACATCAGTTTCCCCCCCAAAAAAATAAAAAACTACCTAACACTCTTACTGAACAGTGCCACCAAGTACGAAAATACAATTTCAGGTACATAGGAAGTCATCATTTGCCATTGTTGACGATTCAGAAAATAGAAAATTTTTTGTAAAGAAATGGGAAGTGCATGAGGGGAGGGCAAACTAAAACAAACCACAGTCCTGGAGTATATACATCGACAGAGGATCATTTTGGTACGTTTGGCACATTGGAATACTTATACGTATTTTATGGAAAGCATGAAGATCGAGGCGTTCATTATCGGTACCGCGTTCATTAACGTCCATTAACCAAAACCTATTTCGGCTTTCTTAATGAATTATTCACATTCGCAATGCAATGTGAGATGGCACATAGAATCTATATGCCATCTGTTGAATGCACAAACCCGAATTTAGAAAGAAACATAAAAGGTCAATTATTGGTACACAGGGAGTGCAGCGAAGTCAAATTCTGTGTACATTTTGTGTGAACAGAAGAGTATTCAAACAAAAAGAGCACGTAGGTTTTTAGAGCAGCAATAGAAAGCTCCCGTGATCGATATGTGTATGAAAATCGGATGATATCTTACAGAACTGCTGCAGGAAAAAGAAGAGAGACAGATCGCCGTCTTCAATTCAACATAAAACCGTTGAAGATCGAACTTTAAAGTCAATAGGTATATAAAGAGCATTTTACAGCTACATGCAAAGTTCAAGAATGGCAGTAAATAGTGAAGTTTCGGGTATCAAAGGACAAATCGATGGTAAAAGTTAATTGTTACCATGGCACTGGGTTCAGCTACCACATTTGTTCGCCGGTTTGTTTGGCGGTGTTCTGGAACATTCAGATGGATTAAAACTGCAAACAGTAGCTCGAATATAGGATCGCTGAACTAAAGCTAAGCAACCTGTTTCAACAAGAGGAAGTAGTGGAAGACATTATGAAAGAAGTTATTTTGGGTAAACAATTAATGAAGGTGAACGAATTCGTCTTCGGTTTTGAAAATGTGATTCTAAATAATAATATTATTGAAATGATACCATTTTTAAATGACGCAGAGTAAACAGAAAATGTCAGAACTATCATCAAAACCGATAAAGGAAAAATAGGTCAACCGGCACAGACGTTTTAACAAACGACGAAAGCTTAAAAGGAAACATAGGCGAATACATACCAATGTAAATAGTCTAAGCAGCCTATATGATTTGACACTGGGTGGCACGAAATATGTTAGGAAATTTAGAGACAAGGGAAGTCTAAAATTAAATTGTGTTCCAATAATCCAGACCGTTTTGCGATGAAACGGTTGAATTAAAATTGCTTCACTTTCAATTAATAAACAAAATTTCACAACATTTATTAAACCCAAACTACTATAATGAATTAAAGTTACAATCAATAATATAACAACACAAGTGACGTATGATGTTATGGAATTAAATATTCTTCATTCCTACATAATCACAGGTAGTGATGTTTAAATGAAATTAATTCCCAAAATATGAAAAGGCTGAAATCTCACAGCTCTGAGATATCAAGACTTCGGTCTGGGTTAAGAATTTTGACATAGTTTTCGTCAAAAAACTTTTATGAGGACATGGTTTTTAGTTTTGGCGATGTACATCAAACACAACTCTTTGTTAAAGTACATGTACTTTTTATCTCTGTTTAGAAATTTATTACAAAACTAGCACGAACTATCAATACGTTGCCGGAAAATTATAACATATCATAAATTAACATAATTTAGTTAACAACTTTTAATCCTCAAAAACCTCTCCATTTAGCGTTTCGAGAAAATATTACATAATCACAAATTCATATTTCTTTAAAAATTCCAAAAATATTGTAAAAATTAAATAAAATCAAAAATTCAAATTTTTTTCAAAATTCTAAATATATTCCAAAAATTATTACAAAATCAAAGATTAAAACTTTTTTCTAAAATTCTAAAAATATTGCAAAAATTATAACAAAATCAAAAATTGAAACTTTTTTTGAAATTCTAAAAATATTCCTAAAATTAGATTAAAATCAATTATTAAAACTTTTTCTAAATTCTAATAATATACCATAAATTCTTACAAATTCAAATATTCAAACCCTTTTCCAAAATTCTAAAAATATTGCAAAAATTCATAACAATATCAAAAATTGAAACTTTTTTCAAAATTCCAATAATTATAATAAAATCAAAAATTTAAAATTTTCC
Organism: Diogma glabrata; assembly: GCA_963693315.1. Lineage (NCBI taxonomy): Eukaryota > Metazoa > Arthropoda > Insecta > Diptera > Cylindrotomidae > Diogma > Diogma glabrata. The sequence goes on from OY856187.1 coordinate 186,340,170, forward strand.
AAAATTCTAAAAATATACCAAAAATTCTTATAAAATCAAAAATTGCAAGTTTTTTCAAAATTTTAAAAATATATATAAAATTCACAAATTCAAAAATTCAAATATTTTTTTCAAAATTCTAAAAATATTGCAAAAATTCTTACAAAATCAAAAATTGAAACTTTTTCCAAAATTCTAAAAATATTGCAAAAGTTATTACAAAATCAAAAATACAAACTTTTCCAAAATATTTCAAAAACTAACAAATTCAAAAATTTCCATGTCCAATTTCATGTTCAATTACATTTACGTATGACGTATGACAACTAATTTTTTTTTTCCAAAAAATTGGCTAAACAAATAAATGAAATCATTTTTTTGACACACTTGACAATATTTTTTTTGACGAATTTATAATGCAATATCTCAAAAATAATAATTTCATGTTCAATTACATTTCATTTCACAAATAACTAATTTTATTTTTTCCTAAAAAACTACTTGAAAATCATTCTTTTGACACATTTGACATTATTTTTGACAAACTTATAATACCATAATTCTCTATAATAATGATAAAATTTCATGTCATAAAAATAATTTATTTTATTTTTTCCGAAAAATTGGGTGAAAAATTATAAAAAAATTATTTCTTTTGACACACTTGACAACATTTTTTTGACAAACTTCTAATGCAATAATCTAGTTTTTGATCTCACCTACCAATCCCGACCATCAAGATTTTTCCACATTTATCATTACTACTCATTATCATTTAAAAATAAAACGAACGTTTTTAAGCAAAAAATATGCATATTTCCTTGTTTTGACACACATGACTTTTTTTTTGACACACTTCCGGTACATTTATACACGTCGTCCTTTTGGCTCTTACCATTGAGTATACCTATTTTTAGAAACCAAAATTTTGAAAATCCCTTCAGCAGTTTTCCAGATTCCGTCGGTTGTGACGGCAAAATTAAAAAAATATCTACACATCAACTCTATAGTGCAGTTGACAACGTGTCTACCAAAAGATTTGAGCTCATTGGTATGGATAAGGTTACCAGTTCGAATCCCATACGAAACACGAGCAGAAAAAGTGGTTCTAATTTAATAAGAGCTGTATGGTTTATTCATATATAAAACTATAAACTGATTTCGAATTGAGAAAAATTTAAATCATTCAGTAAGTTGCTTGAGGTTCATTACTCACTTCATATAGCTTCACTTAATTGATATATCATCATAGATTGAAAACATTGTTTTTTTCATGAGTAAGCATTTGTTCATGACATGGTAACGAACGAAAAACGTTTTTATCTCGCGTAGGAAATGCAATTTTTTCTATGATATATATATATATATATATATATATATATATATATATATATATATATATATATATATATATATATATATATATATATATATATATATATATATATATATATATATATATATATATATATATATATATATATATATATATATATATATATATATATATATATATATATATATATATATATATATATATATATATATATATATATATATATATATATATATATATATATATATATATATATATATAATCGATATTTATTATAAATTATAAAATTGGAACTCGACAACATTACATTCAAAATTCATATTCTATTTTTTCATGGTTGCGTTTTTTAAAGACTTTGTAAAATTATATGAAAAACCATACAACTACAATTTGTTATTCTTTTTACACTAGTAGAAAAAGAACCCATTTTCACAGGGCATTAAGCGTGTAGAAAATAGACTCTTCATATGCTATCATAGAAAAAATCTTTTTTGCACGAATTGTATATAAAGTCCGATTCCGCTTCACATTTCTCGGGAGCAGATTGCATCTTTTACTCCCTAGGGAATAAAAACTAACAAACCATGACAACAATGAAAGTTTTCATAGAAACCGAAATTTTTTACGATAAACTTAAACAAATTTGTATCAAAAACCGCCTACTATTATGATCATCACAAATTATAATTTTCGTTCACTTTAAATGATAATGAAAATTATAATTAGATGATTATTTAGTTTTTAATATCATATAATTATATTGTGGTTTGGCAAAAATAGAATATACACCTCGGGTAAGGGCATGTTATCTCCCTCAGTGATATATGGAGGGCTCAGAATACAAGTGAACCAAGTCCATTTTGTGCTTTTTTGTGCTACAGAGGTTTGAAGCTAAAACTTTATAACAAAATTACCTATTAACATTTTTTTAATTATAAATTAAATTTGTTTAACCTTATGTGGTCCAGCATATGCCAAACAAATGACAAAATACCTGAACATATGCCTGAACAAAATGCCTGAACTTCTGCCTGAACAAAAAATAAAAAATGGACTTGGTTCACTTGTATTCTGAACCCTCCATATAGCCCACTTCTCTCCCTTGGTGTATAATCTACAATTTTTTTCTAATCAACTTCTTTTTCTTTCATTTAAATACACTAACAATTTGACTAACAATATTTTTCTAATAAATTCAATTATTAATAAATTCAAATATTATTTAATAAATTCAAGTTTTCCAAAGTTTTACTAAATTAAAACTATAAATTGGCCAAACCAATGCAAAAGCCATTCGTTTTTGAGTATAATCATGAACAGCATTTTTCATTTGTAATAACAAACAAACAAACGAGATTCCTTTTCATTTTTTTTTACACAACCAAACAAATAAATTGGGTAATTATATAGAATTCTTCCGTCACTTCCGATTACCTTGAAAATTGAGTATGTTGTACAGCTTTTTATACTGAGCAATAATATACATATATATAGGGCGCGGAAAACATTACTTTAGGAGCGATTTATAAAAATTTTTTTTTTTATTTTTAATTATTTATTTAAATATTATATATTATTTACGATATATTATTTTATGTTTCACTCGCTTCTGCGACCCTTCAGACCTACAATCAATAGCAAGACAGGCTTCAAAACAAAATATTTGAATAAAAGTTGCCTTGCCGGTGTTAACTCATACATAAGCAGTTGTCTAAACAAATAACTCGTTACGGGCAAAACAGCTTCGTAACATTATTCACCATAGGTCTCTGTATCCACGGTACTGCCTGCAGTTATAAAAAAATCTATAATGGAAATCTTGGACATGATCTGGCTTGTTTAAGTGTCTGTGTAGTCTTATCCTGATATGTTAACTGCTAGATACTCATGTTCAAGAGGCTTTGCCGGCCAATTTTAAGTCAAGAAAAGTGCCGAGAGTTGTTATCTTTTAGGATATACTTTGTTTAACGTCAATGATCACCTCGTAAAGGATAGTGTTAGTAGACATCCCCCCTTGATAAGTGTGTTACCCATTGTTAGCTGGGTTTCCTTCACACAAACATTTTTAATATGCCAGTCAATTAATCTCCCCAAAGACTTTAGAAAGTAAGAGGAAATACTGACCAGTTTGAAGTTTTTCGCCTTATAATACCTAATTTGCAATGATTTTGATATGATTATGAAACGAATAACGATCCTCATGTTTTTCAAGTCTATGGTACATAGCCAAAAACCATGCCGGCCACGAAGATCCTTGATCCTTTCTAAATGATTCTGCATAATAATTTCTAGTTGGTTTTATTCTTTTATTTGGTTCTTGTGATTAAATCTAAAGAGAGGAAAGCAGGTTTAATCTATTTGCACCTTGAAGCTGAGGTTCATTGTGGCAGAGTGGTTGTAAAGGTATGGAACATGGTTTTTTATATAATTGGCTTAGAACGCCCGAACCGATTATTTTTTCCTTAAGAAAGCTTTTTTATCTGTGTCGCTCACACGATGCCATCTCTGCCAATTGTTACACGATGCTCTCTCTACCAATAAAAATCAGTGTCGGAGCCTTTTTATCTCTTTGATAGCAAAACTTATCCTCGTAACTGTGTTATTGAAGAAATTAAAAGTAAAAAATATTTCCAATTTTATAAATGTGAATGCAAGTCATGTTGAACAATGAAAGTTTACACTTAAAAAAAATGCAATGATAAACAATATAGTCTTTGCCAAAAAAATATCTCAGCTATTAATTTAAATTGGATTATATAAATAATAACAACAAGAAAATTAATTCACTAGAAATTGTTGATGATCACAATTAAAACGAAATGATTCTGGATATTGTATCTTTAAATTTAAATAGTTTGAAAACTATTACTGTAAATATCGAAGACGTTTGGTTTATTTTTTTCAAAACTATTCGTTACAATGACGTCCGTTGATGTAACCTAAATTCAAACTATCTTGATCAACGTCTTTCATTTTTCCGACAAAAAAAAACTATTAAGAAATTTGTCATTTTCAAACGAACCCAAATAATATTTAATTAAATCAGATTAAATTCATTTAAAGTGTATCATCTTTATATATCTTTCTTTGTGATAAATACACTCAAACTATTCTACGTCACTCAAAAACACAACATTATTCTTATCGTACCCATAACCCAACTCAATAGCCATTCACTTCAATATTCCAGTTAAGTATTTAAAAAGAAATTCTTTTGTAATGAAACTACTTTTGAAACCTAATTAACATTTAAAATAATTTTCTAAAACAAAACACAAAGATAAAATATAATTAAGCAAAAATGGATTTTGCCATAATATTTTTGATTGGAAATTTGAAAATTCAAAAGCAATTTTAATTGATTTATGTTGTTGGTTAATATTGTGATTTGTTAACAAATCACCAATATAAGAAAATTGTGGTTTTATCTATGATAAAAATTAAAACGAAAATGTTAATTAGATTTATAAGATTTTAGTTCTCGTTTCAATTAGATCATAAAACTTACGTTCAAGGGTGAACAACCGACGTATTCTTTTATTGACACAAAACCCCTATCAACAATTTCTAGATTAATGGTTTTATTGTTACATACATTGAAATATAATTGCGTTTACTTTTTGATTTCAGGTGTAATATTAAAACAAAACGAAAAAGGTAAGTGAAAGCTAATATTTGTGTTGGTTTTAAATTGTTTTGACGGTTGGTTTAGTAAAAACCCTATTGGTAAGACTGTGGTGTCTGTCTTTTTGAATGTCAGTTACTATCGATTACTTTGTAGGCTATATATCTTGCCGACCTGAAATTTTAAGTTTAGTCTAGTGGCAGTTTAAACTGTCATGGCAATTCGATATAGTGAGGTCCAAAACTAATAATATTTTAACCTTTTGTTGGAGGAGATGTTATGTTATGTGAGATCGTTAATAATAGTTAGTTATGTATTAAGGGCGTAAAGTAGATACTTTATGCCCGAATTACATACAAGAGTATTGGGAAGTAATTAAATAATAGCTATTTATGTGACTTATGTAGAATTGTAGTTATTTTATTAGTTTCGTTGTTAGTTTTCTTGTGGTCTTGTTGACTCAATAACAGGTTTTACGTACACTTTATGTATAGTTTCCTATCTTTGAGTTACATCTTGTTTTGATGTTTCTAAAATAATATTTTGTTTACAATTTCATAATTTTAATTGTCGATTTTAACAGTGAACCTTGACTTAGATTCAGGTCAGTGGCGTAGCTAGCATGGGTGGCACCCGGGGCGGATATTGTGGTGTCACCCCAAAAATAAAAACTGTCAATAATAATAAAAAGCCGATAAACGTAATCTATAATTTTTTTTAATTAATACAAATGAGCATTATTATTATAAGCCCGCAAGTAATTTTTAACTAATTTTAATTTGCTGAAACTCCTCTCACACGAAGCCACTAATACGCAAATAGTCATAAATAAGTTTAGTGCGACCGTAAGATTCGGAAGAAATTCTAAAAAATCCCATTCTACGATGAATTTCAAAAAGTCTAGGTACACCCAGTTAGAAACTGTAACATTGGCCGCTTTTAAATGCCTCCTCACCCTTTGTATCTCTATGAGGAGTTCTGTTGCCAATACCGCATCATAAAAACCAGTAAATTTTGATACCGATAATTTTAACTCTTCACTGTTCGCCAAAAGCTAAGTGTTTGTCTGCACAACCTCGAACAATGAAGCTAAATCTTGAACTGACTTCAGTCTAGTTCGGAGTTCATCGGTCAAGACATTCCAACATGTCCTTTTTAAGTTGAGCTCTCAGTGTCAGTCCAACATCAGGTGTAAACTCACCACCCGTTCGTTTTTTGCGTTTTTATGACGAATTCGGCTTTCCATTGGAATGTCATAGTCCTCCGATTTTTTCGCAGCAAGATCTATTGCCTCTTCTACAATGAGACTTCGTTATGAATTGACTCTATTTTTGTAGCTAATTGATCAATATTCAAGCCCCTGCTTTGCAATCCAATCTGAGCACAGATATTATTTCTCTTAGAATATCATTCCAAAACAAAAGAAAGCAAAGAAACGAAAAATCACATGCTGCATTGTTAAGGTTCTGTGCAGCGCCTCTAGTGTCTACATTTTCTTGTTGATCACTTAACTTCTCAATTTCAGCCACAATCCCATCAAAGTTTTCGGCCAATACTTTTACTGCAGCATAATGAGCACTCCAATGCGCTGTTAAGAGTATTTTAACAGTTGCTTTGTTGTGTTTAGCAAGTACTTCCCAGCGGCTAGTCGAAGCAGAAAAACATGTAAAAATGGCTTCCACTGACGAGTGTTGGCCGTATAAATTAATTGAATGATCTTTGCAGCCCACAAAAATTGCTTTGTTATTTTTTGCTTTAATAATAGCTTGCACTTCTCCATGTATACTACTCATAACAGCTGCATTATCATAACCTTTGGGAGCGACAATTCATAACATCTATACCATCATTTTCAAGATTTTTACACTGAAAAAAACATGTCCTATTTCCAATCGAAATGCAGTTGTCTCAACCTCACCGTGCGGGCAGATATGGCGAATCGAAATACGAGATTGATTCAACAACCGTACAATGATAAGCCGATGCAGTTGAGACAATCAGATGAAATATTTATGTGGAAATAAAATATAGTTCAATTAATCTCAAATACTTAAATTTTAAAATGAAAAATTCATGATATAAGGCCAAAGATATATGTTTTCATGGAAATAGTTATTAACTTTATTCAACTACTGTTATATTGGATAGCACTTTATATTTTAATTACACCTCATTCTGTTATCAGGAAAAGGTTACTGAGTACTATGAGTAGTTGTCCCAATCACGGTGAAATTGTTTGTAAATATCTTTTCTTTGCATGAATAATAAACTGCCATCTTCGAGATGAGGTTATCATTACTTCAATTTTTTTTTCAGTGTAAGAATTTCATCGCTTAAATCAGCGGCTTTTTTCCACGTAAAGGAAAAAATCCAAGGAATACTTCCTTGATTTCCACTTTACTACCACCAATTTTCACATAACAAATCACTTCTGACATTTGATCAATATGTGAAATGTCAAGTGTGCTATCAAACATAATTCCAAAATATTTAACCGATTTAATTTCGTTGACAAGCTTAAACTTTACGTGGATCGCTAAAACATTTATGAACTCATTTTGTATATCTGGTGACAAATATGATACTTTTGGTGATTTACCACGCTCCAAATTCAAAATGTGTTCTTTTAACACTACATCCTACTTTGACAATAGTTTGGTTAGTTCTAAGAAATTGCCTTTATTTGAAGAACTTTGTCCTTCATCATGTCCATGAAATGCTGGGTTTTGTTTAGATAAAAACAAAGTTATATCCAATAATCTTGATAAAAGATGTTTCCACTTCTGTTTTTTATTGTATATTAATTGCAAGGCTGCGTCTCGTATCGTTTTATGAATTTTTAACCTCATTTCCAAAGTTTTCCACTTTTCAAAATTTTCCAGATGTTCATTTGAAGTTTCATGCTCGGCCACTTTGGGATTTAGTTTCCACCGCTTCTGATATCCAGTAGTAAATGTTGATTTTGTATTATTATTATTGGTGACAGCAAACACACGACAACAGAAGCAATACAGGACGCAAGTTATTATTTACAGGAGAATAAACAATCCATGGCCGTAGAATTTTTTCACCATTATTCATCATTTTATAAAACCATTCTTTAGAAAGATGACGAACATCACCTTTTATGTCTAACCCGTGTCTAGATACAGTAACAAACGACCCTTCTCTATTTTGAAAATGTTCACTTTCTTTTTTTATGATTTCAATGCGAACATTACCAGAGACGAGTATATTCCAATGTGATACATCTCTCAAGTCCTGAAGTGATTCACCCATGCAAATACTGTCTTCGATAGTAGAAGCATTAGGGGCATTATCACTGTCATTTTCATTATTCCTTTCTAATTCGTCATCATAGGTTATCATTATTAATTCTGTATTGTTGCTGTTACTTTCCGAAGATGAGCCAATATTCTCTGAAACATTCGTTGCATCAACGTGATAATCAGTTTCTTTTGATGAACCTTGGATATCATCGGGTTTTGAAACATATTTATAGATTTGGTCTTTCTCTGCTGGAACCAACTTTTTCTTTAAAAATTATGAACTCCTCGTGGCATATTTATTTTTTGGGATATTTGCTAAACGAAATCTAAAAAAATATTTTTAATTATAGTATAGGTATCAGCAAAGCATTAATTCTAAATATATTTGTAGGATACATAATAGGTGCATAGTTCATAATAAGTACACTGTGTTAACGACTAAATACACCGCCAAGAAAATTAATTTATTTAAATTTCCTTGTAACAACTTATATTAAATAATATTTGATAAAATGGAATATACAAATCATAGCCTAATATTATAAGGAACTATTTAAAAAAATATAAGTATGAAATCCTAAAAGATATTTTATATAAAGAATTGAAACCAAAATTAAATATCCAATTAGAATCATGCTCAATAATTTACAAACTTGAATGTGATTTTTGTGAAAAATTTTACATCGGGAAAACCGGAAAATGTTTTAAAGACTGATTTAAGGAATACCTGCCTAAGAAGAAAAATAAACAAAATTAAAAGTTTATTTTTGCAAACCATTTACATAGTTAATAACAATAGCTACACCACTTTTAAAAAAAAATTGAAGGCTTTACATTTATGTAGCCAAGGATCTTTAAAAGAATCACTTGATGAGTTTGAAATTTCCAAGGCATATAAAACCCAACAAAATGTAATTTTAAATGATAAACTTTCATTTAATTCAAATATATAAATATATAAAACTGAAAACAAACAGTATGAGTATGTATCAACCTACAAAAATTTGCAAAACTGCAGTAATTGCATAACTGCCATTTTATTCCACAGTAATTATTTTTGTGTCCATTGAAAAACGATCTATTTCAATTTATTCTTTGAGTTTCAAGATAAAGGAAAAAAAATTATTTTGAGATCATTTACAAACACGGTAATTTGATTGTTTGTTAGTTTCCTTAGGTGTTGGCAATTAATTTGTTTGAAATGTAAAACATATATTAGGTAGTAAGGTTAAGCGGATATTTTAGAAATAATTTTGGAATAGAGACATTGTAACTCAAGGGTGCCACCCTATCGACAAAGGGTGCCACATTATCGACGTAAACCACTTTTCCTATACATTATTCAGCATATGTGTTTTCAGACCTGGTCATTAAATAATCATGCTTGCATACTAAATAATGTATCGTAAAAAACGGTCAATATGGTTCTAGAATATTCTAAGAATAGGAATATTCAAAGCTATTGAGTAATTGTGGTGATGGGATTCAATGCTCAACATGTTGATTCGATTAATATTGTTAAAATTTTATTTCACGTAATAACTCAAAAATTTTAAAAAGTAGAATAGATTCTTTTTGAACCAATAACACATTTATAGGACACATTTATAAGTTATCACAATTTATAAATTAAAATTATATGGATAACCTGGTTAAAATAGTTTCTAAGTGATTTATCGTTTTTTACGTTCGGGTGTCACCCCAAAAACGGTTTCGAAGTGATTTATCGTTGAAAACATGTGATGGTTTGTTTAAGTTTTTTACGTTCGGGTGTCACCCCAAGACGGTTTCGAAGTGATTTATCATTGAAAACATTGTGATGGTTTGTTTAAGTTGTTTACGTTCGGGTGTCACCCCAAAACGGTTTCGAAGTGATTTATCGTTGAAAACATTGTGATGGTTTGTTTAAGTTTTTTACGTTCGGGTGTCACCCCAAGACGGTTTCGAAGTGATTTATCATTGAAAACATTGTGATGGTTTGTTTAAGTTGTTTACGTTCGGGTGTCACCCCAAAACGGTTTCGAAGTGATTTATCGTTGAAAACATTGTGATGGTTTGTTTATGTTTTTACGTTCGGGTGTCACCCCAAAACGGTTTCGAAGTGATTTATCATTGAAAACATTGTGATGGTTTGTTTAAGTTGTTTACGTTCGGGTGTCACCCCAAGACGGTTTCGAAGTGATTTATCATTGAAAACATTGTGATGGTTTGTTTAAGTTGTTTACGTTCGGGTGTCACCCCAAAACGGTTTCGAAGTGATTTATCGTTGAAAACATTGTGATGGTTTGTTTAAGTTGTTTACGTTCGGGTGTCACCCCAAAACGGTTTCGAAGTGATTTATCATTGAAAACATTGTGATGGTTTGTTTAAGTTGTTTACGTTCGGGTGTCACCCCAAAACGGTTTCGAAGTGATTTATCGTTGAAAACATTGTGATGGTTTGTTTATGTTTTTTACGTTCGGGTGTCACCCCAAAACGGTTTCGAAGTGATTTATCATTGAAAACATTGTGATGGTTTGTTTAAGTTGTTTACGTTCGGGTGTCACCCCAAAACGGTTTCGAAGTGATTTATCATTGAAAACATTGTGATGGTTTGTTTAAGTTGTTTACGTTCGGGTGTCACCCCAAAACGGTTTCGAAGTGATTTATCGTTGAAAACATTGTGATGGTTTGTTTAAGTTTTTTACGTTCGGGTGTCACCCCAAAACGGGTGACACCCGGGGCGGACCGCCCCCCCGCCCCCCCTAGCTATGCCTCTGATTCAGGTTGTCCAGCTGTTGAAGTAGTCAATTTCAATTTCAATTTGAGTTTGTTTGTTTTCGCATTACTGTGGTTTTCGTATGTATGTTTTTCATTGATATTTCTCTATGAATTAAAATGGCAAAATTATCTATCAGCTATGCGAACAAAAGAGTATTGAATATAAACCTTAATTCAGTCCATCTTTTTGGACTTGGTGGATCAGTCCACCTGATATTTTGTTTTTAACGGAAACGATTATCAGTGCGCGTGCTGTGACCTTAGATAAAAACAGATACCTTTGTCCCGAACTTGAATCCTCTTTCTACATTAAGCATGGAGTTTGTGCTTATATTAGGGATACTATACCATATGTGAGATTAAATAAATTTGAATTAAATGCAAAATTTCACAATATGGTGTCACTAAAAATTAGTTGCCCAAGTCAAACGCTGTTTGTCTTTGGACTTTACCGTTCACCTAATTCACCTGAGAACTCTAATTTATTTCATGACTTATCTGAGAAGATAGATAGGTTGGTTGAGTATCCTAATGCAAAGTTTATAGTTCTTGGAGATTTTAATGTCCACAATAAAGAATGGCTTACACACAGCTTTAAAACTGACGAGGTTAGTAGACAGGCTGAGTTGTTTGCTCTTTATCACAATTCCACTCAAATAATAGACTGCCAATCAGAGTTCCTGACATTCCTGGTCAAAGTAGTAATTTACTTGATTTATTTTTGACAAACGATCGATATCTGGTTCAATTTAAAATTTCAGAACCATTGGGTGGTTCAGATCATAATTTGATCTCCACACAACTAAATATACAAATTCCAAAACAATTTAAAGCGAATCCTCGCAATGTTTGGGATTATAAAGCTGCGGATTGGCAAGGACTTAAAAGTTTTTTTAGATGTTTTCCTTGGAAACGCTATTGCCTTACCGGCCAAGACCCAGACATAGCTGCATCAAATTTTTCTGAAACTGTAATTGATGGTATGCACAGATTTATTCCTAATAAATTGATCATTCCAAAAACTGATCTATGGTTTTCTAGTAAATGCAAAAAAGCTATAAAAGTTAAAAAAAAAGCTTTTCGAAAGTTTAATCAAAACAAAACCGATGAAAACCTTAGACAGTACCGTAAAGAGAGAAATTTATGTCGTAAGTTAATAGATGAAGAGAAACATCTATTTAATAGGAAAAAAGCATCTAAATTCGCGGAACATCCGACTGGTTCACGCAATTTCTATAAAGCCGCAAAGGCTGTCCAAAGCAACTTTTGTAAATCTTCCCTACCGCCTCTTGTTAATAGAGATGTCCCTATCATTGATCCAAAAGAGAAAGCCAATTTGCTTGGGCATTATTTCTCTTTAAATTCTACTTTAAAAGAACCTAATTTCCAACCTAAACCTATTTCTAAAGTTTCTTATAAAATGAGGCGGATAATTTTTCGGAAAAACATTGTTCGAAAAATGCTTTTAAAAATCAATACTAACAAGGCAACAGGCACTGATTTTATTCCTCCGATTATACTTAAAACATTTGCTAGGGAGCTAGCACCAATCCTCACTAAAATCTTCTATTTGTCATATAAGAAAGGAATTTGTCCTGAAATTTGGAAAATGGCTAGTGTACAGCCAGTTTCAAAAAAGGGCAGTAAGACTGATCCTACGAATTACAGACCCATTTCAATTTTATCGGTAGTTGCTAAAATTTTTGAGAAATATGTCAATTTTAATTTAATGAGCTTCTTATAGTCTTCCAAATTAATTAATGAGAGACAATATGGATTTCGAAAAGGAAGAGCGACGGGAAATTTGCTGTCTTTTGTCACTCATATCTGGAACAAGTCGCTTGAAAACTTTAGAGAAACATTCGGTGTTGCTCTTGATATTTCCAAGGCATTTGACAAAGTTTGGCATAACAACCTTATATGCAAATTGAGATCCTATGGTTTAGACGAGCAGCTTATATCTTGGCAGCTTATATCTTGGACACACTTTATATCTGATCGAAAATTTCGGGGCAATGTTGACGGTGCATCATCGAATACTTTTTCAACTAATGCAGGAGTTCCTCAGGGTTCCGCTTTGTCACCAACTCTTTTTCTTATCTATATTAATGATTTGTTGGACTCAACGGTTCATCCTATACATAGTTTTGCTGATGATAGCACGCTTCATGCGTCTCATGAAGCACCTAAATTATATACACCCTTAGCGCTTAGTGAGTGTAGGTCAAAATTGATAGATTCCCTTAACACTGATCTTAAAACAATTATGGATTTGGGTATTGCTAACAGTGTTGAATTCAATACAAGCAAAACACAGGTTTGTCATTTTTCTAGGATAACGACACCCAATCCTTTTCCATTAACGTTTGGCCCCAAAAATCTTTTAGAGAATGAGTCTGTCAGACTTCTAGGAGTTGAGATTGAAAATAATATGAAGTGGAATTCTCATATTTTTAATCTGGCTAAGAATGCTGTTCAAAAGTTAGGATTTTTGAGGCGATGTCGTAAGTTTTTCGATAGCGAACAACTTCTTTTAGTTTATAAATCTTTTATACGTCCCTGCATGGAATACTGTTCTCACATATGGGGTGGAGCTTACTTGAGTAGTCTCAACTGCCTTGATTCTGTACAGCGTAGAGCTATTAAACTCATTGGTAACCCAAGTCTTACTAACGGTCTTGATTCCTTGCAGCACAGAAGAAATGTTGCTGATTTGACTATATTTTATAAATATATTATGAATGAACGAGCTTCTGAAGAGATCAAATTGATTTTACCTAAATCAGCAAACCTTTCCCGTCACACCAGAGCAAACGTAGCCGCGCATCCCTTTACAGTTCAAATAATTAGGTGTAGAACTGTAGCCTTCCAACGTGACTTTTTCAACAGAGTCTCTCATCTTTGGAATGCCTTACCTTCCTGGGTTTTCCCTGATGAATTTAATCCTCAAGGCTTTAAAGTTAACGTTAATAAATTTCTCAGAGAATCTTAATTTGCATTCCATTCTTATCCCTAGTTGGCATGGTATCTTCGGATATTCAGAGACTTAACGTTATAATTAATTATAATTAACACTAAACATGCCTAACTTTGAATAAAAAAAAAAAGGGCATAAAGTATATCTTTTCCGCTTGAGAGTGAAATTGTTGCTCGAAGCGTTAGCCGAGAGAAACTATCACTCGAAAGCAAAAAAGATACTTTATGCCTGAATTGCATACAAGATTTTTTGAACGAGTAAGGTTCTGTATTATTTGCTTAAATAAAAATACATATATTTACACAAAATAGTAAAATATTTTTTCGAAAATTATTTTATCAAAGTAGTTTTTCGAAATAATAGTAACACAATAACTTTAGGCATTGTTATTTCACTTTTAGCATTGTTATTTCAATAGGAAAAAAAGGCCTGCTTTATATACAATTTTTGAATCGCAACAGTGAATTTTACGGTTTTCTCGTACAAAAAAGAATTTTATTCACTAAAATGGTTTTAATACGAAGCCAAGATAAAAAGTACAGAATAAGTCTTCATGACATTACAAAAAAGAAGGAGTGCGTTTACATGAACAAAAGTTTAGGTTAAAGAAAAGAAAAACAGTTTAGCCAATTTGACACTAAAATATAAATGACTGCTAAAATTTAAAAGTTACTTATTTTAAATTATTTAATTTCCAACACTCCCCGGGTAGGAACTACCAATGTTAAACAATAGGCCAACCTCGGGCCAGCATTGGCGAGCCAAGCCTTGGCTAGTTAACTCCGGTTTTAGTCTGGGCCAGTTGTAAATACCTAGACTGAACCAAGATTCAGTTTATTATATTGCACGTTATTCACCAGCTGGTTATGCATTGTTATAGTGATTGTAAGTTTCATGAAATTTATATTTTTGAAATATTTCATGAAATATTTAATTAATGTAATATTTAATGTAATATTTAATTTGCCAGACTTGGCCCAAGTCTAATTTGTCAGACTTGGCCCAAGTCTGGTTTGCCAGTCTTGGCCCCAGGACATCATTCCAAGCTTGGGCCAAGCTTGGACCAAGCTTGGGCCGTTTGAAAATGTTAAGTCTGGCCCACACCCCAAAAACTGTGGCGCTTGGCCAATTAGCTAATTCCTACCTGGGTCCTCGATAACTTAAAAAGAATTTTTCATGAGTCTGTTAGTCCAATAGATTCACATAGAGAGAAGTGTCGAGGTCCAGTAAGTCCTTTTGTAAACAAATCAGCTTCCAGTTCAGCAGACGGTTTGTAGTTCACTGCTATCTCCCCCTATTAACTTTTTCTCGAATAAAATGTTCTTTGATGTCAATAAGTTTTGATCTGGAGGTGATGATAGGTTTGCGAGTTAACTCTTGTGCTGCTATGTTATCATTGTACAAGAAGATTTCTTTTTGTTGTATCCCCATGTCAGAAAGTAATTGTTTTAAGTGAAGAACCTCTTTTGCAGCATCAGTTAAACTCATATATTCGGATTCTTGAGTAGACAGTGCGCTACTTTCGGGACTCTCAACTTATAACGACTCCAGCGAGTTTAAAACAAAATCCAGTATAAGATCTCCTGTTTTCGGCACAGGAGGCCCAATTTGCATCAGCATAGCTAGTTAATGATTGGTTACATTTTTTATAAGCGAGAGCTAAATTTCTTGTGCCCTTTAAATAGCGTAAAACTCTTTTAGCAGCTAGCCTGTGCGACTAACCGAAACAATTATTAAATTGACTTAGAAAACTGACACTGTGACTTATATCAGGGCGTGTAGCAATTGCTAGATACATGAGTCCACCAATCAAATTTTGGTATTTTAAATCTGGCAAATTTTCATTTTTCCTTGGTTGAAAGCCAGCAACCATAGGCGTTTCTACTGGGTTGCGTGTGTCCATTTTAAATTCGTTAGTAGCTCATCAATATATCTTGTTTGTGAAGCATAAATTGTATCATTTTAGGTAGATTTCATATAAAAATCTACCTATTGCAATGGGCTTCATCTCGGAATTTCGGAAAAATTTTTGTGCCAAACGACTATATATGAAAAGCGGCGACGAAAAAACAAAAAAAAAAAAAATTTATATATATATATATATATATATATATATATATATATATATATATATATATATATATATATAAACGATATGAGATATAACGAAAACGACCGGCACTCTCACGGTCGCATTTGTTGAGTTAGATCAAAAAAATTTTCTGTACTTGTGTGTTATATTAATATCTTGGACAAGTTCGTGAATCAGCAAAATCCGACACGTGGTTAAGAAACTAGAGGCTTTTTTCTGAAAAAAATTGATTTTTTAAAACCGTTATAACGGCCGTTTGGATACTAATATTTCAAAAAATTTAACAAATTTAGAATCTTTGGAATCTTTTTTATCAATTTGATTTAAAAATAGACCTCTGCAGTTAGAGGTTCCTGAGTGAGTGGCTCCAACAAAAAAGTTTGCAAAAAAAAATTTTTTTTTGAAACAACCGGCACTCTCACGGTCGCATTTATAAGACCAGATCAAAAAACTTTTTTTAAAAATGTGCGTTTTATTAATATCTTGGACAAGTTCGTAAATCAGCCCCATCCAACACATGGTTAAGAAACTAGAAGCTTTATACTAGAAAAAAACTGTATTTTTTAGATCCGTTATAACGGCCGTTTGGATTCTAATATTTTTAAAAACTTCATAAATTTAGAATCTTTGAAACCTTTTTAATCAGTTTCTTTCAAAAAAAGACCTCTGCAGTTGGAGGTTTCTGAGTGAGCGGCTCCAACAAAAAAGCTTGTAAAACACAAAATGCGTTTAAATCAACCGGCGCTCTCACGGTTGCATTTGTGGAGCCAGATCAAAAAACCTTTCTTAAAAATGTGTGTTTTATTAATATCTTGGACAAGTTCGTAAATCAGCAAAATCTGACACATGGTTAAGGTACTATAGGCTTTATACTAGAAAAAAAAGTGGTTTTTTTAATCCGTTATAACGGCCGTTTGGATACTAATATTTTTAAAATCTTCATAAATTTAGAATTTGTGGAAACATTTTAATCCGTTTCTTATAAATATAAACCTCTGCAGTTAGAGGTTTTTGACGTGTTGGCTTCAACAAAAAAGTTTGCAACAATCCCCAACTACAATTTCCAAAAACCTTATAACAGTCAATGTCAACCTTATAACAGTCAAAAAAATAAAAGATTTGAATAGAAGAAACTAATTTTTTTTTCTTAGAAATAAACTATTTTGATATTTTGCATTAATTGCACGACATATGATATAGAGTAGGTTTGTGTCATAAATTGTCACACACATGTTCTGTGGTAGATTTGATATTTGTTTGTTGCAAAATTGGATAGATATAATTTTGCTTGTAGGTAGCTAATTTTCTTTTTAAAATTTGTTTGATATCTGTTTGAAATTAGTTTGTTTTGTTTAAACTAATCTGATACATCAGATTCTACTGGTACACAAAACTGTCTGATCTCGAAATCTACCTATTTCTAGCGGATATACGTGCCGCTTGGACTTTTTTTATATTATATTCTATTCCTAAGCAGTGTTGTAAACTGCCTAAGTCTCTCATTTTAAATAAATTCATTAAGTCCTTTTTTAACACATTTAATTTATTTCTTTTGTTACATTACAACATATAATTATGTCATCAACATAAATTCCAAGAAGGGTTTTATCTCCTCCGTCAGTCTTTTTGTAAATACATGGATCAGCTGCAGAAGGTTTAAATCCCAACTGCTTAAGTTTTGTATCTAGTTTTTGAAACCATTGACGGCCTGATTGTTTCAAACCATAGAGAAACCTTTTAAGACGACACACAGTTTCACTATCTACTTTTCTTAAACTTTCTAAAGCATTTTCTTTGTTTTTTGAATAATAATTGAATTATTTTCAGATTCACTTTCATCAAGTATTATTTCACACAAAAATTTTTCTAAATTTTCTGGTTTTCGCATAAAAATGTTTTCTTCTAACTCTCCGTTAAGGAAAGCAGTTGTGACATCGAGCTGATCAATATTTAAATTTTTTTTCTGCTGATATAGCAAGTAGTAAACGTATAGAGCTTAAAAATTAAATAATTTTTGTTTGAACTACTTGAAGCGATTATAATAATAATTAGTAAAACAACGTCTTTTTTCACTTCAAAAACTTTATTTATTTTTATTTTTAACACCGAATATTTTCTGTCTCTAAGAGACCTTCTTCTTGGGTTAATTGTTTTCTAAACTAAACTAAACTAAACACAATGATCTATTTATATACAAATACAAAGCTATGGATCTTAAAGTAATTAAAGTTAGTGGGTTTTTCCCATTGACAAGGATCGTGAATATGAAATTTAACAATTATATTATAAACAAATGAAGGCGTAACGGAGAAACAAAAAAATTATAATTTAATTATAAGTGATTTTATGAATGAAGTATTTTATGACGGTTTTTAATTTTAAAAAGGGGGCTGTAAACTGGACCTCTGTCGTTGTTGATTAAATCTTCTTCGTTTTCTTGTTGGATGTAGTAAGATTCTATTATCTCTAGCTTCCTGTTGTCGCGGACTGGGTGTAAAAGTTTTAAATTACTATTGTTGATTTTGTGGTCGTTATCTACGATGTGTTTGTCTACTGCTGATTTATCATAATTGACTTTCACGTTTATATGCTCCTTAAACCTTGTGATGATTTGTCTTTTAGAAGATCCAATATATTTCTTCCTACAACCTGAACAGCTGATCTCCTCATATACTCCATTTTGGTAATGTTGTGGAATTTTATCTTTATTGCTGGTAAGTATAGAAGATAATTTTTGATCAGTTGTTGGTATTAGCTCTACATTGTGGCGTTTGAATATGTTTTGAAGCTTAGTAGAGACTCGCGGTTCAAAGCTAACCTTTTCTCTTTTTTTCCTTTCCGTGATTTATTTATTTATTTATTTATTTATTTATATTTTACAGAAATCGATTTAGTTATTTACATTTATGATTTCAGTATAGTTTAGTTTTAAAAATAGACATTTTAGAAGTTTAACAACAATAAACCAATAACATGATCTAAACAAATATTTGTAAACATTTGAGTACAATAAAACAAAGAGAAAAAAAACAAAAAAAAAAAAAAAATACATGTAATATATTAGCAAATTCAAATCAATTGACTTTAAAAATTAATATTTAAGAAAGAAATTCTTGAGATTGTTCTTCAGCTGACCCTTAGATAAATTGAAGTCAAACACATCTTGAGCAATGTTGAAAGATTTGATTTGTCTATTGATGGGATTGTTATCCCCATAGTTTGTGGAATGATATTCCAGATGAAGAAGGTGATGATTGCGCAAAGTTTTAACCGGAACATGGAAGGATATTTTTTCTAAGATTCTCGGTGCATCAATTAAGTTTAATAGAATGTTACTGATAAACATAGCATCCAACAATAAACGTCTATTTTGAAGACTACAGATATTGTACTTTTCGCATTTTACTTTATAGGGTGGTAACCTGGCTATGTTTTCATGGTATGGTAAATTTACATCGTAATTCCAGCCGTCTTTGTATAAAAGAAATATTAAGAATTTATTTTGAATTCTTTCAATTCTTTTGGTATGGTTGGCGTAATAAGGGCTGATGCGTATTCCACTTGGGATCTGACATATGCAAAATATAGTGAGAGTACTGTTGATGTGTCGGAAAACTCTCCCGTCCAACGTTTAACAAATCCAAACATGGAATTGGATTTAGCAATGCATTTATCTATATGGATCCTAAAGCTCATGTTGGTTGTAAACGTTACTCCGAGATCTACGATTTCATAGACTCGTTTCAACTCCGTATTATTGATGTTGTATGTGAAACATATTGGATCTGTTTTACGATGAAATGACATTATTCTGCATTTCTCAGTATTTAATATTAGAGAGTTCTGGTCACACCATTTGCTAAGTCTATTGATATCTTCTTGTAGTTTATAGGAGTCGCTCTGATCTTCAATAGTACGAAAGATTTTTAAATCGTCGGCAAACATGAGTATAGTTGAATTTTTGATCACTTCATTGATATCATTGATAAAAACTAGAAAAATCCATGGTCCTAAGTGGGACCCTTGTGGAACACCTGAAGTGACATTTATTTTCTTTGATTCAATATTATTAATTGCAACATATTGAACCCGGTTTAATAAATATGAGCTAAACCATTTAATAAACATGTTTGAAAAACCAAAAGCACGAAGACTATTAACGGCGATATCATGACAGATTGAATCAAATGCTTTTCTAAAATCAGTATAAGCGACATCAACTTGATTGTGTTTTTCGAGTTCATTTATAATGTTACTAGATAATTCCACAAGGTTTGTAGAAGTTGATCTGCCAGGTATAAATCCATGTTGGTTGAAGGATATATGACGGGCTAAAGTCTCTTGGAAGCTGTTGCATACAACTAGTTCAAACAATTTAGGAATTGATGATGTAGTTGATATTCCTCTATAGCAAGTAATGTCGTCTCTTTTACCTTATTTAAATATTGGTGTAACTTTAGAAATTTTCCACTTATCAGGAAAAACTCCAGTTGATAAGGATAGATTAAACAAGTAACACAATGGATTAGCTAAAATGTCCGCAAACTTTTTTAAAAAACCTGAAGGTAACTTGTCAGGGCCACATCCCTCACCAAATTGAAGAAGTGCCATTATTATATCATCTTCCTTGATGGTAGGTATATTTATATCAAGAGTTTTATTAGGTTTTAAGTCCACATTAGGCACACTATTGGTTTTATGTTGGTAGACCGTTTGGAAAAAATCAGCAAACATGTCAACAATAATTTTGCTATCAGCGGAACACTTATTATTATATGTCATACTAGTAGGATAGCCTTCAATCTGACGTTTTGATCTAAAATATCTCCAGAACTGTTTTGGATTAGATTTAATTTTGCTTTGTATAATATCTAGATATGACAAATGTCTGACTTTAAATTGTGTATTAAATTCTTTACTTACTTTGCAAAAAATTTCTTTTTCACGATCAGATTGACTCTTCATCATTTTGACATAAGCTTTAGATTTTCTATTTTTTAGATTTATTAAGTATTCATCGAACCAAGGAGGGTGCTTACTAGATTTTATACGTTGTAGTGGAATATAATTTTCAAAACCTACATTCAGAATTTCTTGAAATTTACTTGAATCTTCGTTTATATCTTCGCTATTAAGAACTTCGTTCCACTTAATATCTTTCAAATATTGTTTCAATCCTTCGTAGTTGGCTTTATTAAAGTTGTAATAATACTCTTGATTCTGATCACACGATTGAGTTATAAGCTTTGTATATTCAAATACCATTTCCAAAGACTTGTGGTTAACGTCATTTACGACAAACGGATAAAGCGATTCGGTGACTCTAATAAGTTCAGTTTCGTTTGTGAAAATAAGATCTAAATATCTGTTGCGTTCATTAGCCACACTGTTTATTTGCCTAAGATTAAAGCTAGACATTGCATCAAGAAACGAGTTCTCAGAATCAGATGTTATATTGCAAGGCAGCATACAATTCAACGAAGCTTCATAACGCCATATAACTTTAGGCAAATTGAAGTCACCTAGAACTACGATTTGATCCAAAGGGTTAGTTGATTTTAAAAATTGATCAATACTATTGATGCAGTTATCATAAGATTCAAAACCAGATTGAGGTGGAATATAAGCAGTATAAATATATAGGTTCATTTTATTTAATTTAATTTTAACACATACCTGCTCAATTGAGGATATGTTTAAGTTTACTGAGGCGCTATTGAGCATAGAATGTACAGCAATTAGTACACCACCCCCAGATTGCTTTGAACTTGTAGTTGATGAACGGTCACATCTATATACCACGTAATCCTTGCCAAAAAATTCTTTGCTTAAAATTCCAGGGTTTAATGATGTTTCACAGATGACGTAAATTAAGAAAGATCAGACAAATTAGAGTGATCCGTATATCCTTCATTGCTAACAGCTGTTGTTAATGTAGTAGTGCTTGGTGTTGTTGCTATTGGTGTAGGTAGTAAACGTTGTTCTTCTACAATTTTTTTAGGCGATGGAGTATTAGTAATGACTTCAAACTGTGAGCTTGATATTGATGGAGCTACCAATATTGGAGTAGAAAATGCCGTGTTTACATTACCTTTTGGTGTGGTAAGATCATTGAATTGTTTTTCAGTGGTAGATGCTTTGGTAATCGACCGAGTCACACGTCGATCTTCAGTAATGCAGTAATTTATAGATTCTTTATTTTGAATTGAGTTTTTGTTTATCTGTTGTAATGGTGATGTCCTTTCATTAGTATCTAAATGGTTTGAATTATGGCAACTAGAATTGGTTTTAACAATCTTTTTGTGAGATACATTAATAATTGAGTTTAGTTGGTTCATTCCAACCATACATCCCGGACAAAACCAACTCAAACCATGGACACTATCTAGAACAATTTTGAGTGCTCTCTTAATTTCAATTGAAAATTTGGTTAATAAATGTTTTGTATTACGCGTAGCACAGTTATAATCAATTACTTTATTGCACATAAAACCACTGCAATTTAAAAACCATTCATCAATTATAATGATGTCACAATCCATACATTTCTTTTGAATTGACATGATAAAATTATGTTTTTTGTTTAATAACAGTTACTGCAACTGGATTTTACTTTGACTTGATTGATTGGAAATAATAAATTTATTAATTAGCACAAAACTGGATCAAACTCAAGAAAACATTAAAACATTAAACTATCTTGTATTTAAAACAGAATAAAAAAAAGTTCTTTCTACTTTAAACTTTACAATAATAAAAATGTCCACATTAATATGAAATTACATAGTAAAATGATAAATCTTTTTCATAAAAATTTAGAATTAAACATTAAAACAAAAACACGTCTTACACGGTTGAATAATTGAAAAAAAAATGAATAATTGAACGGTTGAATAATTGAAAAAATTGATGTCAAAACTGTGGTATCTCGATATGCTTTTTTCTTTTTGGCTTTCCTTATAAGGGTGTTTATATGGAGGCTATTAAATCCATTAATTTTGGCAATCCTTTTGATGTTTTCTTCCTCTTTTGAATAATTTATTGTGCTGAGTGGAATGTATATAAGACGATGTATCATGCTTCTGAATGCTGCCATTTTGTGTTGCCATGGGTGATTTGAATCAATTGTTATGAACCGATCTGTGGTAGTGGGTTTTCTGTAGATATCAAATTCTACTCTTCCATTATTTCGGATGAGTAGAAGATCTAAAAACGGAAGTTTTCCCTGTTGTTCCTCCTCATAGGTGAATTTAATTGATTCGTATTTGCTATTAATGGCTTTTAAGACTTTCCTTAATTGTTGTTTTTTCATAATCACTAATGCATCGTCTACATATCTTCCCCAAAACTTGAAGTTGAATTCTCTATTTACTGATACTTCCAGTTCTGACATCAACGCTTCAGCTACAAACGGTGATAAAGAGTTACCCATAGAAGCTCCAGAGGTTTGTTTATATATATTTTCATTGAACTGGAAGTAGCTTTTGTTCATACATTCCTTTAATGCTTCAATATATACTTCTGTTGTATTCTGTGGTATATCGTTCCTTATCAGCCACTTTTTAATTATATTGATAGCTATGTTGACCGGTACGCTAGGAAATAGTGTGCTGACATCAAGTGACACTAAGATCTCGTTATCCTCCAGTTCTACGTCCTTTATTTTGTCAACCATTTTGTCAAATATTCGGTGTTAAAAATAAATAAAGTTTTTGAAGTGAAAAAAGACGTTGTTTTACTAATTATTAGTATAGAGCTTAGTTTAGCAACTGGGTGCATAAGTTTCATTATAATCAAGTCCTGGGCGCTGGGAAAATCCAAAGGCTACAATGCGTACTTTTCTTCGCTCAATTTTGCCTGATGATTTATATTTTGTTTTCAGAATAAATTTTGAGCCAATTATGTTTGACTTTTCCTCTTTTTTGTTATTTCCCAAGTATCATTTTCCAGATGAGCTTTAATATTATTTTTTGTAACAGTATTCCATGCTTCAGCATCATTTCCTTCTAGGGCTTCATTTACACACAAGAAGGACATTTCATAGTCCGCAGTCCAAGATGGAGGTTTTAATTTATCTCTTTTTCTTAACCTTGAATTTTGTACTAAATTTTGTCCTTCAAAAATATTTTCTATCTCTTTATTTTGTACTGGAAAATTTTCCGGTTTGTTAGTTTCTTCTTCATTATTTTCTGTTTCTACTGAAATATTTTCTGTTTCATGAATTTGATTTTTATTTGTTATCTGTTACATCAGTTTGATTTTCTGAATCATCCAATCCTTTTACAATATTTTTATTCATTGCAGATTTTAGGCTTTCTTTATTTATGTGGCCTAATTTTCGGTGCCAAATATCTATTGCAGAAAATGTTTTTCCTATTTCTAATTGATCTGAGAAGTTTGCAAATTCTTCATTATTTAGTATATAGTATAAGCCATTTTTCTTTAAGGCGGTTATAATTTTATTTCCATTAATATCCAACATTTTAGCTTTTTCTTTAGTACAAATTACTTCAAAACCTTTGTCAGTAATTTTTGGAACAGATTTTAGTCAAGTTGGAAAATTTATTTACTTTAGAGCAAAAATGTGAAGTACTGCCTGAATCTAGACACCAATCAGTTGTATCTAGTTGATTATACGGAGCTGTGGATAGACACTCTTTCACTTTAAAAGTAGATTCATTTTTCTTTTGAGAAATTTCACCAAAATTTTGATATTTCGGTTTAAAATTAGTATTACTTGAATTGTTCTGTTTATTTCCAGAATAATTATTATTCCTGTTTTAATTATATTCTATTTGCTGAGTAAAGTTCTTATTTTGAATATAATTTC
Organism: Diogma glabrata; assembly: GCA_963693315.1. Taxonomy (NCBI): domain Eukaryota; kingdom Metazoa; phylum Arthropoda; class Insecta; order Diptera; family Cylindrotomidae; genus Diogma; species Diogma glabrata. The sequence goes on from OY856187.1 coordinate 186,365,038, forward strand.
CTCTTGGGTGATAACTATTTTGACTATTATATTTGTTTTGAAATCCAGGTTGACCATTTTTATAATTATTATGGTTGTATTTTTTAATATTATCATTGTATGAATAAAAAGAGTCTTCAGAAGTTTGTACTTTAGATCTAGCCTCCGATTCTTCTAAAATTTTAATTTTTAAATCTTTAAGTTTAGGTACTTTCAATTGCAATACGAAAATTATCAAAATTCGATGCTATAAAGCATCATAATGCTTAACAAATCATCATTTATTTCGATCGCCATATCTTGAAGTTTCTCTACGACATCCACTTAAATGTTCTTGTAAAATTCACTTAAATGTTCTTTGGCTTCATTAGAATCTTTCATTTTTTTTAAAACGAGCTTTTTAAGTAAAGTAGTCTTTTTGGCAGGTCCCTCACTTTGGTAAATCCCTTTTAAAGTATCCCATTCGTCTTTGCACATTTTGCATTGTTTTAACTCTGGATGTGAAATTATTAATAAAAGATCTGACCTTGCATTTAAATCGTCCTGGTTCCATTTGTCTATTATTTCTTTGTCAGATGTAACTGTTGGTTGAGGTTGGTCACCACTAACAAAACTCCACAAATTTCCTTTTATTAGGAGAGCTTGGGCTGGTATTAGCCAAGTGTAGTAATTTTCTTTATTGATGAATGCAATAGTTTGTACCAGCCATAATGCACGACAAAAAATCACGAAAACATAACCAAAAAAATACACATTGAATTTTTACACACCTTTTTTGAATTTTACACTCGCGACCGATTTTAATTTTTTACGCACAAGAATACATAACTAGGCCCATAACCTATTGGGAAGTAATTAAATAAAAGAATTTTATTTACTAAAATGTTTTTAATACGAAGCCAAGATAAAAAGTACAGAATAAGTGTTCATGACATTACAAAAAGGATATATGAAAAAAAGTTTAGGTTAAAGAAAAGAAAAACAGTTTAGCCAATTTGACAACAAAATATAAATGACTGCTAAAATTTAAAAGTTACTTATTTTAAATTATTTAATTTCCAACAAAGAGTTTTTGTACGAGCAAGATTCTGTATTATTTGCGTAAATAAAAATACATATATCTACACAAAATAGTAAAATAGTTTTTGAGAACATTCTTTAATCCAAGTAGTTTTTCGTTTCATAGTTATTTTTCTAAATTTCTATAGCAACCATTTTTTTTTAAATTTCTATATCACTAATTTATTTAAAACATTTCGTTTTGCAGTTTCATTTGATCTATCGTATTGCTAATTGTATGTATATTTCTTGTAAAATATTTTTTGAGAAAATTGTTAAATTCACGTAATATTTTGTTAATTTTTTATCTAAATTTTTTTAGTAATCAATTTATTTAATTTTAAGCGTATATAAAATGACAAACAATCAAAAAAATGCCTAGACTAAACAATTTTCTCAACACAAAATTTCACAAAACATATATGTCTGTTTTTTTTTGGGAAATAGCTATAATGTATTTTACGCACAAACGAATCGTAAATCACATTTTACATCCTAGTTATCGTGACTGAAAGTTGAACTTAACGCCCGTAAAATAAAAGTCCGTTGCTATATAAAACATTAGTGTATTTTTCCACTTTGCCGCCCGTAAAATAATCGCCCGGAAAATAATCATAAAATTAGAACAAAATAAATTATTGTATGAAGTTTATAGAGAAAATCATGGCATGCTTAGTATAATTTTCAAAATGTCTAGCGAGTTTAAAAAATTTAAAAATTGATTTATACTACAATTAAGTTGTGCAGTTGTGCATAAAACGTTGTACATACACTCAGGCTGAAAGGAAGATTACGCCCTTGGTTCAATAAAAGCCCTCGCTTCGCGTCGGGCTTCAATATGAACCGCAGGCGTAATCTTCTACTTTCAGCCCTCGATATGTAAATAACTATTGTTCTTTTGACTTTTGAGTTCGTTTGATGTTGTCAAAAATATTTACGCTTTAGGGCGTAAAATAGTGATTTTGGGCATTGTTATTTCAATTTTAGGCATTGTTTATTTATTTCAATAGGAAAAAAGGCCTGCTTTACGCACAATTTTTGAATCGTAAAAGTGCATTTTACGGTTTAATCGTACAAAAAATATATTTTTATACCAGTTCATCTGAAAAGACGGTAGTTTTAAATTCTTTGAAATTTCACGAATTTCAGGAGAATTTTTTGTAGGTAAAATGCTAAAACATGGGACTAATAAATCTGCTGTTGTGAGGTTGTATGGTCTTACTTGAATACTTTGATTAATCAACACTGTACAGATTCACTTTAGGTTCACAATATATATTTAAAACAATTTTCTTACAAACACAATGTTAATATGTAATATTAAATAAATTATTAATTCAAAATCAACAAACAAACACTTGTATGAATTTTAAGAGAAACCAATATGTTACTGCTAACGTACAGATAGGAAGTGAAGTTTTTTAATTGATTAATTAATTAATCGTATGGCGTCACAATGAGACTTTTATCGATCATTGTTTAGACGGTACGCCTCACGAGTAAACTAGGTGATGGTTTATGTTTGTAGTGATTAATTATTTAAATGTAAATATATGAACCTCTACAGGACTATGAGACCGAAAAAAAAAATTAAAAAAAGTAAACACATAGTGACATTTTATATTATATATTATAACTATAATAATTATAGATTTATGAATTTATTATTCAGATATAACTATAAAGAAGTTATTTTGTTGTCTATAACATGGACTGACTCCAATCGATAGATTACGCAAATGTACCAATCTTTATTTTGACTTAATTAAAAGTAACATTGTTTTCTTCGTGATATCGTTGCAGTTCATAAGGTCAAAGTTTCTTTTGGTGGTTATACATGCTGGCATAGGAAAAATGACTCACGCCCCCAACATGTACGGATACGGGACCTTTGCAATTTTTTAGGTTTTAAATTAGAAAAATTTATAATTGACCAATTTTCAATTATTCTTATGCAATCAATGCAGTAAACGAGTGTTTTGCTCCAACGGAAAATAGTTGTAGCTATTTTGGTAAAATATAATAACGATTTGGGTTGCTCGATAACGGTTGCTCTTTTGTAGTCTTCGTATGCTCAAAATATATGTGGAACAATTCCAAGTTCGTATGCTCCACATTAGGTTTAGAAATGAACGCATCTTTATATTTTGTGATCCACCAAACAATTGATAATTCCAAATGCTGGATAGGCAAACTAAATAAAGTTTATCATAATAAACTTTATTATACAAAATGTTCTTTTAACACTGGTGACTGCGTCATCATCTTGACTTAAATAAGCCATTTATTTAGCGAATGGTTTTTTGTGATATGGAAAAAGAAATAAAATTTAAAATAGGTAGAGCTTACAATCGATTTGATTGCGCATATTTTAGTTATAAAGTTAAAACTAAAATATTTGAGCATTGGGCAGTGCCTTTGAACATTATATGTTTACATCGAGTAAGTCTATCCATGCTACTACATCAGACGTTGCCAAATGGATGTCTGAGATGTCGCCATTGTATCGTCGAATTGGACACACAGTTGCAATGTTTAATCCATTAAGTAAATAATCCATTAAGCTCTTTATCCCAACCAAAACAAATGACTTTGTTTTCCGTAATAAATTTAATGATATTACAATGATTAATCCTAAACACCTCTAGAAAATAAAATTTGGCAAAAACATCTAGAAAAACATAGTTTGTCCCCTTGTACGATTGAAAAACAAATCAATTTTTAATATCCGGCGAGCTATCTCCTTTTTTTCTCAACTTTGACCAATAATCACAAATGTTTTCACAGATTTTATTCCTATTTTATTTATTTTTTCTACCTTTTGCCTTCTGGCATGAAAAAAATGTAATGTTTCCTTTCAGTTTTTGTTTTTTATTGCTGTTTACTTTTATATTTATACCAAGACGACGACGTACACGCATCTTATATTAAAAATTGAAATCCGATAGAGAAAAATAAAAAATTACAGTAAAAGTGCGTGTCTATATCAGTTTTTTATGTTGCGAAGGTAAAAAAAAATAAGATGAACCCAAAAAATTCAACAACAAAACGAAAAAAAAATATTGAAAGAAATACACAGAAATTTCAAAGGAAATTGGCAAAATGATTTTCCATTAATTTTCATTAATTTTTTTTCCTTGACAAAAGTAATATATAAATTTTTTCTTATTTTGTTTGGTGTGATATTTTACGGTTGACATGACGCAAAATTATAATTGACCAATTAGGTTCAAATGGTATTTATTTATGTGAAAGAGTTATTAGATTTTTATTAGATAGTACAATTAATTCAAATTTTCAATCAATGAACTATTTTCTTTTACCTTTTAAATGTCCATCATGTTAAAATTAACTTCCTCTCTATGTGAGCGACCACAAAAATGATCTACCCATTATTTGTTGAAAGCACTTTATTCAACTTTCCATCTTCATCCTATCTTCATATAATTCTAAAACTTATTGCGCTGGTTATTATTATTATTTGTTTCAATTCCGACAGACTGGCAGTTTAATAAACTACATCAATATATAAACAACATACACCCATCAACAAAATTCACATTAGAACCAGAAGTAGAAAAGCAAATAAATTTCTTGGATCTTACAATAAGAAACAACATTTCAAAACACGAATTCAAGATCGTCAGAAAGCCCACACAAACAGGCCAAACAATAAACAATTATTCACACCACCCATATTAACATAAAATATCAGCATACAACCACATGTTCAACAGATTAAATATAATACCAAAGAGCAAAAAGGATTATCAAGAAGAACTAAATAATATCAAATATATAGCTAGTAAGGAATGGATATAAAACCAGTTTAATAGACACGTTGAACGAAAAATATAAAAAGAAAAATCATTTAGAAAACCAAACTATTCTAAAAATAACACGACAAAAATATAAAGAACAAAATATATATTAGCATTAACTACAATAAAATATCATACAGAATCATATAAAACACCTTTAAACAGTTCGGATTTGTATCAGTATTTAGAACCAGCAATAAAATAAAAACCCTAATAAAAACCGGAAAAGCCCAAAATAGTAAAACAGGTGTTTATAAATTAACATGTAAAGATTGCCAGAAGTTTTATAATGGCCAAACGGGTGGACCTTCCAAATAAGATTTGCCGAACACATGGAGGATGTAAATAAGGAAAATCCCAAATCTCTATATCTCAACACCTCAAAAATGAAAAACATAAGTATACCAACACCAACCACAATCTAAATATCATTCATAACATTCAAAAGGGAGAATTGAAGAATTGCACAAATAAAAACATAAAAATGATGGTAATTTACTGAGCGAGTAAATAATAAAAACAAAAACAAATAAATTATGCGACCACAATAAATAATATATATATAAAAAATAGTATATAAGGATTTAATTTTAGTAAAATTGTCATAGTTAAGTAAAAAAGAACTAATGAAGGAGCAATCCGAAATATATATTCTTTTATAAAATAAATAAAAATTATAATAAAAAAAATAATTGTCACTATAAGGAATAAAATCAATAGTTCAAAAATCAAAATTTTTTAATTAAAGTAATAGTAGATTCTTGTATGAGCTTAGAATGAAGGCAATTCTTCACGAGGATGATGTTTCCCGGAACGAGCGTAGCGAGTGGAGGAAATCATTCGAGTGAAGAATTGCCTTCATCCTAAGCGATACTACTAAATAATTTCATTCAAGTTTTCCTGTAAAAGTTTATATCGCCATATTGAAATAAATCTATGAAATATAAAACAAAACAAAACATGTTTGTTTATTTTATATGTATTGTTCTTGTTTTATCTTGTTTATAATTACTATACCAACAAATCAAGTTTTTAATTTGTTAGGGGAATTTCGAATAAATAAAATGGAATGAAATAAATTAAAAAGAATTTGATATATAGAAAGGAATGAATACAATTACAATGAAAGATATACGCATGGAAAGTATATATTCTTTAGTAGTAGTGGATAAAATTAATTATCAAAGTGACAAAAGCACACAAACCAGTGAAAATTTTGGATAACCATATTAATACATATTAACATAAGAAGCCTGATTTACTTATAATTTTTTCAATTAATAATCAAATAATATAATCAATTAATAATCAAATAATTAATAATCAAATAATTAATCAAATAATATATTTTTTATTCGCCTACATATTAAAGTGTTACTTTATTACTTTGATTTGCGGCTTTAAAGTATCACTTTTCAACTATTTATTTTTTTTTGTTATAGATATACGTCCAAAAAAGTAAAAAGCATTTGTATTTGTTTAAATTCTATGAAAAATAAAATTTTTTATCAAAGCAACCCTTAAATTCAAAATTTCATTATCCAATTAAAATAGTTGTTATCATTTGTTGTCATAGCTACACAATAATTTGGAAAAAATATTAAATATTTTGTCAAAGGTTACTTGTTCCACATATTTTTATTTTAAAGTTTATGAAAATTTATAATTTTAATTTAGAATAAACAAATTTTCTTAAAATATTTTGCTTGCGGCGAATAAAAAATAGTATATGATGCACGGACGTAAGCTATTTTGGACTTAATGTGGGTGCAAATCTCGGCTAGCGCCTCGATTTGCAAACTCCACATCCGTCCAAAATCTTTAGCTTTACGTCCTAGCATCATAATGTACTATTTTTAACTACTAACTTGAGAAATCGTCATTATTTACTCGAATGCCCCAATGAGAAGTAATTTTTCTAAAGCTAGGTCAATAATAATAACAAACAATTACCTAGGTTAATAATGACAAATTTTCTTTTATTTTTTATTGAAATGAACAAAAAAACACAAACAAATAATAATTGCATTGCTTTGTTTCGTTTTATTTGTATAAAACTAAACTTCCAGACTACTTGATATTTTAAAGATATTTAAAAAATAAAATGAAAAATGACTAATATCAAACTCTAATCAAATCCGAGTAGGGTTGCCACGTGTGCTACTTTCAGTAGGACAGTCCTACTTTGGAGCAAGAATGTCCTACGTCCTACTTTACTATAAAAATGTCCTACTTTAGGCAAAGTGTAATACAATATCTTACACCGAAAAAAATAGATTTTTTTTCCAACCTATGTCTCTCAAAAAACGCGTTAGCAAAATAAGTAATCGTGATTGCACCTTTACTTATATTAAATTTGTAGCCGATTATTTTATTTTATGTCGAAAAGTTAGTAACAATTAAGCAAACAATTTACATCGCTATGACATTTATGAATATCTATGCTTTTTATTGCACGATTTATTCAGGTGGTAAACCACCACCATTGTTTAAATAATTTTGAATTAAATCCACCGTTAATCCTCTGTTTTTTTAAAATAACTTTTGTTACAAATTAGCTGTTCTTAGTATTATTAATAAAATAAAATGACTGAACTGAGTTTTGTTATAAAGCAAAACATTTGGCAACAGAAAGCTAACGATTTTGAAGGAAAATGTAAATATATACAAAACAGAACTATTTATGAGTAACTTGTTTACAACATAAGTTTATTGAATTCAATGAAAGTGAAAATGAATCAGCAGACGGTATATTTAGCTGTATTTCTGAGTCCTTAAAAACTTTAAATTTAAATTAAATTTAAGTTTTTTGATTGTTACCGCATTGGAGGCTGATAACATAAATGCGAATTTGTATGCCATTATTCATTATAAATAAATCAATTAGCATTACAGAAATAACGCCCATACATTCATACTTACACCAAACCGAAACCTAATTTTAAAAAACAAAATTTATTTTATAACTGAAAAATGAAGTGGAACAAATCCAACGAGTTTTTTAGTTTTAAGACCGTAGGGGTAGTGTGTCCTACTTTGAAACTTATAAAACGTGGCAACCCTGAATCCGACCAATCCGACTACCAACAATCTACCAACTATATATCAATATATTATTTGAAATTAAAAAAAAACGTAGTCATCCACGTAAAGCTTTTTATTGAAAATATATTGACAACTAATTTGTTGAAAACTAAAAATAATTGTTTTTTTCTAGCAAGTCCCGATTGTTTAAGTTGTTTTTACTATATGTGCATAGTAATAATATATTTTCCTACAAGAGATGAAAACGTTGCTTTTTCGTGAGTGAACATTTGTTCACGAGACGCGTTAGCGTCGAGTGGGGCAATTTCACGAACGTAAAATGTTTTTTTCTCGCGTAAGAAATGCAATTTTTTCTATGATAGTTAATATACAAACGATATTTATTAGAAATTATTAAATTAGAAATCAACAAAATAACATTCAAAATTCATATTCTATTTTTTCATGGTTGCTTTATTTTAAAAACTATGTAAAATGATATGAAGATTATTACAGTTGCTATGGTAACTACAATTTAATTTGTTATCCTTTTTACACTAGTGAAAAAGAACTAATTTTCACAGAGGATTAAGCTTGATGAAATTAAACTTTTCATATGCTATCATAAAAAAAATTATTATTATTATTGCAATAAATAAATTATTGATTCCTACTTTTCATTGCTGTATGTTATGTGTCATTGACATACAGCTTTATAAGGATTTGAAGTATCAAATCTCATATGAAGATGGCGTTTTTAGTTTATAATTAAATTATACCTGACAAGTCAAAAAATATTTTTTGTACGAGTATACCAATACCGTAAAATACAATTTTACGATTAAAAATATCGGGTGTAAAGCAGGTATTTTTCTTCCAATTGAAATAACAATGCATAAATTTTACGCCGTAACTAAACCGTAAATATTTCAAAAAACACAATAAAAAGTCAAAAGAAAAGAATACATTATGCCTATTTCCAAAAAAACATATTTACAATGGAATTTTTGTTTTGTGAAATTTTATTTTGAAAAATTTTGTTTAACCTAAGCATTTTTGGTTTGTTAGTAATCAATAGTATATTGTATATTAAGAGCAGAAAGTACAACATTGCTGCTCGTGCATGAAAATTGCCAGCAATCATGCCAGAGCAGCAATGTTACTTTCTGCTCAAAGTACACATACTATTTTTTTAACGACTGCCGATAAATACGATTAAAGTTGCCAAGGAGGCATTTATTTGTTGTTTAAAAAACGTATTGAACGTCAAGTTAAAATTTTAAATTAATAAATTTAAAATGTATACAGAGTTTATATCTATTTTTAAATAAAAATATTTTAAAATGAGCAGTAGTGATGAAAGTAATATAATTAGCACTTCACCTCATATAAAAGAAGCAACCAACAATTTAGCTTTGGATCTGTTGCCTGAAAAATCCGGTATGAAAAAGATTACCTATTATTTATCAATTGGTGTAAGAACAAAAAAACAGGAAATTTTTATTCTGAAGATGTGTTTTTGGCATATTTTGGTGAACTATCGCAGACAAAAAAGTCTTCAACAATGTGGTCAAATTATTCAATGTTAAAATCAACATTCATCGTTCAAGAAAATTTGGATATTAGTAAATATAAAAGATTAATGCCTTTTTTAAAAAAGAAGTCCTCGGGTTATAGAGCCAAAAAATCAAAAGTGTTTTGGAGAGAAGAAATTAATAAATTTTAGTATTATGTCTTTGTCCATTATGTCTTCTGTTTTACTTGTGTTTTTACTTTCCGCTTAAGAGCAGAAAAAAATAAAAAATGCTCCCTAAACAGCAAAGCCAAATTTCTCTTTTAACCTGATAGATAGAAAACATTATTTTTCTACTTCAAGCTACGAAAATGTCATTTTAATATGTAGTAAAACCTATGTGAAAAGCAAACATTTTCTAAGTAGTGACTGAAAAGGTTTTCAGTTACTAGGACTGAAAGTAAATAAGTTTCGGTGGTCGCCTACAGGTGGTGGTTATTTAAAGGATTGAATATTTGATTGAATATTTGAGATTTTGATCGAAACGAATCGAAACTAATCATTATATCAATTGTGTGTAATTAGTTAATTAAACTAATAATGAGTGTGTTTTTTTCTATATCGGAGAAATCGGAGCGATAAAATAAAATTTGTATCAGATATATCGTATAATTTTTTCCAACGATAATTAACGGTCAGATATAAAATATATTCTGAGTTCTTTCCGCCAAAAAAAAATAAAAAAAAATTTATTAAATAAATAAACAAATTTTATTAAAAAATTTAGTTTTATTTGTTTTTAATTGAAACTTTACCTACAATTTTTTAAATTTATACTTTAAACGATGACTTCCAGTCGGTAAAAAAAATATCTGTAATATTTGTAAAGGTTTTTAGAGAAAATATATGAACTATTTTCATTACTCATATTGTCAAATTCATGTACTAAAAACTTACAAATCGACATATCTAAATTTGACTGTGTAAAAAATAAACAAGATTGGTTTTTGTATATAGCATTTTTACCAGTGTATAATAATGTTATTGTGTTCGCCTGTTATTATTCCATCTGTAGGCGAACACAATAATAACATTATTTTACACTGGTAAAAATGCTATATACAAAATCCAATCTTGTTTATTTTTTACACAGTCAAATTTAGATATGTCGTTTTGTAAGTTTTTAGTAGATGAATTTGTAAATATTATCATTTCCCATCCGAAACACGTAAAATGTGAATTGAAGTTTTTTTTCTGAGAAACTTCAAACCATAGCTTTGAATTGAAAATATTCCAATTACTTCTTTACTTACTTGAGTTTAATTGATCTCAAAAATCCAAAATTATCATTTATATTTACAAGCGTAGAAAAAATAGCGTTTTCTACGCGTGGTAAAAACGTTTTTGCGTTCCTGAACTTATTTCACAAACCGTTCAGTCACGCAAAAAGAGACGTTTTCACCACTTGTATAAAAATCTACTATTTCTTTCACAGTCGTTAAAAAAAATATTTCAAAACATATTATGTATACTTAGCAATACGATAAATCAAAAACAACTGAAAAACAAAATGTTTTAAATAAATTAATACAGAAATTTAAAAAAAAATTGGTTGCTATAAATATTAAGGAAAATAAATATCAATTGAAAAACTATACTTGAGTTAAATAATTCTCTCGAAAAATTATTTTACTATTTGGTGAAAATAATGCTGAATCTTACTCGTACAAAAAATCTTATACGTAATAAAGTATCTTATATGCTTTTTAGAGTGGAATTGTTGCTCGAGGTGTTAGACAAAAAAACCTTTCTTTACGCCCTTCTTTCCGCCCATGGGGGATCAATTTTTTTTTGGATTTTTTTTAATTTTTGATCTACGGGTGTGACCATCCCGCATACTCCAGTCCCTGCTTTTGACATACGAGCTAACGTGAGATATACCACTAGCAATAGCAGTGAGATATCACTAGCCAAGGTGAAATCTTAGGGGTGCTGGCGGATGAACTCTGTTCAGTCAACGGTTGCAACCTCAATCTTAGCTTTACCAACAAATTGAAACTGTTATGCACATTCTGTATCCAAAATCACCAAACAAAATGGCTGACTAGAGCTTAACTTCAGCTCTGGTAAAGAAGACAGTGCTGCAATCTAGTGGGATTTTAATAAAGCTAGAAGATATTCTTTGGATGTTACCTCAGTACCCCAGTGACCACTTATGTGATTAAAATAAAGTGGTAAAATAAATTCAAATTGTTATTTCTTTGTGAAAAGTTAATTATTTATATAATAAATAAATGTTTAACCCAGATTTTTCCACAAATACATGGTTAATCAGGTTTATTTCTTCAGTTAACACTAAAAAAACAGGGGTGGAGACATTCCATGGAGGTTACATTTCCCATACTATTGATTTTTTTTCCTTTTTGAATAAAATAAATATGTAAAACAAAGACTGAAAACATTAAATGTAAATGAATAAACTTGTGGGTAGTTAAACTCAAATAACTGGATGAATAATAAGAATATTTCAATTTTGAAACCAGTTTTGGATTCCTCTAATTGAACGTTAAGATTTTTAATCAGAAAAAATTTTACGTGTTTCGTGGAGGTATTGAACCCCACGTCAGGAACACAAATTCGATACCTTGTGTTATACACGCTTTTATCAACTGAGCCATTCAATTGACAAGTTTATAGAAATTTTTAGATGGTGAATTGAAACGTCATCAACAATTACAATGAAATCAACTACCTCACAAGGAAAATTGCCGCTTTGCATCGACATGATACCTCAAATTAATTATTTCTAATTAATTTTCTTATCACAATGATTCTTCTGCATTAAGGATGTGTATGTAAATAATGAATATCATTAACTTACCATACTTAAGAAAATAGTAGTATCTTGAATATTCAATCGAAAAAACTCATTATATGTAAACTTTTTTCTACTTTATACCAACTTCCTCATTTAAAAGAATAAAATATACTAAGCCGGCAAAATCACAGGGATTGAAATTAATTAAAGAATTCCTTCATTTAAGAATCACCCATAAATACCTACTTAGTACGTGTTTTCGACTGAAGTAATTTTGGTAATTCTGAAGATTCTCTTTAAAATTCCACTTCTACAATTTTCTAGAGTTTTACAACTGCAAAAGTACAAAAAATGAGAAAAACTTAAACGATTTTGTATGTACAAAATACGAGTGTTTATTTGACAGTTTTGCTAGGTAAAATCTCAGTTGAAAATGTTAAACAAATCTACATATGTTACATTTGAAACAACAAAAACAAGAATAGGATACGAACAGATCATAAATAAACAAAACGAAAATCCATGTCAAGCATCCTCAAAAAATGTTTTATTTCTTTTTCTATAAATCTGATTTTAAGGATATTTTTTTTACTTCGTTCAAAGAAAAACAAATTTCACAACAAAAAATAATTGCTTAAAGAATTAAACTTGTAATTGTTTGGAAAATAAATCGAATATTGTTTCCCTTGCTGTTGTTGTTAAATAAATAAAGGCTTGGCTTAGCTAATCATATTTTCGTCATTATTATCATAAAATCTAAATTTTTAATCCTTAAATGTGGATTGTGGATAAATTTTCTTTTCTTTTTTTTTTGTATCAAAAATAATTATAATTTTTTGTTCATTATTACTTTTTGGTAAATGTTTTTGCTATTGAAAAGAGTTTTTTTAACGAAAACGACAAAATTTTACAATGAATTTAATCCTCTGATTAAAAGTTGTAGAAGATTTGCCCATTATTGAATAATATGTTTTATTAAATTAAAATGTTTATAGTAAAATTATGATTATTTTAAAAATTACTTAGACAATTTCGCAATTAGATTTTTACAAAAACTTTCATCGTTACAAAATTTTATATTAAATTTATATATTGTAACGGTTATGAATATTTTTTATATATCTCAAGACTCAAGCTAGAACTAGTATTTCTTATATTCAAATTGAGTTTTATTTATATCCTTTTTAGCTGTGATTTTTATTTCTGTTTATTCGTTTACAATTTTACAAATATCTATATAAATATGTACGTACACACAAAAAAACACGACCGAAAGACAAAATTTGATATACGTGGAAAAAATGGAAGAGCAAGTGGGGAAAAAACCAATAAAGTAAAAATTTGGAGCATTACATTTGGGATTTATAGTAAGGCTTTTACAGTTTTGTTTAGAAATATAATTCGATTTTCTTTGTAAAACGTGTGGATGAGTTTTATTTTAAAATTTTGCTAGTGAGCTAGCACTCAATTCCCTTAGACAATGGGATGTTAAAAAGATCGTAATACAATTTAAACATCCAAATGTATTAAAGTGAGCTACTAGATTTAATGTTTTATGAGATTTCTTTTCTATCGCATTGCATTAAAATTTTAATTGATTGTTTACTATGCGTACTCAGTGTATCATCAAAACCTTTTTTAATTTTGACAGCAGGATGTATTTAGTTGGACTTACCAGTTTCTATTTAAGCATATCTCAAGATGGTTAATCTAAAAAGTTTGCTGCATACAGATACATCTTCTGTAATAGTTCTAAATACGAAACAAAAAAATTTCTCTCTGTCTATCGACCGTACGTCACGCACGATAGATGAATAGACATTAATGACTGAGACACTAATATACGGTGCTAATTTAAAAAATTTCCAAAATTTCTTTTTTAAAAAGAATTCAAGAAATTTAAAAAGTTCGAAAAAAGTAAGAATAAAATTTTGATAATGTTCTCAGGAATCTTATACTGGAAGAATAACGTAATATTGTTCCATATTAAATTTATTTACCCTAAAATTACTGAAAATAATACGCTGAAATGCGGAACGTAGTAATCGTAGAAAATAAAATAAAATCTTTTATCTTCTAAATAAATTTATATTGACGATAGCGTGTACAAAAAGTGTTAACAAATATGTTATTCAACGAATTAGTAGAGCAATAATATATGTAAAACAATTGTCTTTCAGACATAAAAAATTTCGCATCTAATTGGTTTTTACAATTTTTTACCGTACGACAATATTTTTGATCGTACGACAAAAATAATATCTTAACCATTGTTTTATTTTTGTGTAAGAAATAAAATAATTTTAACGTAGACGATTTTGCTTGTCACTTGCATTCTAGAAAAATAAATTAACTAATTGCAATTAAATTAATTTGTTTATTAATACCACATAGATTTAGGTGATAATTCCAATAAAATTTTGTCAAATGTCAATGTATTAATATATGTATTAATAAACAAATCAATTTAATTGCAATTAATTATCGATAAAACTTACTTTTAAAATTAATTTTTCTAATATGCAAGTGACAAGCAAAATTTTCTAATTTAAAAATAATTTATTTAAAAAATTTAATAATTTTTTGCTTTAACAACTTTTTTAAATAATATTTTGTTACATGTTTCAACCCTAAATGGTCATTCTCAAACATTTGAAAATATTAAAAATAATATTAAAATATTATTTAAAAAAGTTGTTAAAGCAAAAAATTATTAAATTTATTTGAAATAAATTATTTTTAAATTAATTTAAACAACGGAGACCAAACCATCATTATTTTAATTTATTTAACCAAATTAAATTTTTTTTAAAAAATTTTTTAGGTTATGTTTTTATATCTGACACAATAATAGAACAATGATTAAGATATTATTTTTGTCGTACTGTCAAAAATATTATCGTACTATAAAACTTGTTACCCCCATTATAAAAAAACGAACCCTAAAACACTATGCATAATAGATGAAATTCGTGTTCTGGACGACCCAAAAAGATTTTTTAAACCGGTTTATTTTTTATCGATTTCATAGATTGCACTTGGAATGTTTTTAGAAATTTGTTAAAGTGTTTAGTTTAAGAATAGGGTGGTCTGAAAGTTCTCATGAAATTCAAACTAAGGGTGACTTAGGTGACAGCACTCCCGATCGATATCAACGGTTTTAAAATGCGTTGAAAAGATGATTATTAAGCCTAATGCAAAAAAAGGAATCAAATTTGTTAACTAACTTTAGCTAACAAAATTTTTTGACCTGAGATGCACATTCTTAAAATCTAATATATTCAGAAGGATATGTAAGGTTGGAACTTTTATATTGGGTGTTTTTCCTTAATGCGTTCGGAATAACCTAATTGTTCTAATTTTGACCGGAAACTATTAGTTCTTTTGGTATTTCGGAATACGTAAACAGAATTTACATTCTGATGAACTCCGTTGTTCTCTTCAGAAATTATTTATAATTAGATGTATACACAATTTTTATTATTGGTTTAATAATTTATAATAATTAGATTAAATGTAGAGGTTAATATATTTAAATCTAAATAATTAATCTCTACAATTCTATATGAATTACATTAAAACCTAAATTGAAAAAATATTCTGTTGATAAGATAACCGTCGAGTTTTTATAAATTTTTATTTTTTTTTTAAATAAAAAGTGTTGTGTTATAGGGTTTAGAATATGTGTCACAACAACACATAAATACCTTTTAAGACCTAGGTTCAGACCTAGATCCCACAACAACTTGCGTTCTAAGGTGCTGATGAACGCTTTTTTTAAACCTCGGCGGATTGAAGCCACCTGAGACTATGGATTCCGACAAACTATTCCATTTGTATGCAGTTCGGACAAAGAAGTCTTTTTGCGATCTACCAGTATGACAGCGCGGGATCTCAACCGTTTGACTGGTTGCGGTAGCCGATTGCCGAGTGGAACGGGGGTAAGATTAAAATTGAGGCAGGATGCTGCTGATTTAATCTGAGCGCTGTTGATGACGATGCTTGTAAAAAACAACGAGGTCAGCAACAGTGCGACGATGTTGTAGGGAATCAAGTTTTGATGTCAAAGCTCGATCACCCACAATTCGTATAGCCCGCTTTTGAACAAAGTCCAAGAGGGCCAAGATGGAAACAAAAATTTCTTTAATAATAAAATTATTTTTATTTTATAAAATAATTTATAAAAATGGAAAAATTAAATTAAATTAAAATTTTATAAAATTTAATACATATTGTGACGATTAGGGAATTCGTTAGAATACAACATAATATTAAATCTTTCTAGAAAATACTCTTTAGAGAAATTAGTTCCACTAAAAGAATATAAAAACTCCTGAATCAACAAAGGAAAATATAACGCAACCAAAATAAATACATAATAGGAAGTTTTTGTTTGTCTAATAAGAATAGAAAACAAATACTTAAACCTCTTAAAGTAGGTAAATAAGTAGTAGGTAAATAAACACATTAAAAAGAATAGATCTCACACCGATGTGTCAACATTTGAAGGTCGGGTTGTTATGTTTTTGTTGATAAAAAAGGAAAAAGGGTTTGTTCTAGAATTTAATAAAATGTCTTAATTATTTCTTCTAGCTAGTTTCTATAAAAGGTCGTGTTAGGAAATTAGATTAGTAAAAAAATTGTCAGCGATAGATACATAAATAAATTTAGCAGTGATATAAGCGAGTTAAAATTAGCGGTGACACAAGTTCGTCAAAATAAATTGTAAGAGTTTATTATAAGTGTAATAGAGTTTTTTTAAGTAAGAATTGAATTGTGAATACAAGAATAATTAAGGGGAATACTAATAGGAGATAAATTGTTATAAGAAATAAAATCTTGAACGAATAAAAATTATAACGTTTAGAAAATCCATTGTTTTTTAATTTCCTGATTTAGTGATCGAACCAAATATTAGTAACTCGGTCAAGAAACGTTATAAAATAATTTATTCGGGATTTTTGTGAGCAATTAAACTCAAGTAACTAAGGAATTATTTTGAATTTTTCCAATTCAAAGGTATGGTTGGAAATATCTCAGAAAAAACTCTGTTTTTCTCTTTTACATGTTTCGGTTGGGACTCGAACTCGTAACCTCATCAGTGCCAGAGCGAGTTGAAGCGTATATGGGTAATTCTTTTATAAACCGAACACCTTTCTGACCGACCCATTTTTGATTTGGCTGAAAATTTTTTTAGGAGTTTTTTAACGAAAAAAAAGATATACGTGTTCGAGGATTTTTTTTTTTTTTTTTTGGAAAATAGAGCTGTTCTAAATTTCGAGAATTTCGTGATTTTCGGCCTGAAGACTTATTTTCAAAAATTCATAACTTCGGTTCTATAGAAGATAGAAGGTTTTTCTTTTCTTTATTTGAAAGTTAAAAGATGGAATTTTTTAAAAATAAATATTTTCAACTAAAGTTATTAACAAATTCCTATTGTTATAAACAAATAAAATGTTAAAATTAAATTTTAACCATTGCTCCACCCATAAAATTAGTTTTTAATATAATCATCGTATTTATCGTTTAATTTCCTATAAAAAAAGTATTTTTTTTTAATGGAGAAATGATATTTACTGTTAGAAATAAAATAATTTATCGAGCGCGGGACGACAAAAAATTTCATATATGGGTCATTCTTTTACATACCGAACAGATTAGGACAAACTGCGACTAAGACATTTTTGATTCAGCTGAAAATTTGTTTAGGAGTTCTATATAAACATTACGATATACTTGTTTGCGGATTTTTTTGTTTTTTTTGTTTTTTAGGGGAAATAGAGCGGTTCTAAATTTCGAGAATTTTGTGATTTTTGACTTGAAGACTTGTTTTCAAAGATTTATAGCTTCGGTTCTGGTAAAGATAAACACTTTTTGTCTGTTTTATTTTAAAGAATAGAAATGCAATTTAAAAAAAAAATTGTTAATTATAAAAACTATTTACAAATCTTGTTCATCAAAAACTATTTACAAATCATCCTCTTGTTATAAACAAATAAAATTTTAAAATCAGCTTTTAGTAATTATCTAAAAAAAATAAAGAGTGTTTAATGTAATCATCGTATTTTACGTTCAATTTTCAATAAGAAACGTATATTTAATTAGTGGAGAAATGAGTTTTACTGTTAGAAATGAATTAATTTATCGAGCGCGAGACGATAAGAAGTTTTATAAATTTTTGTCGTCCGGCGCTGGAAAAATTAACTTATTTGTAACAGTAAAACTCATTTTTTCATTAATAAAATAGGCGTTTCTTATTGAAAATTGAACGTAGAATACGATGATTACATTAAACACTCCTTATTGTTTTTAAATAATTACTAAAAACTGATTTTAAAATTTTATTTGTTTATAACAATAGGAATTTGTTAATAATTTTTATAATTAACAATTTTTTTTATAAATTGCATCTCTATTTTTTAAAATAAAACAGACAAAAAGTGTCTATCTTTACCAGAAGCGAAGTTATAAATCTTTGCAAACAAGTCTTCCATCCCAAAATCACAAAATTCTCGAAATTTAGAACCGCTCTATTTCCCCTAAAAAACAAAACACGCAAAAAATTCTTAAACAAGTATATCGTAATGTTTATATAGAACTCCTAAAAAAGTTTTCAGCTGAATCAAAAATGTCTTAGTCACATTTTGTCCTAATCTGTTCGGTATGTAAAAGAATGTGGAATTTTTGTCGTCCCGCGCTCGATAAATTAATTTATTTCTAACAGTAAATATCATTTCTCCATTAAAAGAAAATTTTTTTTATAGGAAATTGAACAATAAATACGATGATTATATTAAAATCTAATTTCATGGGTGGGGCAATGGTTAAAATTTAATTTTAACATTTTATTTGTTTATAACAATAGGAATTTGTTAATAACTTTAGTTAAAAGTATTTATTTTTAAGAAATTCCATCTTTTAACTTTCAAATAAAGAAAAGAAAAACCTTCTATCTTCTATAGAACCGAAGTTATGAATTTTTGAAAATAAGTCTTCAGGCCGAAAATCACGAAATTCTCGAAATTTAGAACAGCTCTATTTTCCAAAAAAAAAAAAAAAAAATCCCCGCACACGCATATCATTTTTTTCGATAAAAAACCCATAAAAAAATTTCAGCCAAATCAAAAATGGGTCGGTCAGATTTTGTCCAAATCTGTTCGGTTTATAAAAGAATTGCCCATATATGACAATAATTGTCCAAGGGTCGATCATTGATTTTCGCATTGACTATAATAGCAATATTACACATCCTATGAATTCACGCAATAGTACTGTCGAGAAATGCAATGCAAAAAATTTTCGTTATCATATAACTTCAATGATAATAAAAATGTTGCACAAATTTGTTTGAAAAATTAAAGACAAATACATTGCTGTCAAAAAGGCATTTTTTTAATTTTTTTTATTGTATTTTTATTACATGACGTTCGGAATATTATTGCGTCACATGATCGAAATTCAATTCTTTTGTTTTTGGATTGTATAATGATCTGGATTGTATAATGATGAAGCATATGATCTTGATGAAACTTTGGCAAATGATCCAGGTTCACTTAAAAATGAAAGATCTGGATTCATTTCAAATTTGGACAAAATGGCGGGGGGTATCCCGAACACCTCTAAGTTTAAATCTTCAATAACTTCTAATCCCGGCTTACGATCTTATTGAAACTTGGTATATAAGGTTTTAGTACAGTTTCCAACCAACTTCTGGTTTGTCACTTCCAGTTAAAAGGTTTTTTTTCAAGTATTTATCCCTACTGTAGCCTACAATTACCGATCGATTTTCATGAAACGTTAGTAGAAGCTTTCAAGTAACATGAGAAAGATTTAATCGGTTTTGGAGTACATTGGATAAAGGGTTGGGGGTCCACCATTCAACAGGTGGTTTTTTCCACAATGTTTTTTCGTTTCGAGTCCTTACGAGTCCTTTACGAGTCCGAAAACTTTTGTTCTGCCATTTTCCTCGATTCGGCCGCTTTTTCGATCGACAAGCTCCAAAAAATACCGATCGTCCAGGATCTTATAAATTTTTTTTTAACTTTGGGGGTTGAAAATTTGTTTTAGAACACGAGGTTAGCCTTGTCCGACAAACATTTGTCTGCTATTGTCGAGCCCGACAACCCAAACATACCAAAATGTCAATTTTTGGACTCGAAAATAGCAGACAAATTTTTGTCGGACAAACTTACACTCGTGTTCTAAAACAAAGTTAAAAAATATTGTGGTAGGAAATTTGCAAGATTGCGGGTAATCGGCATTTTTTGGAGCTTGCCGAACGAAAAAGCGGCCGACTCGAGAAAAATGGTTAAAAGTTTTCGGTTTCGTAAAGGACAGGCGCCTTACGAAGTATAAGTTTTCGGTTTCGTAAAGGACAGGCGCCTTACGAAGTATAAAATATGTGGTAATCATCAAATGAAACCGGCGTGGGCCCAGGTACTATAATATCCGTAGAACAAAAAAATGCATTGTTAAATTTTATTTTGTTTCAGGGTAAGGTTGAAACTTTCATATTGTGATAAAATGCATGATCTACGTCATCAGCGCCAACTTTAAAAACTTTATGCCTTAATATTTTAACAGTGTTAGCAAATATTTTTTTTCAATAGGCCAGTCAATTACCTTTCCAACACATATCAAATGTTATCTGGTGAACCGTTCTCATGCAATTTGATTTCATAAAGTCATCCTAAGTTTGAATTTCCAGAAAACTTTCGGAAAACTCTGTTTTTAAACTAAACACTCTAAAAACACAGTTATTTTGTATTTCATCTATACTACTTATATTCCAAGTATGTAATATTACTAAAAATTTTTCAATTTTAATATTTAAATTTTTTAAATTAAACTTATTTTATAAATCTATAAGTACGGTTGTGTTCTTATTTGCTTATTTTTCAATAAATTCTTGAACTACTGACATTCTGCATATAGTTTGCCGATCATTGTATTTTGAACCTCTGCAATACATACGAAGTGATAAATCTGTACTTGGAATGCAGAAAAAAATACAAGGTAGACTCCCCGATCCATCACTTTATCCTAACAAATTTCAGAGCCGCGCATGAGACCAATAAATTTAAAAAAAGGTTATCGGTCCAGCATGTTTTCGAGTTGCCGTTTCACGTTCAAACAGCTGAAAGACAGACATTTGTTTGTTAATTTAGAGGTTAGACCCAAAATGCCCAGAAATTATCAAAAAGTTGGGATAAGATTGTAAAAATTGTCAACTCAAATCTATTCAGAATGAAGGAGTTAAGCTTAAGTATCCCATTTACTTCTACAATCTACGCAGATAAAACTAAATTGATACATGTTTTTGAAGTGAAAACTTCTTTAGGCGCGTTGTGCGATTTTGTATGGGGATAAATTTATATATTCAAATTATCGTCACGCTAATTTATTAAACTATAAAATACCTCTATTTGGTCGTATCGTTTCAAATTGCAATATGGATATCGCGTTTGAGAGTTCAATTTCTGGAGCGGTACATTTTTTTATTTTTTAATTTTTATTAAATACCATTAAAATTACTGTTTTTTTATTCATGAATTCATAAAAATCAAAAAAATGTCTGTTAACGAATTTTAAATTGATCGATAACGCAGTTTTTAAAGTTATTGCTACTGTCATTTTCCGTTTCGTTCAAATTATTATCATTTCGATATTAACGAGAAATTAAAAATTTTTTTGGCAGGGAGTGCTAAAAATAATAAAATATTGGTTTTCCCATCATTATTTTCCAAAATTTTATTCTCGTGAAATAAAATAAGGAAAATAAAATATACTATTTGAGTATGTATTTCTCTTTCAATATGAGTTGACATATTCATCACAAAATATTGGTTTAAACACAGTTTAAGACTGTGGACGATTTCCGGTATTTAACTTTATCAATAGCGTAGTTTTTTTTGTTTATTGCTGTTGTCTTTTAGCACAGTGTGACATCAGTACGAAGTAAAATTTAGAATCCATTCAGGTGATTTTTACGACATCTCAATATTTGATTCAGTTTTTAAAAGAAACGTTTTGATGCTGTTTTTTTTAACTGAAAATTTCTTTAGGTGCGTTGTGCGATTTTGTATGTGGAAAAATTTATATACTCGAATTATCATCACGCTAAATAAATATATTAAATATAAAATACCTCTATCCGGTCGTAACGTTTCAAAATGCAATATGGATATCGCGGTCGACTGAGGTTCTATAGGTCCAGAGTTCAATTCCTGGAGTGGTATATTTTTTTATTGTTTTTTTTTAAATTTTTATTAAATAAGAAATACCATTAAAATTATTGTTTTTTTATTCATGAATTCATAAAAACATAAAAATTTCTTGTTACGAATTTTAAATTGATCGATAATGCAGTTGCTAAAGTTATTGCTACTGGCTTTTACCGTTTCGTTCAAATTATTATCATTTCGAAAATTAATTATTTTTTTGGCAGGCAGTGCTGAAAACAATAAAATATTGGTTTTTCCATCATTATTTTCCAAAATATCACTCCCGGGAAATAAAATAAGGAAAATAAAAACTGATATTTGAGTATGTATTTCTCTTTCAATATGAGTTGACATATTCATCACAAAAGATTGATTTAAACACAGTTTAAAGCTGCCGTCAATTTACGGTATTTAAATTTATCGATAGTGTAGTTTTTGAAGGTTATTGCTATTGTCTTTTAGCACAGTATGACGTCAATGTGTAGTAAAATTTAGAATGCATTCAGGTGATTTTTACGACATCTCAATATTTGATTCAGTTTTTAAAAGGCGCTATTCTGTATTTTAATTCTTTTTGTTGTTGTTTTCTTTTTTCATGTTTTTCATGTTTTTCTATTTTCTTTTGATGATTGTTGTACCATTTTTGAAATAAAAACTTCTTTAGGCGCGTTATGCGATTTTGTATGGGGAAAATTTTATTTATTCGAGTCATCGTCACGCTATATAAATATAATTTAGGATGCATTACCAATGTTTTTTTGTGTCAGATATGTTTACATAACCCGTGGAACTATCACTATTATTATTTTCACACAACTCTTATAAAGTTATCAATGAATGTGTATAGAAAATTTTGTATTGTCCTTTATTTACAAACTTATTTGCAAACGTGTGGTGGGTTATTGAAAATTTTCAAGAAAAGCGTGAAAAACACTTTATGCTCTGATCGTGATTTGAACCTGGAACTTCCGAGTTTTGTTCAGGCTGTCTAACCCATCGTCTATCAACTCCTTCATTTTACCCTTAAAAGTAGATATTTGGTTACTACCAGAATCCTTCCACTACTTATTATTTACGGATCCCTGAAGACATTTTCATAAGTTCATTTACATAAACTACAGACGAGTCCATTTTTGTGGGACCTTTCTCCACACAAGTAATATTTTTCTTTATTTTTATTCTTATACACAAACTAAACAGTATATAATTTAATACGTCATCGTTTTCATTCATATAATTAAATTTAGTCTGGTGCACATAAAATTGTCTCCTGTTTTCGTACATAGACAACCTAAAAATAAACTTAAAACTGAAAGAGAAAAACTTGTCGGATTTTATAATAACATTATAAATTTAGAGTGTAGTATTTCATGTTGATTAAAATGTAATATTTTTTCTGTTTGTTGATATTAAGAGTTTTGAGATCTTCTTCTTTGAATGATTTTGTATTATTGAAGAGCTTGTTTTTATCTCGTTTTAATACATAGAACATTTCTTGTTTGGTTGCAATCCGTTTGAAAAGGAAAAAAGAGAAAATAAAATTAAAATACACGGGATGAATAAGAATTCTTTCTTATATAATCACGTATACCTTTTTGAAAAAAGATGATTATTTTTGGACTTCAGTTCTAAAAGACAAACTTTTTTTTGGAAATATTAAAATTAAATTAATTTGATTATTGATAAATAGCATTTTGTGATCTAAAGTAAAGATTAAATTAAATTATGTTTCATGAATATATTATTGACTCTCGAGCGAATGAGATATATTTTTTTTGGATGTCAATCCATTAGACTGTGTTTTTCAAAATTTAAAATAAAAAAATATTTTGTATTTTTGGGACATGAAAAAGTCGGTAAACGGCATTGTTATCTACCTCGAATGAGGCGGTGGGGAGGACATGACCGTGAATATAGCAGTCGGAATAGTTCGTCCAAGACACCTTTCCAAATCGTTATTACATGAGGATTTTTATTTTGTGGGCACTATTTTATGCATATAGTAAATTAGATTTGCGAATATACGATTAAGTAGGATTCTGCTTTTAGTGTATTTATTTAGTGTAATTATCAATTAATTATTGTCATCATAATATGTCAACAACTTCATTTAAAATGCACATATTAATAATTATTATATAAGGGAGCAGCGACTCCTAAAAGGGTAAGAAACACTAGAGTAGATCACGAATTTCATCAGTATTATATATATTATTCTTTGGCAAATTTCATATTTGCCTGAATTTTTACTAGATGCTGTCGTTGTTTTTTTTTCACAACGATGTGTGGTTTTCAAACAACAATGACTTTTAATGTCTCAACACTTAATTATGATTTGTCTGATGTGCACACTATATTTACCATAAATAAAACGCATCCAGTTGCAGCGTTAGTTCCTTGTAGGTACAGTGCGTATTTTTAGTAAATTATTTTATTCGTTCCATAATGTGATTTT
Source organism: Diogma glabrata (assembly GCA_963693315.1). Taxonomy (NCBI): domain Eukaryota; kingdom Metazoa; phylum Arthropoda; class Insecta; order Diptera; family Cylindrotomidae; genus Diogma; species Diogma glabrata. Next base: position 186,389,930 of record OY856187.1, read on the forward strand.
TGGTAAAACCGTATATTCCCGCCCAGGTTGTTGAGCATTCTTTACAATAATCAGGACTTTTTTAAACGCCGCGGGACGCGGGACAGATAGCCTACGGCAAAAAGTGACATAAAAAGAATTTGCAACACAACTTTTTGGCAATTATTTTATTTGTTTTATTCTTCTTTTTTCACGGAACCCTCGAAAAGTGAAGTTTGAGGAAGTGAAGAATATTTTTTGAAATCTACCTAAAACTGATGAATTTAATGACAAAGGGGGACAAACATGTTTATGTATCTTGTGCCTGAAGAACGAGGAAGATATTTTTCAAAGATGTCATCCTGTTCTTTATATGAATACATTGAGACTCCAAAAGCAAAAGAAAAACCTTCGTATACGTACCAGGTGCATCTTGAATAACCAATCCATGGTAAATCTTCTAAATCCTAATCAGCAAAACTGCAATAAAAAAAAATTATTACATTTCTAAATCCTGACTTTCATCTGAACGTCTCCTTTATTTATTTTTATTTTCTAAATTGAAATTATAATATAATGTTTTCTCACGTGACAAAAATATATTACATTAACGTTCTTTTTTATCTGTTCAAAATAAACATGCACATGTTGACCAAATTTATTAAACTTAAACATAAATATACAGCATCAACGACTGTCACAGTTTAGAATTTAGATTGTTTAATGTAACTCTTAAATAAAAGTTGAATGGAACCATTATGATGCTTACAAGATTAAATCCAAGAATTGTAGACGGTACCCAACTTTTTTTAAGAGTTGTTAAACGTTCGATTAAAGAATACCACAGATAGGAAAATTATGGATCACCTTTACAATCAATAAGCTGTATATAGTGTTAATAAAAATAATTAAAATCTTCTTATTTGTTGTTCAAAAACGACTTGATAAAAATTAAAACTAAATTAGTTTGTATTCACAAACAACAATTAGTCTGCTAAAGACTCTGTCAAAACTCAATCTTTTCACAAAACTTTTAATTTAAACCATTCTTCAATTTCCAAAAAGCTCTAAATATGTTTAATAATTTTTACTTTTTTGTATCAAACTTTTTTCTTGATTTTAAATTATTTTTAATTTTGATTTTTTTTTCCCGAATACAATCGAGTTTGTAAACTTTTCCTTTTTTTGTCTCCTTTCTTTTTTAGTCTAAAAATATATGCGTCGGCGCTTTTCCTATTTACAATTCAATTATCCCAAAATTTAACGTACAGTTTTCCATCAACTTTCGTTCGGTAGACAATTCTGTACAATTTCGTCTTGTTACATATCAGAAAAAAATTATTTAAGTGTTTTTTTTTTTGTATTTTACACCAAAAGAAAAATCAAAACAAAAACCTAAATTTCAGTTAAATAAATTTGAGTGATTTTTTTAAAAGATTTGCATTAAAAATGAAGAAACTAAAAAAAGATAATTACTTAACAGTTTCTAGTGCGGGTTGTGTGCGTGTAAATTAATAAAAGAAAATTCAAAAAGAAAATTTATTGAATAACGAAAACATAAAGATTAAAATGTTGAAATAGTTAAAAGTGTAATAAAAAAATACAATTTTGATTTAATTAAATAAAATTTTTTTAAGGTGAGATAAACTTATTCAATCATATGAGGTTTCAAAATTCAAAAAAATATGATTGATATTAATTGTTTGAGTGAAGGGTCAAGTTATCTCTTCTATTTTTTTTTTGACTCCAACAGGTGATTTTTCTTTGCTGAAGGTTGAAAAATCGATATTTTTAGTATTAGGGAGAGAAGGTTGAAACAGATTAAAATCGTAGGATTAAGCAAGAAAATCTATCTAAAATATATTTGTAGATCTAGAACGTTTGCGGTTTTTCTCATGTTATTATTTTGCTCAGCCGTTTTCTTGGTCAATCTTTATCCAACCATCGTAGTGCTGCTGTTACCTTAAATAACTTAAATAAAATAAAATCCGTGACAGTTCATAATTTTTTAAAAATTCTAATTTATTCTCGATTTTTAAAAGCAGCATTTACGTGAGATGAATAGAATAAATAAAATTAATGGCGCAGGTCAGTTAACGATTTTTTTTATCACTTTACAATTATTCGAACTATTAAAATAAATCAAATTACTGAGAACAATTTATTTTGAATTGTCTAAAACCTAAAGTAATTGTTTTTCTATGAATTTCTTTAAATTAATGATCATGCAGCTCTAACCAGATGTCATACAAATTTTAGCTTTTAAATAATATTAGGATGACCTTAAACGATTTCTTTGTTTTTTAGAGTCAGTTGAGTACTGATTTGATCGATAATGTTTTTGATCCAGATGCATTTCTTGGGCTACAGAAAAAAAAAACATATACCAAAATTTCACTCTAACATAACCATGTAAGAAGCCATCAGTTAAATTTTAGAGACTTCATTCAATTTCTTGAACTTGTTGAAACGTTTTTATATACATATAAGGCAATCTAATTTTTTGGAACATATCTTGAAATGTTCTATGTAATAAATTGTGCAGTAGACCCTGAGTTAGTCTAAATTTATTTAGAAGAAGTCGGCTAAATAGAAAATAACAAACACCAAGACTAAAGAATGTTAACAAGAACGTTCGTATTCTTGATCTTTGAAAACGTAACGATATTTAATAATAATCTCAATATGGCATATGCAACAAGTTTTTATAAGAAAGATAAGAAAAATATTTTTAGAGATAAAACAAGGTTAGTGTAGTGTTTTCATCAATTCTTTGACCGATCTTGGAACAAATATTCAATAGTAGATGTACTTTAGGGCATAGCGACGTGTAGCCTTAACCTTAGTAGCTCATAACCTTTTGGCATTTGCGCAGTGTAATAGTGTTGTAACTTTAGATAATTCCTAGTTATGATAGCTGAAAAATAAATCTGAAAACAATATTTAATATATTTTTATTTGATAAAAATCTGTCAAATTAATGAGACATCATTGTGATATGTGACATGTTGTGATAATCAAAACTTTTCGCATGCAAGAGTTTATTCGGAGTCGGTTTCGTTGTTTTCTTTTAATATTGAATATATCCGCACGGATATGTGAAAGTAAACAGCAATCGCCACTTCAAATCCCTTTAGCATTTTCAAAAAGATGCAATAAAATAAATAAAGTAGTCGTAATGAGCTTTTGAAATAAATTTTTGGATTTAAAAAAAAAAGTATTTTTGAAAAAAAGCTATATTTAAATTTTTAAAAGTTGAATTCCACAAAGTTAGACCCTCTAAATTTTTCTTAAAATAGGTAATAGTGTATAGATAATCCTTGCCAAGTTTCATAATGGGCGTTGCAGCTAGACCAGTTACAGTTTCGAAACGTATCGGCCGGTGTGTATGAAAGCGCAGAAACAATTCTATAACTTTTGAATTAACAGTGAAATCTTAATGTTTTTTTAAACGTTGTAAGATTTATAGGCATATTACAGATAAACCGAATTTACAGTGTTAACCATGTAAAGAGCTATACCGAAATACCGTTTTGTAATTCTGAATTCAATTTTATTTGAAATTAAAGCGAAAGGAATATTGTTTTAAAACTTGGTAAACTTTTGTTTCGCTTTCGCGTCATTTGAAAACAAAACTTTTTTTTAAACAAAACAATAAATATGTGAAACAAAATATAATAGACCGAGAGCCCGCGACGGCCAGACCTTCGTTATTTTATAAAAGCTGAAAGTTTTTCTGCGCATACCCCCTACTCAGGTAGGAACGATTAGCGACATATGAAGTTTGGATCATGGTGACTTTGGCAGGGAGCAGGTAACAAAGGGGCCTCCAAAGTTTCGTAAAAGTATAAAAGGTAATTTTTTTATATTTTCTTCGGGATAGTATTAGAAGTCACGTCACCCATTGCCAGACACTTACTATCGTGGTAATCCCCTGCCAGACACCCTTAAAATTTTACAAATTGATAATGTATAAGGGTGTCTGGCAGGGGGCTACCACGATAGTAAGTGTCTGGCAATGGGTGACGTGACTTCTAATACTACACTGAAGAATATGTAAAAAAGTTACCTCTTATACTTTCAGGAAGCTTTGAAGGCCCCTTTGTTACCTGCTCCCTGCCAAAGCCACCATGATCCAAACTTCATATGTCGCTAATCGTTCCTACCTCAGTCAGGGGTATGCGCAGAGAAACTTTCAGCTTTTATAAAATAACGAAGGTCTGGCCGTCGCGGGCTCTTAGTCTATAAATATGTGAATATTTTTCAGTTAATTTACTTAGTTGACTAAGCAATTAATTTTATAGACACGCGTTACGAGTGATATTGAAATAGTTTTATGAAATTGTTTAAAAAAACAACTTTAAATATAGTTATCATGGCTCCTTATGGTGACCGATGTTTCGAGGAAATCCAAATATATAAGAAAGTTGTAAAAAGCATTAACAGAAAAGTGGTAATTTACCAGTAAAAAGCTCTACGTAGCAGTGCAGAGAACGACTCACTCACGACTCAAAGAAGTGCCACCAACAATCAAAGACAATGTAGTATCAAGCAGCCAATCGTCAGTTCAGAGAAACAAGGTGTAGAACGGTCGCTTTTCAACATGATTTTTTAAACAGAGTCTCATGTTTCTGGAATGCCTTTCCGGCGTGGGTCTTTCCTGATAATTTTAATCCTCAAATCTTTAAAATCAACGTGAATAAATTCCTCAAAGAAAATTAATATACTCTTGAGCCCTAGTTCCCCCAGTGGGGTATCTTCGGATATTCAAAGACGTTAATCTAAAATTTATTATGGTTAACACTAAACATGCCTAACTTTGAATTAAAAGAAAAAAAAAGTTGTCACAATCACAAGGTTTGTGTTATATTCCTGAAGAAAGTGGGCTTATAAAGTCGACGCAGATAGGCGATTTAAAATTCAACGAAAACGAGATACCGTTACAACTGAAACAGAAGTTTAATGACCCATCTACATCTGTTTCTGTGAAAACAATGATCTTAAATGTAGCACCTAAATCATGGACTGAAAATAGGTTTGCTGAAGAATTTCAGACGTCCAGACGACAAGCAAGAAAAGCAAGGGAATTGGTCAAGAATACCGGTATTTTGTCATCACCTAATCCACGGGAAGGGCGAAAATTGGCATCAGAAGTGGTACATCTAGTAACAACATTTTATCTCAGAGAATATAACACCCGAATAATGCCTGGTAAAAAAGACTTAGTATCTGTAAAATTACATGATGGAAAAAGAGTTCATTTACAAAAGCAGCTCTTAATGTGTAACATCGATGAATTTTACCAACAATTTAAATTAGAATATCCTAATACAAAAATAGGTATTTCAAAATTCTTTACATTACGGCCTAAGCAGTGTGTTTTTGCTGGCGACTCAGGTACACATGCAGTTTGTGTCTGTATATACCATTAAAATGTCAAATTAATGCTAAGCGTTGGAGATATTTCATCTCTTACTTATAACTCGGCGATTCCTCTTACACCCTATAAGGATTGCTTACAAAAGATGATGTGTGCAAATTCAACACCAACATGCCTTTTAATGACACATAAAATACCACCTAGTGAACGTTGTATTAATTGTCCTGGCCTTGATGAAATGCGAAAGCACCTGAAAAAAATATACGATGAAAACCAAGTAACAACTACGCAGTTTAATACATGGATTGGTCCAGATCGTTTTACCATCGCCAGCCACTCAAGTACTTTCATATGATGAATTTGTCGATAGTCTTTTCTCAGCTTTAGACCTTTTGACACCTCATGCCTGTATAGCAGACCACCAAACCATGTATTTTAAATTATTAAAAGAGTCTATTATAGAAGAAGACCTTTTGTTAAAGGTGCTGCTCAATTATTTTACTATGGAACAACGATCAAGCCACTCTTCAGACATCAGTGCATTATTACAGAAAAGAACAAAGTTTAAAACACGGAAGTATCGTAATAATATCAGATGATTTAAAACACGATACTGCTGCTTTCTATACATTTTAAAAACTTTTGCATCGGCATTTTCAGGAAAACAACATAAGTACAAAAAAATATATTTATATTACTGACGGGGCACCACAACACTTAAAAAATAGATTCAATTTCATTAATCTGTTCTATTTTAAACATGATTTTGACACAGAGGCAGAATTTAGTTTCCATGCCACTTCACATGGCAAAAGTCCATGTGATGGGCTTGGTGGCAATTTAAAACGTCTGGCGACACGAGCCGGTTTACAGTCGGCGTCAAACAAAGCCATCACAACACCTGAGCGATTGTATGAATGGGCTAGAACATCAATGCCTCAAACACATATTTTGTATGCTCGGAAATAGGACATTGAAGAAAACCAATCTTTTTTAAAAAGCAGATTTGACACATCAATGACAATACCAGGTACAAAAAAATACCATGCCTTCATTCCGACTTTTGAAGGTATTATGATAAAACGCACGAGTAATAGTGAAGACTATAAATAAATAAATAAGATTATAATTTGTAAATAAACATATAAGTTATCCAAACGTAGTTACGTTGTTTTATTGTAATGTAAAATACATATTTAGTTAGTAAATCTTATAACGTTTAAAAAAAACATTAAGATTTCACTGTTAATTCAAAAGTTATAGAATTATCGCTTCGAAACAGTAACTGATCTAGCTGCAAACGACTTCTACGCCCATTATGAAACTTGGCAAGTATTATCTTCTATACACTATTACCTATTTTTAGGAGAAAAAAAATTTAAAGGGTCTAACTTTGTCAAACTCAAGTTTTAAAAATTTAAATATAGTTTTTTCAAAATTACTTTTTTTTTAAATCAAAAAATTTATTTATTTCATACTGATATCTAAAACGACATTTTTCGGATTATTTATGGTACAAAAAGTTTAACTTTAACGTCCTAGGACTTTATAAAATTTTATAAAGTCCTAGGACGTTAAAGTTTAACTTTTTGAGTAAAATTTAAAACTCATTTCTTTTTATTTTAATAAATTTCCAGTATGAAATAAAATTTTGTATTTACCTCAAACGAAAAGTGTTTTTAAAGACACTCACTAGTAATTTCGGCCTCGGCTAGACGCCTCGGCCGTAAACAACTAGCTCGTACTTTAAAATATAACTTTTCGTTCTAGATAAATAAATAACTATTAAAAAGCTCATTAAATGAAGTACAAATTCGACTACTTTAGTTATTTTATTTCATCTTTTTGAAAATGCTAAAGGGATGCGAAGCAGCGCATATCTACCGGTTATTCAAGCTTTTAAAGTTCTCTAGCTCGTTAACCAGGCTTTATACTGTAAAAATATTTTGTATCTGAATCGAGGACACATTATTGGTATAACATAATCAAATATTAGTAAAATTGGAAACATCAACATATTTTACCCGTCCGCTTTAGGTGAAATATCCCATTACATATATCGATTATCTCATAAACTATAAATGCTATGGACCTGAAACTTGAGGTGCGTAGAGAACTAGCCTGTCCACACAAAATGACGGAAACAAATAATAATAAAGTAGTTTAATAATAAGTAGGATATAATATGAAAAGGCTTCACTTCAGTATTCCTTTAAAATTTATTTTGGAATTTTACACCTTATACGATTTTTTGAATAAAATGACGTTTTCTTCATGTTTTCTTAACGCGATTTGCTCCGAACCTAACTGATCGAAAATTTTCAAATGTATTTGGAATTATAGAAAAACTAGTAAGTTTTTAATAAAAAATATATAAAATTGTCACATACCCATAATTATAATTGTTAAGGGGGTGGATATGAGAAGGGGTAAAACACCATTTAAAACCTTGTCAAGTGGGGTTTCATTTGTTAGAGCACTTAATTTAAGAAAAATTGCAATTTTTTTTAGAATTTTGCGGTGCACAGTTTTTGAGTTATTGTCAATAAAGTGCAAATTTCAGACCGTTCCCTGAAATTTTAAAAAAATTAACAGACACAGGAAGTTTGGTAAATTTGGAACGAAAATTATAGCAAAGTCTCGAATAATTATATTTCTGTGTGTTTAGGGAATGGATAGGTGTGGAGACGGTAAAGAAAACTTTTTTTGACCCAAATGAATGGGGTGTCATTTGAAAGAGCACCTAATTTAAGAAACGTTGCAACTTTCTTTAGAGTTTTGCGATGTACAGTTTGTGCGTTATTGTAAAAAAATACTATTTGTATTGTAGTCCTTCCACCCCCATGAATTTCGACGTTGATTGCCAGAAAAAAATATTGCGACGCTGATGCATAGGCTGACTTCACCACAGCTTTGGAAACATAGTGTTCGGGATATATAATGAGCTAATATCCATCAAATACCTTAATTAAAAGCTGATCAATGTTATAGACTTCGTAGTTCTAATAATAAAAATATTAAAGAAAGCAGTAGTATCCCAACAAACATAAATACTGTTGTACGAGAAAAAGTAAAAAAAAATTTAACCGGAAGTGACAAACCGGAAATTAGGATGCAGAACTGTTGTAAACCGTACTAAATGTATATGTACCAAGATTCATCCATTTCGATTGTCAGGTAACAGAAGTTATTGAGCTTCCATAATAACAGGTGCTCGGAAGACCCCCTACCACTTTATTCACTATCGCTAAAAAACTAATCAGTTCCTTGCCATACATATTTGCATCTTTTTGCGAAGTGTCATCAAAATTACTTAGCGAACGAATGTTGAATGCTTCTAACAAACATTGAAACAATAAACAGGTGTTCGGGAGGACCCCCACCACTTATCCTAATATTGTTCAAAAGCTAATCAATTCTTTGTCATTAAAGTTTTCATCTTTTTCAAAAGCGTCATTAAAATTGATTAATGAATGAAGTCTGTATGCTCCTAACAAACTTTAAAAACAAAGTGTGAAAAGTCAGCAGTCAGCAAAAAGCGCGTCTACACTGAAAAAAAACTTTGGGTATTATTAACTAAAATCATCGTTGTCAGTACTACAGTTTTGGGTAATGAGAACTTTTTGTTATGATAAAAGAACAACTTTAGTTAATCGTCAAAATTTAATTATATGAAAAGTTTTCTTGAATCAACAAAAATTTTGTTAGTACAACAAAAGAGTTTTCTTAACTTTCAGAGAACATCTTGTTCTATTAAATAAAGGTTTGTTTATTGTCTCAGAAATTCAATATATATTAAACAAAATTTTAGTTGTTATAAATAAACATTTTGTTCAATTGAATATAATTTATTTATTATTAAAGAATATTTTAGTTAATCTTTAAAGAAATTTTTGTTATTATAAATAAAAGATTTGTTTTATTGAATAACGGTTTATTTATTTATTTATTTATTGCAGTATACAAATTTTAAATAGTTTCTAAATAAGTTCATTATTAATTCAATAATTGATAAAATTCAGTAATAATATTTCCATAATTTCTTATTTATATACTATATTATTATATACTATATTATATACTATATTATATTATATACTATATTTTTAAATATAGAGAAATACACACTTTTATAAAGAACTACTAGGACTACTAGGATTGACAAATAGAAAATTTGTTACATCACTTTCCTTTATCAGTAACATTTGTATATTGTGCAGTTGTTGGTTTCAGTATATAGCAATTAGGAAATGAAAAATGGCAACTGCTTTTCCTTCTGTAAAATGTAAAATTTATATTAATAGAATAAATATTTGTTTCCAATAATTAAAACCTACTTTTGCAATTAAAATCTTTATGATTAATTTCGTTATAAAGCTTGCGGCTATAGTTATATCTTTCATAAGTGTATTACATTACAATAACTGTTTAGGCATTCGAATTTCTCGTACAGGTGAAAAATTCTTTTACTATCGGTAGAAATTCCGCCAAATCAAGGATAATCTGAAAATAATAAAGAAAGAATTTCAAAAAACCGTGCATTTCTACATCTTTATAAATTTTTCTAAATACCAGTTTAAATCAATTCGACTGTTTGTATTCAGTTGTGGCGTGTTCAATAATTTCGATTATTTGTTTTGATTTTTTCACCTCTTCACTGTGGTGAGAGATAGTGTTGGCCCAATGATGGAATTTTTTTTCTTCCGTGAGTTGCATATTTTAACATTTACTTATATATAACAAAAATATATTGTTCTCTATAAATACCAATATTAACAGTCACCTGTTTGTGGAATTAAAAAATTTATATAAAAATATATATTTAGTTGGAAAAACACGTTTTTAGTTAACTAAATTACTAAATAATGAGAGAATCACTTGAACTTACCAAAATTTTATCAATTCGACTTGGCCACAAAATGTTACTTTTTCACTTTTCACAAAAGATAAACACTTCAATTTTAGCTTTATAAATTTAAATTTAAGATTTTTGTTTTAAATTTTCAAAAAATTTATAGGGAGTTACACTTTCAGCGTCAAAAAACTAGTGAAACAATTCCAAATTAAATTATTTGCAAGCGTTTATAACGGTACTTTTTCTTTTCTTGCTTTTTGGGATTACTAAATATTTATTTATTATAACCAAAATTTATTTATTTAACTGTTGCATTTTTGTACGGATAACAAAATATTTAGTTAATGTAAAAGAGCAACAGATTTTTTTAAATTAATATTTTGATTCTATAGAAAGAGAAAACATATTACGTTCATCTTTAATAAAAAAGGAACAAAAGTTATAAGTAATTTTTGTTATTTTTATTTTTAACGAAAATTTTTGTTTTATTAACAATTTCTTTTTTAATGAACTAAATATTTATTTATCCTTACAAAACATATTTTTCTTGCATTCAACGAAAGTTTTCGTTAAAATAAATTTTCTTTTTATTTATATTAACTAAAATATTAATTATATATAACTAAAAATTTAAGAAAACCTCCATCGTTGAGATAACTAAATATTTTTTTAAGCAACAGAACTTTTTTTTTCGTATTAAATAAACTTTAGTTGTAGATACTAAATTTTAATAACTAAAGTGCTTTAGTTAATAAAAATATAGGATTTTTTTCAGTGTAAAAAACTCGGCCTCCTAAATAGATGCAAAAAAATTTTCACTCCATACCAATTGCTCCATGTTTATAAGTCCTATATTCGTCCCTGTATGGAGTACTGCTGTCAAGTTTGGGGTGCTGCCTCTGTTTCCATCTTGGCCCTCTTGGACTCTGTTCAAAAGCGAGCTATACGAATTGTGGGTGATCGAACTTTGACATCAAAACTTGATTCCCTACAACATCGTCGCACTGTTGCTGACCTCGTTGTTTTTTACAAATATCGTCATCAGCAGTGCTCAGATGAAATCAGCGGCATCATGCCTCAAACTTATTCTTACCCCCGTTCCACTCGGCAATCGGCTGCCGCTACCGGTGAAACGGTAAAGATCCCGCGCTGTCATACTGGCAGATCGCAGAGAGACTTCTTTGTCCGAACTGTGTACAAATGGAATAGTTTGCCGGAACACTTAGTCTCAGGTGGCTTCAACCCACAGATGTTTAAAAAAAGCGTTAATCTACACCTTAGAACGCCAGTTGTTGTGGGACCCAGGTCTGAACCTAGGTCTTAAAAGGTATTTATGTGTTGTTGTGACACATATTCTAAACCCTATTACACAACACATTTTATTAAAACAAAAAAAAAAAATATGGGAGACCCACCGCCACTTTGATCAATGTGTTCCAAAAGATGATAATTATCTTCTTACACTAATTGGAACCATTTCAATAAGTTTCATCATAATCATTTCATTATTGCGGGCTGTAGTGTGCATAAAGATAATAAAAAACTTCAAAAAAGTACAAAAAAAGTTTTTTTTACCGGAAGTAAAACACCGGAAGTTGGGATGCAGAGCTTTTGTAAACTTTACTAAATGCTTATGTACCAAGTTTCACCCAATTTGATTATCAGGTACAGATATTATTGAGCTTTCAAAAAAACAGGTGGTGTTTGAGACACCCCCCTCCACCTTGTTCACTATCGCTCAAAAACTAATCAGTTCTTTGCCATACATGTTTGCATTTTTTTCCAAAGTTTCATCAAAATTCATTCACGAACGAATGCTGTGTGCTCCCACCAAACATTGAAAAAATGATGACACAGTAAACAGGTGTTCGGGAGGCCCCGTTCCACTTATCCCAATATTGTCCAAAAACTAATCAGTTCTTTGTCATTTAAGTCTCCATATTTTTCAAAAGTGTCATTAGAATTGATTAATGAACGAAGTCTGTATGCTCCCAACAAACTTTAAAAACAAAGTGTGAAAAGTCAGCAGTTGTATGGTAGACCCGCCGCCACTTTGATCAATGTGTTCCAAAAGATGGTAATTATCTTATCACACTAATTGGACCCTTTTCCATAAGTTTCATCATAATCCCTTCTTTATTGTAGGCTGTAGTGTGCATAAACACACTGAAAAAACTTCAAAAAAGTACAAAAAAAAAATTTCACCGGAAGTGAAAAACTGGAAGTTGGGATACAGAACTGTTGTGAACCGTACTAAATGCTCATGTACCAAGTTTCATCCAATTCGATTATCAGGTACAGATGTTATTGAGCTTTCAAAAAAACAGGTGTATGGGACACCCCCCACCACTTTGTTCACTATCGCTCAAAAACTAATCAGTTCCTTGCCATACATGTTTCCATCTTTTTCCAAAGTGTCATCAAAATTCGTTCACGAACGAATGCTGTGTTCTCCCAACAAACATTGAAAAAAGTGTGACACAGTAAACAGGTGTTCGGGAGGACCCCCACCACTTATTCCAATATTATCCAAAAACTAATCAGTTCTTTGTTACTTAAGTCTCCATCTTTTTCAAAGTGTCATTAAAATAAATTAATGAACGAAGTCTGTATGCTCCCAACAAACTTAAAAACCAAAGTGTAAAAAGTCAACATTTGTATGGTAGACCCCCCGCCACTTTGAGCAATGTGTCCCAAAAGATGATAACAATCTTCTCATACTAATTGCAACCCTTTCCTTAAGTTTCATCATAATCACTTCATTATTGTAGGCTGTAGTGTGCATAAAGACACTGAAAAAACTGCAACAAATTACAAAAAAAAATTTTACCGGAAGTGAAAAACCGGAAGTTGGTACGCAGAACTGTTGTGAACCATACTATATGCTGATGTACCAAGTTTCATTCAATTTGATTATCAGGTACAGATGTTATTGAGCTTTCAAAAAAACAGGTGCTCCGGGGACCCCACACCACTTCGGTCACTATCGCTCAAAAACTAATCAGTTCCTTGTCATACATATTTGCATCTTTTTCCAAAGTGTCATCAAAATTCATTCCCGAACGAACGTTTTATGCTCCCAACAGACATAAAAAACATTGGGTAAAAATCACCTGTTGTATGGTGGACCCCCCAACCGTTTATCCAATGTACTCCAAAAGCTGATAAAATCTTTCTCATGATACTTGAAAGCTTTTACCAACGTTTCATGAAAAGCGACCGGTAATTGTAGGCTACAGTAGGGATAAACACTTGAAAAAAAAAACTTTTTAACCGGAAGTGACAAACCGGAAGTTGGTATGCAGAAATATTGGAAACTGTACTTAAACCTTATATACCAAGTTTCAATAAGATTATAATCCGGGATTAAAAGTTATTCAAGATTTAAGCTTAGAGGTGTTCGGGAGACCCCTGCCATTTTGTCCAAAATTGAAATGAATCCAGATCTTCCATTTTCAAGTGAACTTGTATCATTTGCCAAAGTTTCATCAAGATCCTAAGCAGAAAGGTCACTCACACACCCACACACCCACACACCCACCCACCCACGCACATACAGTGCAGTTACCATAAACAGCTATGTATAAGATTTTCACTTCAAGTGACATTTTATGTGTCATTTTTGATCAATGTAGATGTAATCGACATTTACTATCGACATTAACGATTAAACATTTATTTTGTTATGCGTTCATGGTCTGGCAATATAAAGACTTTATGATTATTATTTTTGATATTGCGTTCTTTTACATTCACGAAACCCTTGACGAGCGAATTTTATTCGCACTTGCCTGAATTTTGTTTAATTGCTGATCTTTGGGTGTAACAACCTTACGTAATTCAGTTTATTGATATACAAGTTAACGTGATATATGATATACTAATACTACTGACTGTGAAACATCACTATAGTCGTCAAGGTAATATCTTAGAGATGCTGGCAGATGAACTCTAGTTAGTCAACGCTAGAATTCTTAATTTTGGTTATAAAGTGTTTTTTTAAAGATGATGAACCAGTGTGATTGTTCAACAAATTTAGATGCTTTTTTCCAATTAAATCGATCTTTCTCTTCATCTATTAGTTTACGACATAAACTTCTCTCTTTTCGGTATTGTCAAATAAATATATTGATTAGTTTTGTTTTAATTGAGCTTTCGAAAAGTTTTATTTTTAACTTTTATTGCTCTTTTGCATTTACTAAAAACCATAGATCAGCCTTCGGAATGATCAATTTGTTAGGAATTTATATATTTATTAGCAATAGTTTTTGAGTTTTTGACCTTGAAATACAATCATCCTTTTAAAATATGTACTACTTTTTAATAATTTATACACGAAGTCTAGTTTTGTGAAGTTCTTTCCATTGAAATTTACACCAGTGGTGGTATGATTGGATAAAAAAATTGATTCGGAAATATTAGAACTATTCGGAAATTTAAAATGGCATATGATTGAAAGTGTTTTTCGAATATTTCTGTCGAAAAAATTTTCGGATCCTTTTTGCTTGTCGAAAATTTATGTTTGACGTTTTGTTAAATTATGTTATACACAAAACAAATGATAAATACCTATATTAAAAAGATTTTGACATTTCTAAATTCTGTACTAAATGGGTGCGTTTATATGAGAATCGAAAATATGTATTACGAAACATTTCAATCATATGTCGGAAAAAAATTTGTCATAATATTTTCGATTCGAATAAAAATTTCCGATCAAATTCAATCATACCATACCAGTTCTGTAAATTGAGCCATTAGAAAGATATAAATTCGGAACAAAAATCACTTAAATTTAAATCCCTTCAATTTAATTAACAGAATCAATACTAATGTGTTAAAAAAGCAAACAAATAAAAACAAATCAGAGGTTGACAATAAAGAATTAATTAAACTTCAATGAAAATTATATCTCTACAATAAAAAAAAATAATTATTTATGTATCAAATGTGTAATAATTATTTATGTATCAAAAAAAAAATAATTATTTATGTATCAAGTTATAAATTGCAACCCGAGTGAGAATTTTTTGCCCATTAGTCGAGGCTGGAATTAATTTTACGTCTATGGTACATACAAAATTTTTTGCACTTCTTATTATTAACCAGCGGATACCTCAAGGGCTTTGCCTCCTCCTATCCCCTGCACGCCAACACTCTCTTCCTCTTTTCATCCAGTTTTGATACAATTATCATAATCCAACCTCTTCTAATCTTTTCTAGATGTACCTTACAAAAATACATTGTGAGGTGTACTATTTATACGAAATATATAAGCACAAATTGTTGGAAATAATAAGATAATACTGAAAAGCAGCTTTTATTTTTCCTTGTTTCATTTACAGAAATGCAAAAATAATGATGGAAAACTTTATATGATTTTTAGCACTACCTGTTAAATAAATAATTAATTTTCATATTAGCATCGAAATGATATTAATTTAAACGAAGCGGCTAAAACACAACAGCAATAATTTAAAAAAACTACATTATCGATAAATTTAAATGCCGTAAATTTAATTTTAATGAATAGAAAGGAATGATTTTTATCTTTTATAAAAAAAATAATAAAAAGACATTAAAAAATAAATATGTAAAGGGTTCGGGTTGAATCATAGACCAACAACTAAATTTTGTATTGAATTGTTTGAACTTCATATTAGCTGCATATCATGAAACCGTGTGATCCGGATCCGCTTAAGTTTTACATGCAAACTGAGATCCAAAAACAAAGTTGCATCTCATTTTGCATTTACAACTTAAGCGGATCCGGATCATAAAGTTTCATGAAATGCAGCTATTATTAAATGTATAAAATGTTTTTGCACCAAAAATATCAAACGTTTTTAAAAAATGTCAAAAATTTATATTTTGATTCCTGTCACAATAGCGCTACAAAGAGGAGATAAGAATAGTATATATTATTGAATTAGGAGCTAAAGTGCTACTTTTTGTGTTGAGTCTATAGTTATATAGTTATAGCTGTGTCTACAATTATAGACAAAACACAAAAGCCTTTCAATTCAAAATTCAATAATCCAATCAAAATGGTTGTTATTTTTTGTTGTCATAGTTTTGTTGTCATAGAAAAAAATCCCAAATATTCCAAAAATATGGAAAGAAATGGCGACTTTTTCTGCCGCCGTAAAAATATGAAATCATACTTCACTGCCGCCGTAAAAAAAATAAAATGTGGTAATTTACAGTCGCTTTGATAATACGTAAAAAAGTAAGACTTTAACCTTCTCCTTAGCGGCAGTAATATTAAACTTTACAACTCTTTCCCGAAAAAATCAAAACCAAAAATTTACATCGGCTTTCATACAAAACACAACAATAATCAAATTTTTGCCATTTTTGATTTCTTTATATGTTTTAAGCATTATACGTGAATTGTTTTTATATATTCTGGTCTACTAAAATCTGTCAAAGCATTAAATAAAATTAACTTTATCGAAACTTGAAAATAAACAAACAACCCGAAAAATATTATAAATGACAGATACAATATCTTCACTATAACAATTATTCCGCAGAAAAGAAATTGGATTAGTCACAAAAATGTTATTTGAATACTTTTATTAATTTATAATTTTATTAATTCATATTTCATTGTTAGAAAAACTAAAATATTCGTGGTCATCATCAGCTGGTATAGGTTGATTATTTAATAATTTCACTATTATTAGTATAATAAAAATGTGATTGGGCAAATTGAATGATGTCATTACATTTTAGAGAATTTTATCGCGTTAAATTGGAACAAAAATAAAGCAAACAATTTTCCATGAAATTGTTCATGTTTTTGCTACTAAACGATTTAAGTTTGTTTATGAAGTATTTAATAATATAAATCAAGCATAATCAACCGACCACTATAACTAATATTAATGGTGATTGATCTTCTGTCAAATCGTTTTTTTGTTTGTTTGTTTTCCTTTATTTCTCTGAGAGAGAAACCGGTTTGTCTTCCCAAAGACGTGCATAAATTTTTCATTTGATTCAAAATTGTACAATTATTGCGAGTTTCTTTTAAATCTATAAGAAAAAAACCTACCACAAAAAAATAATAGTTTCTCCCTCACTGCTACTATATAAAAAGAAATAAGAAAAATGACAGATTAGGATTTGATTCTAACCAAATATATAAATTTTAATCTTTTATCTATTAAAAATAAACTACACAATAATGAAAAGTTGGTCGCCAGCTAGTTTTCATAATATACTTTCAGGATGTATACATAACTTAAATATTTGCACATTTGCATTATAAAATAATAAAATGTTCACTATTATAAAATCACTGGAAATAACACAATAAATGTAAAATACTCTCGTAATTATTTTCATTCATTTTATAAAAATTAGCACAACTAAAAATAATAGATTGTACTTTTTGTTTCGTTTTAAATTATTTAATTGTTTTTAATTTATAATTTAATACAATAGTTGGTTGTTGTAAATAAACAGAAATGCAAATGGCGAAATGAGAAATTGAATATGACATTTTAGCAAACACGATTTCTTATGTCTCTCTTCATACAATTTTAAAGTTATGTTCTCTCTATATTTATATATACTCTAAGAGCATAATATACAAAAGTCTTCTTGCACATATGGGTCCAAAAGCAAAATAAAAATTTCGAAAATTTCCATGCAAATAGGGTTACCAACTGAGTATTTTTCACCCGGAGACTCAGGGTTTGCTGGCAAATCTCCGGGCTCAGGGTTTGGAAGGCAAATCTCCGGGCGAAATAATAATTACATAAAAAATTAAAAATGTCCAATTTCTTTCAATTCACATAAACAGAATTCGTTTGAAAACAAAAAACACGAAACTCTGTGTATTAGAAAACGGCAGAGTTTAGTTTTGCAATGAGTTTTTTGGTTATTTATGTTGGTTCATTGGATATTTTGTTTTTTCATATTACGTATAAGCTAATTGATGTTTTATGTCTATATTGGGTTAATGTTAATAGTTTTTTGTTGTTAGTTTTGAATGGTTCTGACATTTGAATTTAATTAGTTGCCCATATAAAACTGTGCGTATTTTACTGTTAAATAATAAATATCAGTCAATTGAAAATAATCCCAAACAAAACAATGACAATAAAAGAAAATGTTATTACATCTCGTTCAATAACGAGTGGTTGAAAAATCAAAACTATGAGGGGCTCGAAAAAGTTAACGAGTTTACAGGAAAATGCAAATTATACTGTATTAATTTCATGGAGATTAAATTAAATTAAGTTTTTATCATATATATAATACACAAGCCACGAAAAAGCGTAGCCATAGTAAAGACGAGAATACAGAAGAGAAAGAAGAGAATAGAAAAAGATATCAAAAATCAAAAAAAACTAAAATAAACAAAAAAAAACGAAATTTTTTGAATTTCTTCAAACCCCCGATATAGAAGCCTAACTCATTTTTTGCACAAACAAAATCGTGACTCAATATAAAAAAAATTGAAAAAATCGCCATAACGCCAACTGGAAAAATAAAACTCCATATAAAAAAAATTCAAAAGGATTTATTCAAAAACACCATTTTTTTGCATATGGCAATGTTAATTGTTTATTGCAAATGGCTTGAATCAGTAGGGCTATGATTTAGGAGGTTTTGATTTCTTTCAAATTTTATTCTCATTTCAATTTCAATTTATGCTTTGCTTGCGGATAGACGTATTATTTTGAATTGTGATTTTATTTCAGGCTTAAAAAAATATTTGTTTTAAAATTTGTGCAAATGCACAGGGGTCCCCTAGTTGAATTATATTTTTGTATATTATAAAATCTCCGGGTCGCGCGCTTTCAAGAGTTGGTAACCCTACATGCAAAGTTGTGTTTTTTTATGTGGTACATAAAAATAACATTTTTCATATCGTCGCTTTAATAATGAAATGACGTATACGCAAAAGTATAGTTTCGAGATATTTGAGTTTAAAGTTTGATGTGCGCATGCATTTGCATGGACGTTAATTTATAATTTATTAATTTTTACCCCCAGTCATAAAATAATTCGAAAATGTAAAAACGTCAATTCAAAGATACCCTTATGGGGAATGCAGCGCACCTATTATATAAAAACAACGTATAAATAGCATACGTTGTTTCATTATTAAAGCGACGATATTATGCTTAATATATAGTCAATAAACAAATTAAAATTTGTTAACTGTAATATGCGGTTAATATATTGAAATCTTAATAATTAATCTCTACAAACATCAATCAATTCACTTAACTTACTCCTGACACAAACCAACTGAACAATTGATAAAAACAAAATCTTGTTCCACTAGTCTACGTCAGGTAGCAACACTAACGCGAAATAATCAATTAATAAATTCGAAAAACGAAACACAAAATCGAACAATCGATTTGGTTCAATGGAACATTTTTCCATCATTTTGGTTGGCGTTAAAAAGTATAAATGAGAACTTTCGAGTTGAAAATAACTAACAATAAAAATTATAAACTAATGATTTCGAGAAATTAAATTATTTTATAATTATATAGTCGTATTTTATATTATAATTATATAGGCGACAATAAAAAATCGAAATTGTGTACTTATATAAACATTTAAAGTTAATAGCTCTAATTATAATTATTACTGAATTAAAAATTATAATTGTGCCAAAGATAATAAATAAACAGTGTTGATAATTAATTATAAAGAATACTCAGAAGGATCTACAATTTACGATCTCATCAAGTACAATGAGAATTTTCTTAGACAATTTTTGAAATTATTCAAGTTGTGTTTTCTATACAATAATGTGAAAAGTTTGTGATGTTTTCTCATGAAACCCTTTTGCGTTGAACACTGGAACAAAAAAATTGGCGTTCCACTAAGCGCTCACAACTCTCAAAATGTTCCTTCTCCCGTTCTACGTTGACGACGACAGTCTCAAAAGGTGGCGACATAACATACTTTTATATGACGACTTTTATATGACATAACATGATGTAAAATAATTTTTTTCAAAATTTCTACTTTAAACCCCTCCAATGAACATTTGAAATTATAACATCCAAAAAAAATTGATTTTGATGTAGCAAAATCCCTACACCCATGAACTTTTTAAATTTTTTCTGTATTGTTCATAGATAAGGGGGGAGACAAAAAAAATTATATTTTTTTGATCATGTCATTGGGGGACATGATCACAAATAATTTTTTTTCAAAATTTTTACTTTAAGCCCCCTTCAATAAACATTCGAAATTATAACAACTAAAAAAATTTTTTGTTTCGATATAGAAAAATCCCTACACCCGTATTTTTAAATTTTTTCTTTTGTTTTGTTCGTAGATAAGGGGGAGGGGCGAAAATTCAATGAAACTTTTTTTTAAATATTTTCATCTTTTTCGATTTTTCTAAACCAAACTCGATTCCATAATAAAAACTTCTGTTTTACTATTTTCTTATCTATGTCAATAAAATGTTGATAAAAACAAATATTCGAAATTTTTACCAACAGGAGTGGGAATACATTTAATAACTGTAAAAAATTTAAAGTTGATAGCACTTATAGTTTGTGAGTAAATCGATTATGTAGACATTCGGACGGACACCGGGGACAAATAGGGAACCGTTTTTACTTTTTCAAAGTACGGAACCCTAAAATTAGAAGTGTGTGAATAAGTGTTGAATATTTTTTCTTTTGTGAAACCTAGGGCTATCAACAAGTGTCACTCACCTGTTTTAATTTGTTTTTTCAATTT
Organism: Diogma glabrata; assembly: GCA_963693315.1. Classification (NCBI taxonomy): domain Eukaryota; kingdom Metazoa; phylum Arthropoda; class Insecta; order Diptera; family Cylindrotomidae; genus Diogma; species Diogma glabrata. The sequence goes on from OY856187.1 coordinate 186,410,854, forward strand.
ACCAGCCACTATCGGTCACTTGGTTGACTATCGGTTAATTGGCAAACCAGCGTGTTTATGGTTGTTAATATTTTGCTTAAAAACACTTTGACCTAGATGGAAGTCAAACTCTGGTCTTGCAATTTCGAGTCCAGCAGCCAAATTCTGTAAATATGAAGTGGTAAAGTGTTAAAAATTTCTTCATTTCGATTTTATCAATAATTTTTTATCATTTTACCATTTTTGCGATTCTATATGCGATTTGAGTGTTAAAAAATCTAATAGCTACCGCCGAACTATCAAACGTCAAAAATACATAAAATTTAATGTTTATTTTAACTTTTAACACAATTTAAACGTAAATGTTTAAACATTTAAATATATATATACATATTTTAGAAATTAAATTTGAAAAAATAATCTGTATTTAATTTAGATATGCAATTATAAAAAATCAAATCATGTAATGGTGTTTCTTGACGTCATGTCAATAACAACAAAAAAACGATTTCATTTCATTGCCAAACAAAACTTTATGGTTTTAAAACTTCACTCACTTAGATATTTTTGCGGTGGTGATAAAAAACTTATTACTTCAACCAGCGCTGTAGTTACGCAAGTGCAACAGGTGCAATCGCACTGGGCCCCATATTTTTTGGGGCCCCAAATAGTAAATACATTAGAAAAACTTCTCCAATAGTCAAAAAAATACCAAGAATTGAAAGAAAAAACAAAGATGAAAATTCAAAATGTTTAACTTTCAAACAAATCTAGTTAAATCTATGATTTCATTTAAAACAAATATTCATAAAATTCGGTTGCTTTTTTTGCTGTTTGTTTTAGAGGAACTTTTTCGAGGAAGCATTTAGAGGAAGCAACGAAAAACTGTTTGAGCCGAATAATGGTAATTTTTGGGAGTAATTGAATTGATTGCTGATTTTGTTCTAGAACTAAAAATGCATTTACAGTCAATAACTGAAACGGAAAAAAAGTACCATCATATTTTTCAACGATGGTTCAAAACGAAATTATCTTGCAACTAGCTTCTAGAGTTTTACATATATTAGTCAGTAATATTAAATCATCGAAGCACTTTTCCGTAATGATAGATTCTACACCGGATGTTTGCAAAAAAACCAGTTGTCCATTATTATTCGGTATATCAAAATAGCGGACCAAAAGCCAAGTGTGCAAGAAAGTTTCTTAAGCTTTGTAAATATATTGTCCTCAACCGGCGAAAATTTAGCACACGTCCTTATTGAGGAATTAAAAATATTATGAATCGAAATTGCTAATTGTCGTGGTCAGTCAGGAGAATATAATTAAGGGAGCAAAAAGTCGAATTTTAGAAATTAACAACAAAGAATGGTATACGCCATGTGGTGGACACAACATCAATCTAGTGATAGGAGATAGTGTTAAACACACTATTAAAAGTCAAAATTATTTCACTACATTAAATAATTTATACAAGATTTTTGCTGCATCGACAACGCGATGGGCCATTCAAGCAAAATATTTAAAAATTAATTTGAAGACCCCCAGCCATACTCGATGGGAATATCGCTTTAACAGTATAAAAGCCGTGAAATATCAGATAAACGAAATTAGTCTTGCATTAGATGAACTTAAGAATAGTTATCCAGATTGAAAAACTGTTGCTGTATCTTTAAAAAAACAAATAAACTCTTATGAATTTATTGTATTGACAACAATTTGGTATCAATTGTTATCAAAGCTTCACATCTTCAGCCAATTGCTTCAACGAAAAGATATGGCAATCAATATTGCATTACAACATACAAGGGCTATGTTATTATCGCTTGCTGACTTAAAAAACAATTTCCAAGAGCTTATAAAAGAAGCACAAGAAATATCGTTAGCAATAAATGTAATAGCACCGTTCACCGAACGGCCTGCACGTGATACCCAAATACTAACAAGTAGAAACAGAGAATGTTTGGATAAATCACCAGAACCTAGCCGAGTACGTATTCTCAAAAGATTAGCTGACTATTGTTATTATACAGACCCAATAAATACAGCAAATGATAAATATGACAATATAGATGCTATTAGTACAGATGATATACCAAATTTAAGGAATTGAACTCCCAAAAGAAGAAATTGAACCAATTCAATTTTGTGTTGATATTGATATAGGTGAGCTCATTCCTGAAATTGACGATGAATGTAGCCATCTAAACCTTACTGCTGAAAATAAATTCAAACAATCTTATTTTAATAATTTAATCGATACAGTGATAAATTCACTGCAAGAACGATTTGAATCGTATAGTTCTTTAAATGAAATTTTTGGTTTTCTTTTCGGTAATAAGAAGCTAAAAACTATGAATACAAATGAATTCAATACTAATTGTACATATCTAGTCAAACACTAAGAAGAGGATATTGAAGACGTGGAGTTCAAAACTGAACTTTCTATTTTAAGATATATTTTAGAAGATAATTATACTATTATAGAAAATTTGGAATTCATTCTAGAAAGGAATTTGGAAGAATTATATCCAAATGTATGGGTCATTCTCCTGAAAAGGGGTAGTTTGAAAAAACAAATTTTTGAATTTTAAACATGTAATAAAAATCGTTATTATTATGTTTTCTATTAGATAATTACTTGCTGTATTAAGTCATACTATTGGCCCAGATCATATTTGAGAAATTTTAAGAAAAAAAAACTTTTAAATCTTTACTTGTCCACATATGTGATGGTGGTAATAAACAACTACTACCATAGTGATAATAAACAATTATTATGTCTAAAGAAACCTGATTTTCGATCCGCCAAAGTGTACTGCTTGTAGTTCCTCAGAATATTTGCAGTTATAATTCTGTGAAAAATCACAGTGTGTAAGGATTTCATTTTCCGACAAGCTTTTCTTAATTTTGCTTATAACATGATAATAATGTAAGTTAATTTAAGTTTTATCAACAAAAATCATTTATAAATATTAAAGATCACACTATTATTGTTTGTGTCACGTCTGTTACTTAGCTGTCCCGACGGAGACATTGAATGTCCACGGACGTGATGTCCACGGATGTGATAAATTCATTAAAAACATTCTGTGAATGATTACATTTTGGCTTTAGGAAGTTGTTCTTTGAAATGTATTATATATATAATTCACTTTTACTATAACTACAATAAAAATTTAAATTTAGTAATTACTTACAGAATTATGATGTCCACGAATGTGACTCTATGATCTTGTCCTACTTAAAATTTTGATGTTCTATGGCAAATTGAACACTATTAGAACACTCAACCTGCTAACAAAAGCTCTCGAAAGCTAATATGGCTGACTGACAATTTATAAATCATAGATTTGGTTCTTGTAATGCCATCTATGACGAAATAGAAGAAATAAACATTTTGTCCACGGAAGTGACTGAAATTCTTGGGACATTCTAGTTTCTGCTGTAAAACTGATTTTGTTAATCTGTTCATGATAAAGGTTTGAGGTACAATAAGTAGACATATTTATTTATTTCATACAGTATATTTTTTATTTTCAATGTAATTATTATTTTGATTTTGAATATTATTATTTTAAAACTTCAGTCTTGGGACAGTCCACGGACGTGATTTATCACGTTTCGAGATCATATTTTTCAATAAAAATAAAACTAAATTGCTTCTTTTATACTGTTGCTTAATTCTATTAGAAACACGTTGCAATTTCCACTAGCATACACAGAATTTGTAAAATTATTTACATAAGAAAAATTGCTTGGACATAAGATGTACCCTTTTTGGAGAATCACCCATATATCGTTTATAGAATAATTTTAACAATACCAATAACCGTTGCTCATTGTGAACGGTCGTTTTCAAAACTGAAATTAATTGAAAATTATTTACGGTCAACAATGTCACAAGAAAGGCTTTCTGGATTAGCAATACTGTCAATTGAAGATGCAACAGCCAGAACAATTAATTATAATGACATAATTGATGAATTTGCCAGCAAAAAAGCTAGAAAAATTCCTTTATAATTTCTGCATATTTTTTTTAAGTAAAAACCTATAAATATGAATTCAATAACATTTAAAAAAAAAATGTTTTATTGTCTGCGACTGCATAGGGCCTCTTAAAGACGCTGTGCACAGGGCCCCTAAAAGTTAAACTACGGTGCTGACTTCAACGCTTCATAATTACATAATTTGTCTGCAGCTTGCTAATAACTAGACCACTTAACACACCCGGAAAATTTATCAACAGTTTTTTTGTTTTTTTAGGTAGATTTCATATAAAAATCTACCTATTGCAATGGGCTTCATCTCGGAATTTCGGAAAAATTTTTGTGCCAAACGACTATATATGAAAAGCGGAGACGAAAAAACAAAAAAAAAAAAAATTTATATATACAGTAAAACTCGCTTTTAGCGTACACCATATATAAAGTACACTTGGTCTATAGAGTACAGCAAATTTTTTTCTTACATCTATAAAAATTTTACGAACAAATTATCCTTCTTATAAGGTACCTCGGCTTATAAGGTTATAACGTACACACGTCTAGTCCCGTGAACTATTTTTCTATGTAATTTGCCCAGTTTATAAAGTACGAATAGAAAATAAAAATACAAAATAAACATAAAAATTTAAAAGTCGTAAGTATTCGATGCTTTACGATATTCATTATTTTTCTACGAAATGTTTCTGCTTCCTTTCATTAATTTGTTGTGGTTCATGGGTTAATTCGCAAGCAATTGTTGAGAAAATATTTGCTAATTTATCAGTTCGAATTTTTTAATGCTTTCAATCATGTTTTATGAAAATGCTAAAGGTGCGATACGGTCCAAATCAAATTAAAATGTAAGTGATCACTTTAGCCAATAAATTAAAATGTTTGGTCGATCAAACGAAGTCTTTCTCAAGTTAGGGTAGGGTCGAAGTCGATCAAACGAAGTCTTTCTCAAGTTAGGGTAATGTTTGGACTGTAGAAAAATTTCTTCAATTGTGCGCAATCGGTTAGAAAATAAAGCAGTTTGTTTGTTCATTGAAACGTAAAAAAATTAGATGTGTTAAATTTCACAAAGTAGAGGAAGCCGTTAAAAATGGATCAATACTAAATAGAATCTGAGTATGATGATTTATAGAAATTCGAACAATATTTTATTTTTGGTCTACGGGAGTGACGATAATGCCTACTCCAGTCCCTGCTATTGACATATATATGAGCTAACGTTAGATATCACATATCACTAACAATAGGTGAGATATTATTAGCCAAGGTGTTATCTTAAGGGTGCTGCCAGATGAACTCTATTGTTATGGAATATATTTCGATGATGGCACTCTATTTTGTTTTTTAAATAAAAAGTGTTATGTTATAAGAGTTACAATATGTGTGACAAAAGCACATAGATACCTGGTAAGATCTAATTAGCACAACAATATGCGTTCTGAGGTGTCGAGAACCCTTTTTTTTCAAACCTTAGTGGATCGAAGGCACTCGTGACTATTGATTCGGGCAAAGCATTCCATTTGTACGATGTATGGACAAAGAAATCCCTCTTCATTTTATCACTATGGCAATGAGTGACCAGTAAAACACCATTGACTATTGACAGGTAAAACAGGGTAAAAAATATGGTTGACGCATGATGGATCCGATTTCATCCGAGCACTGCTGGTGACGATGTTTATAAAAAACACCGAGATCAGAGAATTAAGATTTGAAGTTAAGTTTCAATCACAACTCGTGTAGCACGTTTTTGAACAGAGTTCAAAAGAGTCAGGATGGAAACAGATGCAGCACCCCAAACTTGACAACAATACTCCATATAAGGACGAATTTAAGACTTACAAATGTGGAGTAATTAATATGGAGTAAAATATTTTTTACATCTATTGATAACTAAGTTTTCTTGGCACGCTCTTTGCCATCACCATTATACGATCATTCTAGAGTAAGTCGATAAACATTTTGACGACCAATAAAATTTTTCTCATTCGTTTATTTGTTTGTCACACACACTAATCAAAATATCTTTGGCAAACTCGGTCGTTGATCTGGCAACAATCAATAGCCATGTTTTGGTGGAGTTAAAATTGAACATATTTCAGCCACCCCAATTGGAAACTTTTTCCAGGCTATCATTTACATTTATGGCAGCGTCTTTCCGGGCGGGCTTTATTCGTTCATGCATTTTCCCAAGATAGGAAAACGAACGACTTGTGCAGTGTACTATCTTCTGCAAAATTATTAATTAGGTTACTGATGATTTTCATTTCATATAAATTAAAAATAAAGTGATGACAAAACTAAGCCTTGGGGTAAATCAGCGTTAATTATTTTAGACGCAGAAGAAAAGCCATCGATGGATACCGAAATGTATCGGTCGGTGAGAAAGTTTTGAATAAACTACACAACTGCGGGGTTAAATCCGTACGCTACGCGCTTGCTGATCACGTTTGCAGCCCTGATTGGATCAAATGCAAATTGACGACCAAATTGTAATAAAAGTGGAAAATATTATTCAACTTTGCCTTAAACAACAGAAAATTACTGATTATTTTTCAGTAAAAAAATTGTCCATCGAAGCTTAATCTGAGTAGCCACATATGCAAACATTCTTATTCGAAAATATTAACATACATATGTTTATGTAGCATCGGTTTGATTAGCTTTAACATAATTATTTTTTGATAATGAATTGTTTTTAAACTGTATGTTGCTATTTTTTTGTGATCGCTTTTATATCAATTAACATGTAGTAAATAATTTCATATGAAATACAATGATGTAATAAGCATAACAGGCAAATTTGCTTATACTTTTTTAATTTTTCTGGATATAACGTACCATGGTGTATAACGTACGCTTACGTCGGTCCCTTGACCGTACTTTATAAACGAGTTTTACTGTATATATATCTTATATATATAAAAATCACGTGTCACGATGTTTGTCCGCGATAAACTCCGCAACAACCAAACCAATCTTAATAAAATTGTGTTCAGTGTGTGTATAATGGTCCAACTTGAGAGATAGGATAGTTTTTATGTTGATTAAACGCCTAAATATTTTTTAATTACGAATTAAATGTTAAATATGGATAGTTCATAAGCAAACTTTCAGATGGCGGCGTAAATTAATTAATTTACTGTCAAACCTGCTTTATCGACTTTTCAATCATCCATGTAGGGCCCATATAGACTATCATATGCTATTGAGCGATTATTTTGTTCCGGTATTTGCTGCAATGGCACTGCAAAAGGGGGAAAAGAAACGACATTCAATAAAATTTATATGGGATTTCATACAAAACACAACTTGAATAATTTTAAAAATTATCTATGAAATTTCTCATTTTGCTACAATTAAATAATTTAAATTTCTTTTGGCGCTGCAAAAGGGGGAAAAGAGAATAAATTCAATAAAATTTATATGGGATTTCATTCAAAACACAACTTGAATAATTTTAAAAATTTTCTATGAAATTTTTCATTTTACTACAATTAAATAATTTAAGTTTCTTTATGTACTATTACTGACAATTACTGACAATATTGAGCATCTTATATATATAAAAATCACGTGTCACGATGTTTATCCGCGATAAACTCCGCAACAACGTAACCAATCTTAATAAAATTGTGTTCAGTGTGTGTATAATGGTCCAACTTGAGAGATAGGATAGTTTTTATTTTGATTTAATTCCTAAATATTTTTTAATTGCGAATTAAATGTTCAATACGGATGGTTCATAAGCCTACTTTCAGATGGCAGCGTAAATCAATTTATTCAATTCATAGTAAACTTCAACATCTGTATAAAGCCGTGCATTCACATACAACAGAAACAGAAACCGAAACTGAAACTGAAAATTTTCAGTTTCTGTTTCTGTTTCTAATTTGGTTGACGGTGGTGAATAATATCAGAAACGGAAACCGAATTTTGTTTGAGTTTGTGAATTTGTTATCCATTATGAATAATAAAATTGAAGAATAACAAAAACAAGTAATTTGTATTTATTAAACCTATTTATTAAATTCAAAATTCAAAGCTTTTGTTATCACAATTCAACATAATAATTAATATTATGTGACAGTTTCTGGTCATGTGACAGTTTCGGTACTAAAACAATTCAATTTTAATTGTTTCCGTTTCAGACAAAACAGACGAATTTTCCGTTTCTGTTTCTGTTTCTAAATTCGGTTTCTGTTTCAGTTGCTCTCAAATTTGTATGAAATTCGGTTTCTGTTTCTGTTTCCGTTGTATGTGAATGCCCGGTTTAGGGCCATTATTAGACTATCAAATATGTTTTAGTAAAGAAAGTTTTGTTTTATTTGATAATAAACGAAAAGCGTATTATGCTAAGTCAAAACCTTTCTTTATTAATCATAGAAGTGTTAGAATGTATCGAAACCTGTAAAAAATATTTATGTATTGGTTCTTATAAAGTTTGAATAAAAATAATGTGGTTTTCTTTCTTTTCACTTTTCTAAATCAATTTATAAATTAGGATCTGAAAAGAACAAAAAACAAAAATTGATGTGAAATATGGTTTTATTAGTGATATTAAATGCGGTTGTCTACTTATAAATTTGAAAAATTTCTGCAATATTCTGCAATTGCGTATTGAAATATTTATAAAAGATTCAATTAATTTGTAAATAAAATAATTTTGTTTTATTCATTCATATTTGTTTTCAATTTAAATTACTTCATTTTAGAGAAAAGCGTCTTCGTTTTTTTCTATGATGCATCTTTTTTCATCCGCCCAATGAAATATAGTATTTTACTTTTAATAAATCCATTTTGGAGTTTTTTTTATTTATTAGGAGTTCTTTTATTAAATGCTAGTTACATTATTGTATATATATATATATATTATATATTATATATATTATAAAACACAATAATTAATTCTTCAAAATTAAACAATTCAAAGTTATATAAAAATTTGTCGTTAACAAAACGATTATTTTTTAAATTTTCTTTGTTGATATTAGTAATGTCAAAAATATTTACGAAAAAATGCACATTTTTCTTTTTGATGTAAATCGAAAAAAAAATTGATTTTTTTGCATCAATAGAACAAAATTTTTGATTTACATCAATTTTAGGTAGATTTCATATAAAAATCTACCTATTGCAATGGGCTTCATCTCGGAATTTCGGAAAAATTTTTGTGCCAAACGACTATATATGATAAGCGGAGACAAAAAAACAAAAAAAAAAAAAAATTTATATATATATATATATATATATATATATATATATATATATATATATATATATATATATATATATATATATATATATATATATATATATATATATATATATATATATATATATATATATATATATGTATATAAACGATATGAGATATAACGAAAACGACCGGCACTCTCACGGTCGCATTTGTTGAGGTAGATCAAAAAAATTTTCTGTACTTTTGTGTTCTATTAATATCTTGGACAAGTTCGTGAATCAGCAAAATCCAACACGTGGTTAAGAAACTAGAGGCTTTTTTCTGAAAAAAATTGATTTTTTAAAACCGTTATAACGGCCGTTTGGATACTAATATTTCAAAAAATTTAACAAATTTAGAATCTTTGGAACCTTTTTTATCAATTTGTTTTAAAACTAGACCTCTGCAGTTAGAGGTTCCTGAGTGAACGGCTCCAACAAAAAAGTTTGCAAAAAAAAATTTTTTTTTGAAACAGCCGGCACTCTCACGGTCGCATTTATAAGGCCAGATCAAAAAACCTTTTTTAAAAATGTGCGTTTTGTTAATATCTTGGACAAGTTCGTAAATCAGCCCAATCCAACACATGGTTAAGAAACTAGAGGCTTTATACTAGAACAAAACTCTGTTTTTTAGATCCGTTATAACGGCCGTTTGGATTCTAATATTTTTAAAAACTTCATAAATTTAGAATTTTTAAAACCTTTTTAATCAGTTTCTTTCAAAAAAACGACCTCTGCAGTTGGAGGTTTCTGAGTGAACGGCTCCAACAAAAAAGCTTGTAAAACACAAAATGCGTTTGAATCAACCGGCGCTCTCATGGTTGCATTTGTGGAGCCAGTTAAAAAAACCTTTCTTAAAAATGTGTGTTTTATTAATATCTTGGACAAGTTCGTAAATCAGAAAAATCTGACACATGGTTAAGGAACTATAGGCTTTATACTAGAAAAAAAAGTGGTTTTTTTAATCCGTTATAACGGCCGTTTGGATACTAATATTTTTAAAATCTTCATAAATTTAGAATCTGTGGAAACATTTTGATCCGTTTCTTTTAAATATAAACCTCTGCAGTTAGAGGTTTTTGACTTGTTGGCTTCAACAAAAAAGTTTGCAACAATCCCCAACTACAATTTCCAAAAACCTTATAACAGTCAATGTCAACCTTATAACAGTCAAAAAATAAAAGATTTGAATAGAAGAAATTAATTTTTTTTCTTAGAAATAAACTATTTTGATATTTTGCAGTAATTGCACAACATATCATATAGAGTAGGTTTGTGTCATAAATTATCACACACATGTTCTGTGGTAGATTTTATATTTGTTTGTTGCAAAATTGGATAGATATAATTTTGCTTGTAGGTAGCTAATTTTCTTTTTAAAATTTGTTCGATATCTGTTTTAAATTAGTTTGTTTTGTTTAAACTAATCTGATACATCAGATTCTACTGGCACACAAAACTGTCTGATCTCGAAATCTACCTATTTCTAGCGGATGTACGTGCCGCTTGGACTTTTTTTTTATGGATTTGGGTGAAAAGAATTCGACATAAGAGTGAAAATTAAAGAAAACAATAATTTAAATTTATTTATTTTTTTAAATTTATCATTGATCTTTAATGTTAATTTACAAAAATCAATATCAAATTGAAAAATGCTCTTATTTGTATTGCTAATTAAAATAGAACGATTCCCGCTAGAAGTAAAAAAAATTGTCATCAAACCGGATGAAAAACTTTCAAAGTTTATTTTACAACTCTCCAATTTCAAATCAAATTTTTTTTATTGACCAATATATTTGATAGTGTGATATGCGCCTTATTAATTTGAGTTAGCCAATAGATGGAGCCGTATTTGTATTTAAAACGTTTTTAATGTCAAAATTTTGAAAATCCACTACGATTTGCTTTTTCCAATTGTCGTGTATTGTATGAAAAAATTTCATTTTATCCAAATTATGCTGTATATAGTTTTGAATTTTATTATTATTAACTACAAAAGAATAATTTTTTAAAATATGTAGTAGTTGCCATGAAGTTATATTAAATTATTTTTCTGTCCTTCTTTCACTAATCCTCTATCTACAATAATATTATGAACTTATATATTTATACATTTCAAAATTTCAAATGATCGTTTTTCGTTTAGACAGCGTAAAACTACTCCAAATAATAAATTAAAAATGAGTAAGTATTACTTAATTTGTTTAAAGATAGTAATTTTTATTTAAAATAATAATAATACGGCACAGATCTACTTTATCAGACGCCCTTCTTCGATTTTTTTAAAACCTGGGTATTTCAATGATATAAAACCTTAGATTATGATAAAACAGGATAAGTAATATTTTCTAAGTTGAAGTTTCTTTTATTAACATAAAGTAGTGTGCGAATTTAACGTGATAGTATTTGCATTGGAAAAACACAGTAGCCTAGAAATTTAAATATCATCGAGATTTTTCATTGCTTGACCAAATATGCTTACAAAATAACAGACTTATGTAGATATTGTGTATTTAGCATTTTTATCGATCGGAAAATGACCAACCTTATTCAATTTTATCTTATTTTTGTCAAAAGTATTTCGATTAAAATAAAACTGATAATATTAAAACTGAAAATTTGATCCCAACTAAAACTGTATCATGTACGCCTTGGTTTTGTTTTCATTTAGAATAACTTTAGAGTGAAATGGATATTATTTGATTGAATGTTTTTGGTTTTGTTTTTATTTAGAATGAAATTAAAATAAAATATATATTGTTTGGCAGTTATTTCTATCTGGCAATAAAAGAATAAAATTATATTTTTTTCTCTAAATGGAAAGAGATAACAATGCTGCATGGGACCCTGTATTTTTGTGTTTATTTTGACAGGAGCCTTTTCTTTTGTGGAAATTTTTTTCAATACGACATTTGAATTCAAAAAACAGCTTCAATTTTTTTTATAGTTTTACTAGCGGGACCCGGCGTGCTTTGCTACGCCTATAAATAAAGTTTGTGCGTATACATTTTGTTGACGTAGTAGCAATAATTTCAAAGAGTAGTAATGAGAAATGATTTTAAATGTGTGTATGTTTAAAATTTGTAAATGTGTTTGTATGCACCTTCATCGAATGAATTGTCGCGATTCTTACTGCCCTTGCTGATAATAAGATGACATCACGATCACAACTGTTTGCAACTTTTTTAGTAACCTACCGGTAAAGAAAGCGTATATTAAACCGCATGAGCACTGTGAAAATTTGTGAATCGATTTTTGTTCCGTATAATGTTCTATATAGAGACACACATGAAACCTTACACACCTGAAGACTTATTTGATCGGGTATTTTTTATATATCCTTTATTTTACATGCAATACTAATTTTTTATATTTTACTGGTCAACTAGACTGATCCTTTTACATTCATATTTAAAAAAAAAAAAGAAAATCATTTCTCATTACTACTCTTTGAAATTATTGCTACTACGTCAACAAAATGTATACACACAAACTTTATTTATAGGCGTAGCAAAGCACGCCGGGTCCCGCTAGTATATATATATAAACGATATGAGATATAACGAAAACGACCGGCACTCTCACGGTCGCATTTGTTGAGGTAGATCAAAAAATTTTCTGTACTTGTGTGTTCTATTAATATCTTGGACAAGTTCGTGAATCAGCAAAATCCGACACGTGGTTAAGAAACTAGAGGCTTTTTTCTGAAAAAAATTGATTTTTTAAAACCGTTATAACGACCGTTTGGATACTAATATTTTAAAAAAATTAATGAATTTAGAATTTTTGGAATCTTTTTTATCAATTTGTTTTAAAAATAGACCTCTGCAGTTAGAGGTTCCTGAGTAAGCGGCTCCAACAAAAAAGTTTGTAAAAAAAAATTTTTTTTTGAAACAACCGGCACTCTCACGGTCGCATTTATAAGGCCAGATCAAAAAAACCTTTTTTAAAAATGTGTGTTTTATTAATATCTTGGACAAGTTCGTAAATCAGCCCCATCCAACACATGGTTAAGAAACTAGAAGCTTTATACTAGAAAAAAACTCTGTTTTTTAGATCCGTTATAACGGCCGTTTGGATTCTAATATTTTTAAAAACTTCATAAATTTAGAATCTTTGAAACCTTTTTAATCAGTTTCTTTCAAAAAAAAGACCTCTGCAGTTGGAGGTTTCTGGGTGAGCGGCTCCAACAAAAAAGCTTGTAAAACACAAAATGCGTTTGAATCAACCGGCGCTCTCACGGTTGCATTTGTGGAGCCAGATCAAAAAACCTTTCTTAAAAATGTGTGTTTTATTAATATCTTGGACAAGTTCGTAAATCAGCAAAATCTGACACTTGGTTAAGGAACTATAGGCTTTATACTAGAAAAAAAAGTGTTTTTTTTAATCCGTTATAACGGCCGTTTGGATACTAATATTTTTAAAATCTTCATAAATTTAGAATCTGCGGAAACATTTTAATCCGTTTCTTATAAATATAAACCTCCGCAGTTAGAGGTTTTTGACTTGTTGGCTTCAACAAAAAAGTTTGCAACAATCCACAACTACAATTTCCAAAAACCTTATAACAGTCAATGTCAACCTTATAACAGTCAAAAAAACAAAAGATTTTAATAGAAGAAATTAATTTTTTTTTCTTAGAAATAAACTATTTTGATATTTTGCAGTAATTGCACGACCTATGATATAGAGTAGGTTTGTGTCATAAATTGTCACACACATGTTCTGTGGTAGATTTGATATTTGTTTGTTGCAAAATTGGATAGATATAATTTTGCTTGTAGGTAGCTAATTTTCTTTTTAAAATTTGTTTGATATCTGTTTGATATCTGTTTTGTTTAAACTAATCTGATACATCAGATTCTACTGGTACACAAAACTGTCTGATCTCGAAATCTACCTATTTCTAGCGGATATACGTGCCGCTTGGACTTTTTATATATCCTTTATTTTACATGCAATACTAATTTTTTATATTTTACTGGTCAACTAGACTGATCCTTTTACATTCATATTTAAAAAAAAAAAAGAAAATCATTTCTCATTACTACTCTTTGAAATTATTGCTACTACGTCAACAAAATGTATACACGCAAACTTTATTTATAGGCGTAGCAAAGCACGCCGGGTCCCGCTAGTATATATATATAAACGATATGAGATATAACGAAAACGACCGGCACTCTCACGGTCGCATTTGTTGAGGTAGATCAAAAAAATTTTCTGTACTTGTGTGTTCTATTAATATCTTGGACAAGTTCGTGAATCAGCAAAATCCGACACGTGGTTAAGAAACTAGAGGCTTTTTTCTGAAAAAAATTGATTTTTTAAAACCGTTATAACGGCCGTTTGGATACTAATATTTTAAAAAAATTAATGAATTTAGAATTTTTGGAATCTTTTTTATCAATTTGTTTTAAAAATAGACCTCTGCAGTTAGAGGTTCCTGAGTAAGCGGCTCCAACAAAAAAGTTTGTAAAAAAAAATTTTTTTTTGAAACAACCGGCACTCTCACGGTCGCATTTATAAGGCCAGATCAAAAAAACCTTTTTTAAAAATGTGTGTTTTATTAATATCTTGGACAAGTTCGTAAATCAGCCCCATCCAACACATGGTTAAGAAACTAGAAGCTTTATACTAGAAAAAAACTCTGTTTTTTAGATCCGTTATAGCGGCCGTTTGGATTCTAATATTTTTAAAAACTTCATAAATTTAGAATCTTTGAAACCTTTTTAATCAGTTTCTTTCAAAAAAAAGACCTCTGCAGTTGGAGGTTTCTGGGTGAGCGGCTCCAACAAAAAAGCTTGTAAAACACAAAATGCGTTTAAATCAACCGGCGCTCTCACGGTTGCATTTGTGGAGCCAGATCAAAAAACCTTTCTTAAAAATGTGTGTTTTATTAATATCTTGGACAAGTTCGTAAATCA
This sequence comes from Diogma glabrata, assembly GCA_963693315.1. Taxonomy (NCBI): domain Eukaryota; kingdom Metazoa; phylum Arthropoda; class Insecta; order Diptera; family Cylindrotomidae; genus Diogma; species Diogma glabrata. The sequence goes on from OY856187.1 coordinate 186,425,993, forward strand.
GCAAAATCTGACACTTGGTTAAGGAACTATAGGCTTTATACTAGAAAAAAAAGTGGTTTTTTTAATCCGTTATAACGGCCGTTTGGATACTAATATTTTTAAAATCTTCATAAATTTAGAATCTGCGGAAACATTTTAATCCGTTTCTTATAAATATAAACCTCCGCAGTTAGAGGTTTTTGACTTGTTGGCTTCAACAAAAAAGTTTGCAACAATCCACAACTACAATTTCCAAAAACCTTATAACAGTCAATGTCAACCTTATAACAGTCAAAAAAACAAAAGATTTTAATAGAAGAAATTAATTTTTTTTTCTTAGAAATAAACTATTTTGATATTTTGCAGTAATTGCACGACCTATGATATAGAGTAGGTTTGTGTCATAAATTGTCACACACATGTTCTGTGGTAGATTTGATATTTGTTTGTTGCAAAATTGGATAGATATAATTTTGCTTGTAGGTAGCTAATTTTCTTTTTAAAATTTGTTTGATATCTGTTTGATATCTGTTTTGTTTAAACTAATCTGATACATCAGATTCTACTGGTACACAAAACTGTCTGATCTCGAAATCTACCTATTTCTAGCGGATATACGTGCCGCTTGGACTTTTTTGTAATGAAATAGATAAAATTAAAAAATAATTTAATTAAAACAAATCTTCTGGTCAAAACAGCCAAAACTCAAAGCATTAGTTTGAACACCCAAAAGCTTAATAATTTAATAGAAAAAATTTGTTTAAAAACAATCAAATAATGAAAAATAGTTAATTTTATAAACATTTGCTAAACATTTTACGTGACCACTTGGATGACCACATTTTACGTGACCACAGTTAGATCATTAAGTAGCAGACGTGCAGTTGACCCGGTGGCGATTAGCATTGTGAAGCAATATTTTTTTTTTTAAATAAAATGTGTTGTGTAATAGGGTTTAGAATATGTGTCACAACAACACATAAATACCTTTTAAGACCTAGACCTGGGTCCCACAACAACTGGCGTTCTAAGGTGTTGATTAACGCTTTTTTTAAACCTCTGCGGGTTGAAGCCACCTAAGACTAAGGGTTGCGAAAAACTGCAAACGGCAAAATATTATCATTAGTTTTCCTTGTACTGGCTGTTCACTGACTGTGAACTTGAGTTTACATTTTTTCGCCATCAAAAATTAATTCCACCTGTGTAACTTATTAATTTTTTCAGTTTCTTTAGTTGAAGTGTGGTGGATTATTGAAGAATTTAAAAAAACGTAAAAGTCTTCCAGATTTGGGCGGGGATTGAGATGTAGACGTCTATATAGTAGACGTCTTGTGTTCCTCTTGTAGATAAAAGAAACAACATAAGGGAATTTTACTACAAAACTTTTTCAACTAAACAAAAAGGATCTTTTTTTCGGAACACAATCGTAATTTTATCTTATTAATATTTTTATTTTGGTAACACAGTAACTGTATGACCAAAATAATTTAACAAATATTAATCTAAATCAAATTCAAATAAATATTTAATAATAATACTTCAAAAAAAGATTAAAATTGACATTTGATAGGCAAATAATTTATACTTATCAATTGTTTGCTTTAAAAATATTGATTTATCTATAATAACAGCAACGAGAAAAAAAAATTAGGAAATGTTGTCATAATGGAAATTCAACATTCTAGATATGTAAACAAACAAGATTTTATTGGTTCAACAATAAAAATCTCGCGGTATAATTACCTTACCCCAATGATTTTATCTTAACCTAAAAAATATTTCGGGTTGTTTTTGAAATATAAATTCTACATTTCTCAGCAATGATAAGTTAATAGTAGATTTTTATACAAGTAGTAAAAACGTTTTTACCACGCGTAGAAAACGCTATTTTTTCTACGCTTGTAAATATAAATGATAATACATATTTACAAATTCATCTACTAAAAACTTACAAAACGACATATCTAAATTTGACTGTGTAAAAGATAAACAAGATTGTATTTATATAATAGCATTTTTACCAGTGTAAAATAATGTTGTTATTGTGTTCGCCTACAGATGGAATAAATAAAAGGCGAACACAATAATAACATTATTTTACCCTGGTAAAAATGCGATATGTAAATACAATCTTATTTATTTTTTACACAGCCAAATTTAGATATGTAGTTTTGTAAGTTTTTAGTAAATGAATTTGACAATATGAATAATGAAAATAGTTCAAATATTTTCTCTAAAAACTTTTACAGATATTACAGATATTTTTTTTACCGACTGAAAGTCATCGTTTAAAGTATAAATTTAAAAAATTGTAGGTAAAGTTTCAATTAAAAACAAATAAAAATAAATTTTTTAATAAAATTTATTTATTTATTTAATAAATTTTTTTGGCGGAAAGAACTCAGAGAATATATTTTATATCTGACCGTTAATTATCGGAGGAAAAAATTATACGATATATCTGATACAAATTTTATTTTATCGCTCCGATTTCTGCGATATAGAAAAAAACCACACGCATTATTAGTGTAATTAATTAATTACACACAATTGATATAATGATTAGTTTCGATTCGATTCGATCAAAATATTCAATCCCTTCAAAATACTGCGATATTGACAGAAATAAACACAGCAGCCGAAACAACAACAGAAACAGTAAGACTGCGTTCCAATTAGTTGCTAAATTGTACTAATAACTAAACTGCTAAATCTAAATTTAGTTTTACAAAATTACCGAATTTTAATTCAAATTAATATAATCAAGTTGTCAGATATTGTTTAACGTATAAATTTCTATCAAATTATTTAGAAACAAAATGTTGATTTAGTCAAATAAAATAGTTGACTAAATTGATTTAGCACGTTTAGTAAAATTTAGCATCAATTAGAACGTTAACGGCCCATTTAACTAAAGTAATTCAACTCAAAACAATTCGTCTAAAAATCAAGTCTACTGAAACAATTCAACTAATAGACTGAGAGCTAGTGAACCCTTTGGGTAACGGACGTTCTGTTGGGCTAGATTTTTTTTTAGTGATAGTTCATGAAAAGTGAAGTACGGAAACCACAACCTGGCAGGCATCAGCCGTGTACGTCATCATCCCCTATATGTTTGAAAGTGTAAAAAAAATTAAAAAAAAACTTCCTCCTGTAAGCTTGAAATTTTTATATGATTTAGCTCACTTATTGTAGAGTATAAAATAAAATTGACAGGCGATTTTGAGGTGCACAAGTATCTGCCAGGCGAATCGAAAGGTGTTACAACCTGAACGGATATCAAAAACTTTTGTTTCTAAAAATAAATTTACTCAATGGGAAGAGCTGAAAGGACGATGTGTTCGATAACTGTACCGGAATTGTGTCAAAAAATCGTCAAGTGTGTCAAAACAAGGAAATTTGCATATTTTTGGCTTAAAAAACGTTCATTTTAAGTGATGCCGGATATAAACAATGAATTTGAAGAAATATTGATGGTCGAGAGTGGTATGTGATACCAAAAACTAGATTATTGCATTATAGGTTCCTCAAAAAATGTTGTCAAGTGTGTCAAAAGACAGATTTTTATTTATTTGTTTACCCAATTTTTCGGAAAAAAATAAAATCAATTATTTGTGTGACCTGAAATTTTATTATTATTATTGTGAATTTTGGCATTATAAGTTTGTCAAAAAAAATGCTGTAAAGTGTGTCAAAAGAAAGATTTTTATTTATTTTTTTACCCAATTTTTCGGAAAAAAAATAAAATTAATTATTTGTACGACCTGAAATTTTATTATTATTATTGTGAATTATGGCATCATAAGTTTGTCAAAAAATGTTGTCAAGTGTGTCAAAAGAAAAATTTTTATTTAATTTTTACCCAATTTTTCGGAAAAAAATAAAATTAATTATTTGTACGACCTGATATTTGATTATTATTATTGAGAATTATGGTGCCATAAAGTTTGTCAAAAAAATGTTGCCAAGTGTGTCAAAAGAAAGATTTTTATTTATTTTTTTCCCCAATTTTTCGGGAAATAATAAAATTAATCATTTGTACGACCTGAAATTTTATTATTATTATTGTGAATTATGGCATTATAAGCTTGTCAAAAAATTTTTGTCAAGCGTTTCAAAAGAAAGATTTTTATTTATTTTTTTACCCAATTTTTCGGAAAAAGTAAAATTAATTATTTGTACGACCTGAAATTTTATTATTATTATTCAGAATTATGGCATTATAAGTTTGTCAAAAAAAAGTTGTCAAGTATGTCAAAAGAAAGATTTTTATTTATTTTTTTACCCAATTTTACCAATTTTACCAATTTTACACAATTTTTTTATTTTGTACGACCTGAAATTTTATGATTATTATTGAAAATTATGGCGTAATAAGTTTGTCAAAAAAATGTTGTCAAGTGTGCCTAAAGAAAGATTTTTATTTATTTTTTTAGCCAATTTTTCGGACAAAAATAAAATTAATTATTTGTATGACCTGGAATTTTATTATTATTATTGTGAATTATAGCATTATAAGTTTGTCAAAAAAATGTTGTCAAGTATGTCAAAAAATTTAACTGTTTGTATACGAAAATGCAGCATGGAAAATTTTTGAGCTTTTTATAGTTTTTGAAATATTTTTTGAATTTTGAAAAAAGTTTGTATTTTTGATTTTGTAATAAATTTTGCAATATTTTTACAATTCTTTGAAAAAGTCTTAATTTTTGATATTGTTATAATTTTTGCAATATTTGTAGAATTTTGGAAAAAGTTTCAATTTTTGAATTTTTAAGAATTTTTGGAATATTATTAGAATTTAGAAAAAGTTTAAATATTATATAGTTTTCGGCATAATATGAGGACATTGTTTTTAGTTTTGGGCAGCGATGTACATCAAACAAACTCCTTTGTTAAAGTGCATGTATTTTTTTTATCTCTGTGTACAAATTTATTACAAAATTAACACGAAACATCAATACGTTGCCGGAAAATCATAACAGATCATAAATTAACATAATTTAGTGAAAATATGATACAATCAGCAAACTACTCAAAAACCTCTCCACTTAGCGTTCCGAGAAAATATAACAACATCAAAAATTCATATTTCTTTTAAAATTGCAAAAATATTGGAAAAATTAGAACAAACCCAAAAATTAAAACTTTTTCCAAAATTCTAAAAATATTGCAAAAATTATTACAAAATCAATAATACAAATTTTTTTCAAAATTCCAAAAATATTTCAAAAACTAAAACAAGTTCAAAAATTTCCATGCCACATTTACGTCATACAAGCAGCTAATTTTTTGGAAATACATGACAACATTTTTTTGACAAACTTGTAATGCAATAAAATTCTCAATAATAATAATCATTTTATACAAATAACTAATCTTATTATTTTCTAAAGAAAGGAATGAAAATCTTTCTTTTGACACACTTGACATCATTTTTTTGACAAACTTATTATGCCATAATTCTCAATAATAATAATAAAATTTCATGCCATACAAATTATTAATTTTATTTTTTCCGAAAAATTGGGTAAAAAAATAAATAAATATCTTTCTTTTGACTCACTTGACAACATTTTTTTGACAAACTTATAATGCCATAATTCTCAATAATAATAATAAAAGATCAGGTCGTACAAATAGTTAATTTTATTCTTTTTCGAAAAATTGGATAAACAAATCAAAAAAATCTTTCTTTTGACACACTTGACAACATTTTTTGAGGAACTTATAGTGCAATAATCTAGTTTTTGGTATCACATACCTCTCCCAACCATCAAGATTTCTTCAAATTCAATGTTTATATCCGGCATCACTTAAAATGAACGTTTTTTAAGCCAAAAATATGCAAATTTCCTTGTTTTGGCACACTTGACGATTTTTTGACACACTTACGGTACAGTTATCGAACACATCGTCCTTTCAGCTCTTCTCATTGAGTAAACTGTTTTTTAGAAACAAAAATTTTTGATATCCGTTCAGCGGTTTTCTAGATTTCGTCGGTTGTGACGGCCGGCCCGCAGGTTGTAACACCTTTCGATTCACCTGGCAGATACTTGTGCACCTCAAAATCGCCTGTCAATTTTGTTTTGTACTCTACAATAAGTGGGCTAAATCATACAAAAATTTCAAGCTTACAGGAGGAAGTTTTTTTTAAAATTTTTTTTATTCTTCCAAACATATAGGGGATGATGACGTGCACGGCTGATGCCTGCCAGGTTGTGGTTTCCGTATTTCACATTTCATGAACTATCACTAAAAAAAATTCTAGTCTTACAGAACGTCCGTTGCCCAAAAGGTTCACTAGCTCTCGGACTATAACTACAATTTGACTAAAACTCAATTCGACTAGAGCAATTTAACTAAAGCAATTCAACGTTTGAAACAAATTATTTTGGAACTCTTCGACCTGATGGGGTACGTAGAGATGCACGATTTGAAAGAGAATTATGGAATTTTTACGAAGAGGCTCGAACCAAAGGACATAAAACAAACAATATTTCAGAGGGTTTCAATAATGCACTAAACAAAATTCTAAAAATTAGTAATTCAGATATATGGCAACTAATCGAAGGGCTTAAGAAAAAACAGGGTGAAATGGAGTTCCAAAAGGAACAACTTTTAAGCCAAAAAGAAACCGGGGTGCCTCATAGAAAAAAATATAAAAACTCATCTGAATATTTATCTCGTTTAGTAGCTAATTTTGATAAAATGGATCGTTTCGAATATATGTATGAAACAAATTGCAATTGTAACTAAAATTAATTTTGTAAATTAAAATTTAAAATTTGTCTTTTCTGTTATTTTCATATTGACGTGTTACTTTTTATGTTCTTTATATTAAATAAACCTATAATATTTTATTTGATTATATTCTTTATAATGATTATAGGTTAAATAAATTCAACGTTTGTAGAAGAATTTACTTGGGTAGCGGCAATTCAACGTTTGCGGCAAACGTTGAATTGCCGCTACCCAAGTAGATTCTTCTACAAACGTTGAATTGCTTTAGTTAAATTGCTCTAGTTGAATTGAGTTTTAGTCAAATTGTAGTTAGTTGAATTGTCTTAGTAGAATTGAGTATTAGTCGAATTGTTTTTAGTTGAATTGCCTTAGTTGAATGGGCCTAGAATCCAATTGGAACGCAGTCTAAATCAAATTCAATCTCAAATATTCAATCTTTTAAATAACCGCCACCTGAAGGCCACCACCGAAACTTATTTACTTTCAGTCCTAGTGATTGAAAACATTTTCAGTCACTACTTAGAAAAAGTTTCCCTTTCACATAGGTTTTACTATATATTAAAATGACATTTTCGTAGCTTGAAGTAGAAAAAATAAATTCCCATCATACAAAACATTCTAATTTATTTTTGCAAATCATTTTATTTCTTAAAACAATGATAACATGACGTGCTCATTCCCAAAATAGGAAAGCTCATAGCAACCCTTCAGTTAGCTTGGAAACAAAACAAAAATATAGGATTTTTTGGTTTTCATTATTACAAGTAATTTTTTATTAACAGGTAAATTTTTTTTTGATTTCGAGTCACTTTTTGTATCAAAAATTTTTTAAAGAAATTATGAAAGAAGACAAAAGTTGTTTTAAACTTTGTTACTTAATTATTGTTGATTAAAATATTGAAATAACAACTGACAGGCGATGTGACTTTACCCATAAAATGAAAGAAACGAACTCAAAGAACACCCTGTACCACTTATGTATAACTATTATTTTAATCATATTAATATAACTATTTTCAAAATTAATTAATTTCATTCTGCGATAGTTCACCAAAATATACCAAAAACACATCTTCAGAATAAAAATTTCCTGTTTTTTTGTTCTTACACCAATTGATAAATAATAGATAAGCTTTTTCATATCGAACTTTAGATTTTACAGGCAACAGATCTAAAGTTAAATTGTTGGCAGCTTCTTTTATATGAGGTGAATTGAGGTGCTAATTATATCACTTTTATACTACTGCTCATTTTACATAATTTTTCTTTAAAAATAGATATAAACAAACTCTGTATAAATTTTAAATTTATTAATTTAAAATTTTAACTTGACGTCCGATACGTTTTTTAAACAACAAATAAATGCCTCCTTGGCAACTTTAATCGCATTTGTCGGCAGTAGTTAAAAAAATAGTATATATACTTTGAGCTGAAAGTAACATTGCTGCTCTGACATGATTGCTGGTTTCGGCTACGCCTCAACCAGCAATTTTCATGCAAGAGCAGCAATGTCGTACTTTCTGCTCTTAATATACAATCTACTATTATTTGGGTTTGACGCAAACGGCTGTTTTAATGGCAATTATTGTATGTTTAAGGGTTAGTTATGGTAGTATGGAGAATTTTAATAGTTATTTATGTATCAAGGGAATTATAAGGATGTTAATTACCGAGGGAAACGTTTACTACCCGAGGGCCTCTGGCCCGATGGTTAGTAAGTTTCACAAGGTAATTGACATCTAATAATTCTTGTGCTGCATAAATAATTTTATGTTTTACTACCTAAAACATTTATTAAACTAAAATATTTATTTTTATCAAGAATTTGACAGCATGATTTTTCGTTTTAATTGATCAAGCTAGTTATTTTTCATTTTAAATTGTATTGCTGGGGTATCGTTATTCGTTACTAGGTACTAGCCAGTACGTTACTGGCTTTATAGTCCCTGGGCCTTCACCTACATAATTTTGTGATTACCACATATTTTATACTTCGTGATGCGCCTGTCCTTGACGAGCCCGAAAACATTTGTTCTGCGATTTTTTTCAAATCGGCCGCTTTTGTTTTCGGCAAGCCCCGAAAAATGCCGATTGCCCGGGATCTTGTAAATTTTTGTTTATTTTAACTATGGGGGTTGGAAATTTGATTTAGAACACAAGGGTAACCTTGTCCGACAAAAATTTGTCTGCTATTGTCTAGTCCGACAACCCAAACATCCAAAATGTCAGTTGTCGGACTCGACAATAGCAAACACATTTTGGTCGGACAAGCTTACCCTCGTATTCTAAAACAAATTTCCTACCTCCACAGTCAAAAAAAATAAAATGTGGTAGCAAATTTACAAGATCGCGGGCGATCGGCATTGTTCGGAGCTTTCCGAACGCAAAAGCGGCCGATTTGAGAAAAATCATAGAACAAATGTTTTCAGGCTCGTCAAGGACTGGCGCATCACGAAGTATAAAATATGTGTGTAATCACAAAATTATGTAGGTGAAGGCCCAGGGACTATTAGGCAAATAATGTTGTTTGTAAATAAACAAAACAAAAATTTATTAAAACTAGGTCTATTATGAATCCTTAACTCCCTCTCATAATTCCCTTTGGAATTAAGAATGTCATTATTATTTCGGTAACTAAGGTCTAAACGACTTATAATAAATCAGTAAAACATAAAAATCTTAAAAAGTATTATTTATACAAAAGATTTATACAAAAAGTACAAACCGATTCCCACCTTAAACAACTTATGTTTTGTTGTCTTTCAAATAAAAAAATTGGTACGAGAAACAATTGCCTAATGCTACAAAAAAGTTTTTCATCTTAAATTGATTTAACCGGAAAATAACGTATTTTAGAAGAAAATGCTTTGGTTAGACAATATATGAATATGGTCGTAAAAGACAGCGGTAAAAAATGCAGTAAAGCAGTATAGTAAAAAAAGCAATTATAAATATAAAAAAATTATAAAATTTTCACATTAGTCGGAAATAAAAAACTTCATTGAAACAGTTTTTCATTTTAAAAACTGCTAGCAATCTTTTATGTTTGGTTTTACCTTTCACACTTTATATACACTGGATTAGCCATTTCCTTTTGACGGCAAACATTTCCACAATAATAAGTATGCTTTCAGTATACTTTTAATATTAAATGACGATACAAATTTGTTCAATAGATCCGTTGTGATACCACGACTCACCGCTCTGTACTCGAACCATATAGACTTTATGGTAGAGCTTCTGCTTCGTGTTGGACACGTACAGAGTAGATGCATCAACCTTTTCTTCTTCCTCTCCGCTTTTAGAGATTTTGCAAAAACCAATGGCTAATAGGGCAAGTCACATTGCGTGCTATCTAAGGATCCAGTAACCAGTGATAACTCCTACCATCGGACTAATATCCTGCCTTTATAACAACTTAAAAATTTATAGTTATTATGGTGTAGTGTGATGTGTGTTAGAGGTTTTTATATTCACACTTATAAATCTTGATTGAAGAATAACACTGACTTTTTGCAGTAATTGATTTTATTAAAATATTTTATTTATTATATTATACTTTGTACAACTCCAAGTTAAACCAACTAGGTTGTTGGATGAATTAATAATATAATTGTTTTTGTTTATTTTTAAGACCAACTTGCGTGTTGGATTCAGTAATAATAATTCATCTCCGTTTTTAAAATCAGATTGGCTTTTATAGCTAAATCTCGTTATCTCCTTCCTTTTCTTTATATTAATAATAAGAATTAAACAACCGGAATTAAATAACCAGATTTAGCTATTACATATGAACCCATTTTATAAATGCGTGGGTGTTTAAGAGATCCTTCAATTTATATCATGCCTTACTAGTTTAATCATACATTAAATAACATTTTCATTCCTTGACACCGAAAAAAAACGTTGGTAGAATCAACTACAAATCTTGTTTGATTTTGCGTCTAATATGAACGTGGTTATTTTAACCAATGTAGTATTATTTTAAAAAACGTAACAATTTTCATTATTTAAATCAACAACGGCGTGATCAATTTCGTGTTCAAACAATGACAAATCATAGTTGAATTAAGTAGTTTGTTCATGTTTTTGTTTGAGAATTATTGTGTTTGTTAAAATAAAAAACGAGGAGAAACAAAATTCGTTTAATGACAGTAATAATAAACAAATGAATAGAAAAAGAAAAAGATTTTTATGTATTCTAACATGACTGGTTTTTTTAACATTTTAAAAAATAATTTACATGCGTTTAATTGAATTGAATAATTTTAATATTATCTGCACATAAAATTATGTGCGAAAGAAACTTTTTGTGAATATAATATCAACAATCTTGTTAAGTTAATAGGCCCTTTCCATAATTAATTTTAATGATTTAAAAAAATATTATATTTTTTCAATATTTTTTATTTGTCTTGTTTCATGTCGATTTATTCTATATTTAATTAAATTTTTCATAATAATGAGAAAATTATGGAAAATAAGTATTATTTTCTACACATAATTCAAATATTTAAATTTTTTGATTTCTGAATTTTGGTCTTTTAAATTGCATCATTAAAAAAATGGCGAAAAAATGGACGCATGCTTTACAAACAAAAGCACACTCATACATTTCCAATTTAGAACGTAAATATACGAACGCTATCTTTATGCATAAAAGTGTTTGTCGGGTTTGATGCGAAATACATACTTCTAATATAAAAAATTTCAAATATTATATTTACGAAAAAAACGAACCCATACAAACATCGATAGCAGCAAAAACAAAACAAACATGTTCAAAGAAGACCAAACCAATAGATTTATTACGGAGTATTGCTTGATTCTATCACAAACGTATTCAATATCACTATTTTTAGTTTAATTTTTAATTTACCACGTTTGTTGTCAATTGAAAATTAAATCAACCATGGTATTGTTGCTCGAAAATGAAATCATAGTTGACTCAACTACAAAAATGGTTAAATCAAATATGTTTGTGATACTTATAAAAAATATATCAACATCGGTCAAATTGTTAATTTAATTCAAAAAAATTGATTCAATCACATTAAATTGATTCAATCACAAACGTATTTAATTCCCCAATGTTAACTTAATGCTCGATTAACAATGCAACATGTTTGAACCAACTGTGGTGTTCCCAAAGGGACTATCGTGCACCACAGATATTAATTTGTATTTATTTAAGTCTTAAATGAAGGAATTACTTACGGTTTTTCCCCGGTAAGGCTTCTCTAAGTTTTTATAAGGAAAAACTCACAACTATCGTTTTCACTGTTTTTATTGCTTAAAATATTTTAAACACTTTTAAAGTTGTTGCACAATTGGTTTGGTATATATTCAATAACTTAACTTAACTTAATTAATTTTATGTTGGAACTACTGTTCCGGCACTTTAATTTATTTACACACGTAAACTTTTCCGGAGATTCTTTGGGAATCGATTTCCCCACGGTTTAAATATTTCGAACTTAACGAAACGCGTATTACTCAAGACTGATTTGTTTTCCAAAAATCAGTGGTATTTATTTCTACGTTTTCCGTTGGGCAAAATTTAGTTGACCAATCGGAAAACGTTTTTCCAAAAAAAAATACAATAAAATAAAATCGAAATATCTTAGTAATCGATTTTTCAGTTTTAATATTTTTAATTTCATTTTTTGTTGTTTGTTTTTATTTTAAACGAAAAATTAATTATTGAAGGGTTTTATTACTTTCCGGTAATATGGAAATATTTTAGTTTTAGCTCGTGTAGGGTTTTATGTTTCTGATTTACAATGGGATTATTGTTGTAATTAATTTAGTTGGTATTTTGATTTATTTAATGGAAATTTTATTTGGCTTTAAAAGAATGTATGGATTATAATTTTGGACTTTGTATTATTGAAATGTGTTATTTGAATTCGAAGAATGTATGGATTATTTATTGGATTTTATATTATAGGAATTTATTGTTTGACTTAGAAGAATGCATGAATTGTACATTGGACTTTGTAACCCGTTGGACTTTGGATTTTAGAAATTTGTTGTTTAAATTAAACGAATGTATGGATTGTTTATTTAATCGAAAAATAGACATAAAAACTACTTTGAGTGTTTTTATGAGAAGATATAGGAATTTGTTGTTTGAATTGAAAATTGTTTGAAAGATTTCGATTAACGATTTATTAGATGAGGGATGTAGGATTATGTTGCAGCTGTGGGTTAATGTGTCTAGACTGGTTAGGATGATCACTCAATTGATCAATGGGTCGATTGTTTGGAAAGATGTTGGAATGTTTGGGTGTTTGTATCAATGGGGTGGATCAGCCTGGTTACTGGTCCACCACACAACCAAGATTTTTTCTTTCAGTGGATGATTGTTTTTATTGAAATGCAAAATGTTGAATCACAAATTAAAGATAAAAAATATTAATGCTTACAACTTAAAATAGTATGTAGTAAATAATCGAATATTATATCTATTGCATCTTCATGTGATGGAAATTATAGTGAAATATTTAAATTATAATAATATTATAATGATAATATTAAGCAATATTATCTTGGTAATTATTAATTTATATTTAACTTATTGACACATTTTAACATTGTTAACCGAGATAACTCAATACATATCATTGACAAACAGTGGAAAGAAATAAAATTAAGGAACGTATTTATTTATTTATTAAAATTTGCAAAAATTAAACTTTTTTTTAAAAACGAAAAAATAAGAACTTTTTTAAAATGCGGAAAAATAAGAACTTTTTTAAAATGAGCGAGGGAACACAAGAACTGAACTACTTTGTTTTAATATCAATATCAATGATAAAACATCGCATACTAAATTTAAAATTTGGAAAAGTTTTAATTTGAATGTTCGCCACAAAGCTCCCTGCTTGTTTCATCGAAGATGAGACGATATAGAGATTATTGTACTACAGCATGAAGGAAGCGAGTAGGGTACGAGAAATTCTACCTGCTTGCGTAAGTGTGGACACAGGATGGAATATCAGTTGTTGCGGAATGCGGTCAAATCTAACTTTTAGCTGTTATAGTTGCCTTAGCGTCGCGTTTCTGCGAATGTAGAAAAAGAAGACTGAATAAACAATAATATAAAACAATATTTTGTTGGTATTTATTAATTTATATTTATCTTATTGACACATTAACATTGTTAACCAAAATAGTTTTATACATATGTATTATTGACAAACAGCTTATTAAATGGAAAGAAATATAAATAAGGAAGTTATTTATTACGTCGGTTTTGAAAAAACCAAAGTATTGAATTCATGAGCCAAAAGTGAAATTCTTATCCTCACTTTTTTGGCATTTCTCGACGTTTTAGGACCTACTGATTCTAAAACAGCAAAGCCGGCCGTCCGTAATTACCTACAATATCTAGAAAACCGCTGGAGGAATTTAGAACATTTTTTTTTTCTAAAAATAATTTTGGAAAAAGTTTTAATTTTTGATTTTGTTATAATTTTTGCAATATTTTTAGAATTTTTGGATTTGTGAATTTTATATATATACATAATATTAGAATTTTGAAAAAGGTTTCAATTTTTGATGTAAGAATTTTTGGAATATTTTTATAATTTTGAAAAATTTTAAATTTTTGATTTTATTATAATTTTTAGAATTTTAAAAAAAGTTTCAATTTTTGATATTGTCATAATTTTTGTAATATTTTTAGAATTCTGGTAAAAGTTTGAATTTTTGAATTTTTGGAATATTATTAGAATTTAGAAAAAGTTTAAATATTTGTTTTTATTCTAATTTTGGAATATTTTTGGAATATAAAGAAAAAGTTTCAAATTTTGATTTTGTTATAATTTTTGCAATATTTTCAGAATTTTTGAAAAAAAATTTAATCTTTGATTTTGTATTTTTGGGAATATTTTTAGAATTTTGAAAAAAGGTTGATTTTATTTAATTTGTAGAATATTTTTGGAATTTTGAAAGAAATATGAATATGTGATTTTGTAATATTTTCTCGAAACAATAATGGAGGTTGTTTAGTAGTTTACTGAGTGTATCATCTTTTCACTAAATTATGTTGATATATGATCTGTTATAATTTTCCAGCGACGAATTGGTGTTTCGTGTTAGTTTTGTAATAAATTTCTAAACAGAGATACAATACGTGTACTTTTACAAAGAGTTTTATGTTTGATATGCTTCGCTTAGAGCAGTCTAGATACCTTAAAAACAGGCAAAAAATGAAAAAAAAATTAGTAACAGGATGAAAACTATTGGATGAATAAGAAAATATTGCGCAAATGATGGGAAACATAAATTAAAGGTGATCCGACCTACGGGGGTGAAATGGGGTGAGCTTATAGGGGTAGAAAATGGTTTTTCATGATTTACAGCGAAACTAGACCTTTTATCGAAACAAGTTTAAAGCAAAAGCTGTAGGTAATAAAAAGGTCTATAACTTTTATACAAGCCATTTTTTCACATAATCTTAAATTTGCCGTTTAAATAGAAAAAACCGAGAAAAAAGGTCTTATCGTTTTTAGTTTTTATCTCCCACAAAAAACTTTTTTTTCACACAATTTAGTGAAAACGTACCTTATTATGTCCCTAATAGGCTGTATTTTTTTCGAATCAAAATATCTATTTTTACGTTTGATTTTGATTTTAAACCAAAAATGTGACCTCATTTTCACACGAAAATTCACATGTATAGAAAATAGTTTTTTCAAAAAAAACGTTAATCGTTATGTTTGTTGAAACGTCTACTTTTAGATGGTGTAAAAAAAATTAAAATTTTTTATAATTTCGATAACTAAATACAATGTCCTCATAATAGTTTTATGCCGAAAACTATATCAAAATCCTTAAGCAAAATCGAAGTCTTGATATCTCAGAGCTGTGAGATTTCAGCCCCTTCATATTTTTAATTATTCAAATTTGCAATAATTAAACATGTTTTAAAAACGAAAAAACAAAAAGTTTTTTAAAATGCAGAAAAACAAGAACTGAAATAATTTGTTTTAAAACATCGCATACTAAATTTAAAAGTTGAAAAAGTTGTAATTTGAATGTTCGCCACAGACCATTTCCCGTAAATCGATTATTGAGATTTACGGGTAACATTTGAACAACTTTTACTACGAATAGAACTTATGAGTTATGGATATAATTAAGATTAATATAATTATTTTTAGTGAAGGTATGTTTCACTAAAAAAAGACTGACAAATGAGATGGGTTGAATGTTTAGCTATGGATTTAACAGATTTTTTTCGTATTCTGTTGAGCTTACCTGTTTATATTATAGATTAATTTTGTAGATGCCAATTTATTATAACCTTTAATAAGAAATTATCAGAAGGTAAATTCGAAGTATCACGACTATGGTCTTAAATATCAAAGTTTTTAAAGTTTTTATATGTGATGTTTTGTAAAGTTTGTATAGTTTTTATATGTGAATTAATGTGTGATGTCGTCAAAAGAAAGTATCAACTAACAACAATATCTTGTCACTCAGTACAGATGATCGCTTACGCTGATGATGTTGGTATCCTCGACCGACGTGAAACTGTAATGAGTGAGATTTTCAAATGTGGACTCTTACACAAAATGACGAACCACATATATCTGTATTTGGCCGTAAGATCCGACGTTACATTTTTGGTCCACTTAAGATTGGCGTTGGAGAGTATAGAACCTGATACAACTTTGAGATCAAAGACCTTCTTGAGGGTCCTGATATAATGGGTTGGATTCGTTCCAATAGGATTGCTTGGTTTGTGAATGTTCTATGAGCTGATTCACAGTCTGAAATGATTAAAAAAAATTACGTTAGTGCTCCCAGGGAGTAAGCGACCCGAACTAGACCACGACTACAATGGTATGTGGACGTTGTTAGTGACTTTTAAAAAAACAGCTGCCATGGTTTATGTCGCTGTTTCGAATGACCGTGTTCAATATTTGAAGCTGGTTAGCTCAGCAACCCTCCTACATGGAACATAGATGTAAAAAAAAGGAGAATTATTAACTGGAAGTATAAGCCGCTACAAAATTATGCAGACCAACGAAGAGTGAACGCGGTGCATCAATTATATTTCATATCATCTAAATTTCATAACATTTATGTGTCAAATATTTTTAAACGAAAATTCTTATATGTTTGACGAAAAACAAAAATGTATGAAGCAATTGGGAACAATTGGGAAACAAAATGTATGAAAATGAATCTCCTGACGCACTTGACGATTTTTTATGACACACTTGTAATGATCGAGCGGGTGCTGTTACATCCCATCAACATAATCATATATTTAAAGAAACAACTGATTATCATTCATACTAAAAGATTTTTAAGCATAAAAGTATACACACCAATTGTTTATCACCTCATGCAAAACGCCCTATATATTCATAGCCCTCTTCATTGACGCCTTATTAAAAAAACAATGAACATTGCCAAATACAAAAAAATGGATTAGTGTTTTTGATTAAATTTTTGAAGTAAAACTTCTTTAGGCGCGTTATGAGAATTTTGCAACGGAAGTATAAAAAACGAATATAATATTCGGCAAATATACGATACAGTTCGATTATGACACACATATTTTAAATATTCACTGGTTTTTGGTGCATATAGAAATTGTTCATATTTTTCGATGCTTAAAAGTTTAACAGAAATTCAATTAAAAAAACATAATTTTGAATTAAATTTAATGATTTTCAATCCGAATTTTTGGAGCATTTTAATTGAATTTAGTATCAGTTTTCAAAATATTATATGTCTGCTCCATTTTTGTTTGCAATGGATGCTTAGACTCGTAAATTAATAAAAATGGCAGCATATTCGGCTTTTTTAAAAGCAGAGAAGTAAGTTGTCGCAAATCTTGGTAAATGGCATATATAATGAAATATAAGATGACAAAAAACAGCGTTTTGAAATTTGAGCAAAATCGAATAACTGGTTCAGGAATGGAAGCATGTTTGGTGGATCTTTTTGGTTTGTATGGTCAAGTCATTCATTTGTTCATTTGTTATTATATTTTTTATTCACTTATGCAGTCTCGTACTAAATTTTATATGAGTTGGATGTGTCGATTGTAGATGGTGGTCATGGTGTGGTCATGGTGGCCATGGAGGTCATGGTGGTCTTGGTAGTCATGGTGGTAATAGTTTTCATGGTGGTCATAGTGGTAATGGTGATCACGGTATTCACGGTGTCATGGTGGTCATGGTGGTCATAGTGGTCATGGTGTTCATTGTGGTCATGGTGGTCATGGTGGTCATAGTGGTCATAGTGGTCATGGTGGTTATGGTGGGCATGGTGGTCATGGTGTTCACGGTGGTCATGATGGTCATGGCGGTCATGGTGGTCATGGTGGTCAAGGTGGTTATGGTGGTCATGGTGGTCATGGTGGTGATAGTGGCTATGGTGGTAATGTTGGTAATGGTGGTCATGGTGGTCATGGTGTTCACGGTGGTCATGGCGGGCATGGTGGTCATGGTGGTTATGGTGGTCACGGTAGTCATGGGGGTCATGGAGGTCACGGTGGTCATGGTGGTCATGGTAGTCATAGTGGTCATGGTGGTTATGGTGGCCATGGTGGTCATGGTGGTCACGGTGGTCATGGTGGTCATGATGGTCATGGTGTTCTCGGTGGTCATGATGGTCATGGCGGTCATGGTGGTCATGGTGATCAAGGTGGTCATGGTAGTCTTGGTGGTAATGGTGGTCACGGTGGTCATGGTGGTCATGGTGTTCACGGTGGTCATGATGGTTATGATAGTCATGGTGGTGTCACGGTGGTCATGGTGGGCATGGTGTTTAGAGTTTGCATCCCGGGCTTTCCCGGGCGGGAAAAGATATTTGTTTTGAGTAAATTTGTTTTGTTAAATAGAAAAATGAGTGCGTGTAATCTTTGCATGCGGTTGAAATTAATTTCTTTGGCTACTGTGGCAGGTATTAATAAAAAGATGAAATATAAAATAAATATGTCATATTGCAATTTAGAGTTGCATTTCTTGATAATATAATTTACTGTGTAATAAAAAGCAATATTTACATAATGTATTACAAAGTCAATTCAATTATTAGCATAATTGAAATATGAAAATAGAGGTTTATGACAAATTTGATACATTGGTTGAAAAATGCATCAATTGTTGTACCAATTGTTAAATTAAGTGGACATTTATTCATCGTGAAATTTAATTTGTAATACGTTGTAAGACTTTGTAAAACAAGTAAATATGGCTTTTATTACACATTGTTGTAAATTATATTATCAAGAATATTAGAAAGAAACTCCAAATTTCAATATGACATATCTATTTTATTTTATATTTAATATTTTTAGTAATACCTGCTGCAGTAGCCAAAGAAGTTTTACTTCAACAGCATGTAAAGATTACGCACTTCATTTTTTTTATGAAGTTTTATTTTTGAAGAGGTGTTGTATATTTTTTGAATTTTTTTTATATTGAGGCTGTATTCTAAACGACGACTAAATTCTACTAAACTGCTAAATCTAAATTTAATTTTACAAAATTACCGAATTTTAATTTAAATTAATATAATAAAATTGTCAGATATTGTTTAACGTATGAATTTCATCCAAATTATTTAGAAAAAAAAATGTCGATTTAGTCAAATAAAATAGTTGACTAAATTGATTTAGCACGTTTAGTACAATTTAGCATCAATTAGAATACAGCCTGAGTTTTAATTTCAAAATGGCGCTACAAGTTCACGATCTTTTCTGTGCTAAAAAATGAAGCTGGCTTATATGTTGGGCTTTTTGCCTCATGTACAACAGAATACGCGTTTGCATGCCTGTATGTTTATAGAACCAATAAAGATTTTTTCATAAACTTGCATAATAGTAGATTTTTCTATGAGCTTAGAATGGTGGCAATTCTTTACGAGGAAGAAGTTTCACGGAACGAGCGAAGCGAGTGAAGAATTGCCATCATCCTATGCGAACACAAGATGCTATTTTATCCACGGTGCAAAATGCCGGCTAAAGTTTTTATCACCATAATGAAATATATCATAGACAGCAAGAAAAACAAAACAATTGACATCATACAAAAAACAAAATCAATTATCTTTACCTTTTTTTGGTATAGAAATATCAAAAGGTTAGAATGAGAACAATATATTGTTACGTTTTTCCAACCTTACTTCGAATTGGCCTAACTCAAAACTCGATAAACGCAATTCCCAAATCTCTTCAGAGTTCGATCACTGATTAGTAAGCACAAACACCCGGTTTTATAAAGTATTCAACACCTTAATTGTTCCACAACAACAGGAAAACAATGCAGCAAACAATATTCCTGACTAGAATATTCTTTTAACAGCTTCAGAACTCCAACGGTTTATTGTAGAAATTTCCAGTTCATAACGTTCAAAATAATCGATTATTTTACGTTATGTTGATTTGATTGATGAAATCATTAAATTTTATTTATTGGACCCAAGTTCTTAGAAATACAACAACAACACTATTCATTTCATTAATTTGTTGTGTTTTGTTGTGATTTGATTTTTCCTGGAAGGGACTGTAATCGTCTAGATTTTTCTGTAATCGTAACAATATAAAATATAAAATAAAAATTTAACGGAAAAAGTAAAATTTTTTATTTTATATTTTATATGTACATGTATTGTTCTCGTTTTAACCTTTTGATATTACTATAATACCAACAAATGTTAAGATATGATTTTGTTAGGGAAATTTTTAATAAACTATAGAACTGTTGTAGAATGTAACGATCGCGTTACATTCTACAACAAGTGAGAGAATGTATAACATTACAATGGAAGATATACATATAGCTGAAGAATATATAGCTAGTAAAATACATAGCTAGTAGTTCGCGCTATAGTATTATCCTATTAATAGAGATCCTCCAAATGGTTTTAAAAATATTTTCTTAAATTTTCGTCTTAATTAACTTCATAAAAAATCAGTGCTTTAAATCAGATAATTTTGTTTAAATTAATCTCCACTTATGTTTAATTTCAAACAACATAAGATATTTAATAAAAGTTAGGTATGTTCACTTCAAACAACGTAGCATATTTAATACATATTAATAAATGTAAGGAAATAATTTTAGCTTCTTTATTTGCATTCTATTTAAATTTCACTGGTTAAAATTATTTTAAAAATCTTGATAGATAATACTGTATCAATGAAAAGACCAGTTTGTAGCTAATGTGATTAAATATTAGGAATGAACAATTTTATTAATGCACAAACAATTCAACAATATTTCTCATTTCTTTGTAACAATATCGTTTACACAGTTGTATTTCAGATAACTTTTTAAATAAATTGAAATAGATATAAAACAAATTTAGGGAACTTTTTTTATCAGAAGAAATGAATTAAAAGTTAGTTTTTTTAATTAAAAGTGAATTTAAAAAACATGTGTGTTATTTTAAAAGAGCTGAAAAACTATTTTTGTTTTTTGTAAATTTCAATCAATAAAACATCGCATGCTAAATTTTAATTTAAAAGTTTTAATTTTGATGTTCGCCACATACACATGAAGCATATATTCTATAGCTGTCGTGGATCAAAAATATTCAATTTTGTTCTAAAATAAAATAATCAAAAAATGTATTTGCTACACATATATCTACCTAAAATAGTAGATGGTATTACTAGTGCGAATGCGTTTTCCAAAGAAGAGTAAGTTTGCAGCACGACTGTAGGGAGATATTTATTTAATTGTTAATTTAATCATTTATTTAACAAAGTTATAAACAAATTTAAGATATTTAAATAATTAAAGTGCGCCATCTTCGTTGTAATAGTTGTAAATTATACTAGATTGAAAAATAAACATAAGAATCCAACTACGGGTTTTATAAAAAACATAGTAATCCAACTAAGAGCTGTCAAAATTGTAAACTTTGAAAACTCAAATAAATTGTTTTTTCTTGCAATTCAAATGATGCAATGTGTTTAAGTTGTTTTTACTATATGGTAAGTTATTTAAATTAATATTTTGATATTTTAGTGCTATAAAAATATTATATATAGGATAAATTTAACTGCAAATCTCACATGCAGGCGGCATGCGTGCCAGGCATACAAAATATTTTGTGGTCATATGTGCGGAAAAGTGGATTTTTCTTTTATTCTATTTTGTACAAAATAGAATGTTTTGCATGCATGTGTTACAAAAAGAATTTTTTATCCTTGCAAAAAGTAGATTTCAGCTGCGAAAATATTTATTGCACGTGAAAAACTTAATGTTACACATCAAAATAATTAAACTAAAGCACGCCATCTTCACCGTATCCTTTGTATTAAAATATATTACTATTACGAAGCTGTGTTCCAATTGATACTAAATTATACCAAACTTGTTTAATCAAAATTTAGTCAACTTTTATTCTTAGCACCAAATTGGAGTTTAGTATTAGTAATAATTTTGACAACACATCTTACAATAAAGATAGCGTGCTCTAGTTTATATTTGAATTTTTTAAACTTGTTTATAAATTTGTTAAATGAGTTATATAATCAACAAGATATTCACTAAATTTTGTGCATTTGTTACAAAAGCTAATGTGAATAAATAGCCAAAACTACTTTTCCAAAAGCGAGTGATTGTAAACGTTTGCACTAGTTATACAATATACATAGTTAAAAAAAAGTCGAAAAAATTTAGAACACTGCAAAACAGTATCAAGATTTTTAGAATGCATGATCAACGAAAACATTTATCTATCCTGGCTAGATTTTAAAAGGCTTTGTTATTTTACTCAAATGTATATTTGAATAATCGAAAAATAGGTTAACCATGACAACAAACAAACTTTATAGAAAAAAATGAGGTTGCTTGGATTCTAAGAATATTTTTTTTAAATGCTTGAAAATTTAAGTTCTATTTATTTTTTGAGAATAACAATTTTTTGTGCATTCGACATAATGATTTTCCTGACACACTAGCCGAGTCCATTGGGCTTTCTACTATCCGCATTAAAAAAGTGTTGCAATCGGTTCAAGAGTTATCTAGTGTTCCTTGAAGAAAAGAACGACCGTCAGACAGATGGCTTTTTTGGTTATTTAGACTGTGTTCCAATCCATGCTATTGAGTACCAAAAATTCTAAATTGTACTAAAACTGTCAAATTCGTAATTTCATCGTTCCAATTCAAATATATTCTAAATTGACAGTTAAACATTGTTTTGTTTGTTTTTTCATTTAATGTTAAAAGCTAGAATTATATACGGTCAGTTCAGCGAGGAGATTTCAATATAAAATATAATATATGAATATATAAATATGAATATATCAATATGAATATGAATATGAATATGAATATGAATATGAATATGAATATATCAATATATATAAATATATTGATATGATATTGCTATATATAAATATATTGATATGATTATAAGGCATGTAAAATCACAAAAAATTACAAATGAAACAATCTCGTGGCTCGCCGAAGACTTTTTATGTTGCTTATCATAATAAACTTAAAATTGAAAATATATGTGCCAAGTTAGTAGAAAATAACAAAAAAATTAATATATACAAAGACAATTTAAGCACTTCTGCAATATCCTTAAAATGTGTCAAAAAATAAATATCTTTTCAAAAATTTAGAATTAAATGGCGGAAATAGTCAACTAAATTTTTGACTATTTCAATATAGAATTTTTAGTACTAAATAGCGTGGATTGGAACACAGTCTTAGTGTTGTTTTGCCTCAAAACGTCGCAAAATTGTAAATAAAGGTTAAGATATTGAAAATTTCTAATGATTGAAATGCTCAGGTCTTTCAAACCGAAGTAATAGGATTTGATTATAATTAAATATCCCCATGTTTTCGCATTCGTAAGTCATTGTTCATCGTGTTTTGTGGATAGAATAAAGTTTTCTTAGTTCTTGTTGCCAAATTTGGTTTACGTTTAATATTTTAAAAGCAGTTTAAAGTGTAATATTTTAAAGTCATAAACTCACAGTAGAGCAGAGTGGTTTAGTGGTAAGCACGGTGGACTTCGAAATCGGTGAACCCGGGTTCTAATCCCATCGTTGTCAAAATGTTTTTAAGCAAAACATTAACAACCACCATTACACGTGACACGAGTTATTCAATTAACGGATAATTAATCAACTAATTCGGGCTGATAAATTGGAAAAACTCTCTTTAGGCTGATCAACCATATAGAACTAATCGATTAAATTGAGTCGTCAAGTGAAATTTTACCATAAAATTGAGTGAATTGATGAAATTAACACACTGAAAAAAACATGTCCTATTTCCAATCGAAATGCAATTGTCTCAACCTCACCGTGCGGTCACATATGGCGAATCAAACTACGACATTGCTTCAACAACTCTGCAATTATAAATCAATGAAGTTGAGACAACCACACGAAATATTTATGTGAAAATAAAATATAGTTCAATTAATCTCAAATACTTAAACTTCAAAATGAAAAATTCCTGATATAAGGCCAAAGAAAATTTTTTTCAGGGAAATAGTTATTATCTTTATTCAACTGTATTGGATATAACACTTATAACACATATATATAACACAGGAAAATGTTATCGTGTAGTTGTCCCAATCACAGTGAAATTGTTTGCAAATAATTTTTATTTGAATGAATAATCAACTGCCAACTTCGAGATGAGGTTGTCATGAATTTCAATTTTTTTTTCAGTGTACAAGTAGAGTGACATGACACAATAGTGACATTATTCAAAGGAATTTATTTTTCCAAACAGCGTAAAATTGGAATGATTTGTCGACATCAACAGTTTCGAGTGAATTTAATACACAAATCATTAAAAAATAGTGTTCATAAACCCCTCAGAACGCATGTTATTGTGGGACCTAGGTTTTAAAAGGTATCTATGTGCTGTGGCACATATTGTAATTCCTATTACACAGCACTTTTAAATGAAAGAAAGTCTACAACTAAACAGCTAGATAACTAAATTTTGACTAAAACTTAGATATTAAGACGAATTTTTATGAATCTTTACTTAATATGACAATGAGTTGCATTCTTTTTAAAAGAAAGTCAATAAATTTTTATCCTGTCATTCGGTTTTGAATTTTGATGACAATACTTAAGCCCTATGTATCTTTTCCTAAGTTTCTGCATCTCAAATTTCGGTTTATTACTTTTGGATAAATTTTTAAATAGACTGCTTTAACTCAAACAATTTTTAGTCGTGCTGATTGCTGATGTAAGGAAATTAACTATCATCATTTCCGAAAAGTAGCTCTTTTAGAGGAGGGTGATGTCGTGGTTTATTTAATATGTTATAAATTAAAATCGCTTCATGGATTTTGGTTTGATAAGTCAAATTTCAGTCTAATTCTCATAATAATTGATTAAGTTGCTAAATAATTTTGTTTTGTTATAAAGTGAAAAAATCTATGGTACAAACAATATTTAGCCTTGTGTTATTTTCAACTACTAATGAGCATGAAACAAACAAATGAAGAACAAACCAAAACATAGTTTTTTGTTTTGTTCTTCATTTTAGTTTTCTTTTTTAAATTTTCATTTTAATTAAATTTTGTTTTGTTCAACGAAAATCATCCTTTTCCGTGTTTTCTGCTATTATTATTTTCTTTGAATTTTTCTTAAAATATAACAAAAGGATACATATTCCATGTTGTTCGTGTTAATTACATTGTAATAATAGTAAAATTTAATTTAATTTCTTGTTGTGTAGAAATAAGGTTGTATTATTTATTATTCATATGCAGAAGACATAAATTTCATTCTGAAATTTTCCTGTGAGACAAAGAAAAGAAAAAAAAGTAATTTAAAATCTTAAAATATAACTGTTTGTAATTTTAATCAATTTTCCACTACATAACACTTACATAAACGAAAAAGAAAACAACAACAAATATGTTCTTGTGAAAACTTCAACAAAAGATGAATATGTTTTTAAGTCAAACTTAACTGAAAAAAAATAAATGAATTTATACGTTATGTTTTGCCATTATTTAAAATAATTTGTTTTTATAATATATAATGTGAAAAATATTCCCATAAATTTTTTATTTAAATGCCATTCCAAAGAATGAACTTTTCCCCAAAATTAATTTTCCTTTTCATTAAAATTAACGCAACATTTAAAAAGCAGTTATTCTTGTTTGTTTTGTTAAATGTTGCAAAAATTAATCTTAATTCACAAACTTCGGATCAAGTTCAGACTTTGATTCTTTTTCTCAAACAGACAAGTTTTCTGATCTGTCTGTCTTCACATACAAACTGTACTGAAGGCAATCCCTGTTTAAATATTAAACCAAAATATTATAATATAGATAATTGCTCAACACTTTCAAAAATCCTAACTCAAAAAATAAATGAAAAACCCCAACATTTAATCCTCTTTATCAAATATTCATGCCAGCTAAATTGTATTCGTTTAATTTATTATATTATTTTTCGTCCTTTTTATCTATTAATTCCATCATGATATCAAAAACGCACAAAACACATCTAATTTCTTGATTTGTTTGAATAAGTCAAAACGTGTGTACTTAGGAACGAAATTTTTTTATCGATTTCCGGTCTGAAGAAGGCATTTTCATTAAAAAGGAACAATTTTTTTTGTATGAAAACCACATTTGAATTTGGTTTGGTTTTGTTGTGTATAAAGGTAATTTTGGAATAATTACAGTAATATCGTGAAATACGTCGTACCTTATTATTTTGTTTTGCAATATTTCATTTCAATTATACTAAAACCAAATCCAGTTAAAGAGCAAATGTGTTTCGTCTCCATCCCTATAGAAGTAATATATAAACCATATTTGATTATCCGTATCTGTCAATTTCTTGGAAAAGATAGGCTAGTCTTGGCCAACTAAACTGTCAGAAGTAGAGTAGTAGACATTACTCAATTAGTCAAAATTGTTGCTTGCCAACCAAGAAAAGCTAAACTCCATTAAAACGGTTTTATGTTGATCTTATACTTCATCAACTAAACATGAAGTTCGTATGATCGAATGTTCCAACACAATCGCTGATGGTTTCTAATCTGAAATCAGATTTTGACTAGACGTACGCAATATTTGAAATAGAAAACAACCGCAACTATATACAATCTAATTCGATGGTTTTGCCGATGGTATAATGAATTTATATTACAATACTGTTAACTTTATTGCAACTGAATTAGCAGCTGTCGATTAATCTGCAGGTGAGATGATAAATTGTATTTCGGTTTTATTGTCTTTAAAAGGTGTGGATATACAAAGACTGCTAGTTGTTTAAGGCTGTTTCCGAATTAAGGCTGTTGGATTTGGGGTTTTCATGTCTTCGTCTGAAATTATAAATAAATAAATAATCTTATTTTTTCTATTTTTTCTCACATGTAACAGAAGCCTGCTGCTCTGTTAAGAGTTGCTGACATCTAGTGTTAACTATTCCAGATGAAGGTGATATTTAGATACCTGTTGAAATTATTTAGAGTCATGCAAGTCTGACAGATGGTTTTTTAAAACGGTTACTATAATTGTTTCGGCGAACGGTTCACCTTCATCCATTGAAACTTTGGTTGTATTTGTTGGTCCTGTTTATAAGTTTTTCCAAGTGATTGGTTGGAAAATATGTTCAATTTGTGCAAGGTTACTTTGCTTGATCAGATCCCTTCTCTGCATGGAAGACCAAGCAATGTAAAAGGTGTACCGTATCGTTAAGGACTAGTGATAATTAATACACAGTTAGTTGTGTCAAACAATGTTTGGTTCTGTGTTTCTTTTGGATCCTCCCTTAGTTGTCGGACTTCATTTCTGTGCCTATAGTTAGTACCACAAAAGGTTACTATAGTTTAATTTTCTTCAATTAGTTTAGAACCCAGCAACTGCATCAATGCCTGTTTTTGTGAGGATGCAGCTTAATTTCAAAAATTCGGATATGAGATTCGAACCAGACAACCTTAAGTTATCAACTTGGTTGTCTGTATTGAGGTAGGGATGAGCATCGATGGTCGATGTTTGATAAACATCGATGGTAGGGGCCCGATGTTCGATGTATTTACCATCGATGTTATAGTGTCGATGTTTTTTCACCATCGATGGTTATGTGTCGATGTTTGGCTATCGATGTTTTTTTTTCGAACTTGATAGTATTGGGTGCGTTCATCCGACGTAAGCAGCTAACTTCAAGCTCTCAACAGTTGAGAGTTAGCAGTTGTCAAATTTGTGAACGCATTTTTGATTTACAGCGTTTTTATTTGACGTTTACTACTTGTAGCACAACCTTATTATATAAATAAATTTAAATATTTATTAGTATAAAGTATATATAACAACAATTGTGTGTTTTAGTTTTTAATTTATATTAATAAGGTTTTTTTGAAGATAAAATGTGTTGTATAATTACCAACAATACAGCTATTGCAAACACATTTTTCTAAATGTCAAAAAATGTCAACAAGATCCTCTGTCTTTCTGAAGGGTTTTAAAACCAACCTACCCAAATTTATCGGGAGTTGTAATTGAATATCTGACTGTTGTAGGAACTTTCGTTCCCTCTGAAAGATTATTTTCTAAAGCTGGCCAGATAATATCGAAAACAAGAAATCGTTTAGAGGGGAAGTTGCCTTCTAAGATTTTATTTTTAAATTCTGTGCCAGAGAAAATGTGGGAATAAAAAATACTGTTTTTTTTGTAAAGAAAAATACTTATGTTAACCTTAATATTTGTTTGTGTGGTTTTTTACTTTTTGGGGAATGAATACTCAAAAACATCGATGTTTTGAGGTCGATGTTTCACGACCATCGATGTTGGGCTCCCGATGTTTATTCGATGGTAAACATCGATGTTTTTGTCTCGATGCTCATCCCTATATTAAGGTAAGCTGTTGTGCCTTATAAATTTTCTTTGAAGGAAGCATCGTTCGTTCGTTTTTGCATACTCCTATTCGTTTTTTCTTCTTTAATCCGTGCCCGTAACATACCAATGTCTTTCTACATGTTAGGGCCGTAGTACCAATATCAGAGGCTGGTAATGATTTCATCAAATGAGCGATTTAAGCTTATCGTTTTATATATAAAATTTGTGACTTTTAGATAGCCCTTCATATCTTGTTAATCGTATTCTGACTGGTAGGTACGGTGACCATATTTATAATCACTACTGTAGAACCATACTTATGATCACCACCATATGGTTCTTCATATTTGTGATGAAAACAAGATTTGCTTTTTACTTTTGCTTTACACACTCGCCTTTCGATCGTTGTTACGCACATGGTCATCAGTTGTGGTTTAACCAAACAAATAAAAATAAAAATTTAATTAAATAAATAAACATAAATAATTAAACAAAAAAATATAAATAATTATTAAATAAACATAAATCCAATTAATGAAGCGTGGTGTTTTTAAAAACTAAAATAGATGAACACTCTATTTTGGTGACCCCGACGTGATAAACATACGAAAGATGGAACATACGAACATACGAATACCCCAACTGACATTGAAAATATGAAAGATCGAAAACGAGTTTTTTTTAGCAACATTTTTAAGCTATAAAACGCATACAGTTGTCTATTTATCTATATTTTTTTCTATATTCATATAAATTCAACGACTGTTAGGACGTTATTTTTCTTTTTTAAATAGGGTCGAGGTTATCGAGGTAACACAGCTAAAATTACATGCTTGAAATAATAGTTATTTATTTATCTAGAACGAAAAGTGAAACTTTAAAGTACGAGCTAGTTGTTTACGGCCGAGCCTTCTAGCCGAGGCCGAAATTACCAGTGAGTACCTTTAAAAACACTTTTCGTTTGAGGTAAATACAAAATTTTATTTTATACTGGAAATTTATTAAAATACAAAGAAATGAGTATCCGATTTCACCTATTCACGACTTTAATTTACAGCTTCACGGTTGGAAAATTTATTCTAAAGTTGTGGACACAAACAAGTATTACTAATTGGTATTGACTGCAATTAACTAAAAAAAATGTTAAAATATTATTGACTAACTTGTAGCACACATAAAAGCTTTTATGTTTCTTTGAATTTAAAGGCCGGAACCGAAATAAATTAGCAAATAATTAATAAATTTCCTAAAATATAAATTATCTTATTTTTAGAACAAAATTCAAAATATCCCGTTGTTACATCATCTTAATTGGGTTCTGAATTATCTTAATTGTATCCAATCTCTCAATATTTTTTATGAAGTATGCTATAACCAGTTGTGATTTCTGACAGCGTTAATTGAATAGAACAAGACTCATTTAGCATGTCTCGCCACCTGAAAATCAGTATCTATGATCACCTAACAGTTTTTCGTAATATTGTCCGCAAAGTTTTTGGATAGGATGTTCAAAATCGTCAATGTTTTACCTCGTAACATTCAAGTCCCCGTAACGTCTATAATCATTTTATGGTCACTCTAATTACTTTAGCTCTTTGACTTGCATCTGCAAATTTCAAATTAGGAAGACAAAAGGTGTTATTAAATTTAAATAATGTCACCAGATTCGCAGCCTACTATTCGAACTGAGCTTTGAAATATTTACATTGTATCACATGATAACTTATTAGACAGCTTTACAAAGTTGGTAGAACTCAATGGACCAATTATAATTCTTATAAAGAAAATTATTACAGAAACCAAAATTTGAAGAACGAATAGAAATAGAAAATAACATGAAAAAATCAAGTTTCGACCTTTGAATATTATGGATTGGAAGCTTTATCGTCAAACATCAACAATTCAATTGAAAACATGCTTTATTTTTAGAGCGTTCTAGTGACTAATTATTTGTTATTGAAATCTAATATCAAAACAGTTATTCAATTTAAAAATTAAAAACCATTAAGCTTGCCTATTTTATTAGAATTCGCAGTAGTATAATTATTCTCTAATCTAATTCCTTCGTCGCTAATTATTTGCATTTTAATGAAATAATTTTAATTTTTAGTTCAACGAAATTTATAACGACCATCATGACAAAAAAAAAAAAATAAAAATTTAAATAATAATTTAAACATAATTTAGTAATCACCAGACAATTACAAAAAAAAAAACATAATTAATTCGAAGCTATCAAATTTAATTAGTTTCAATATTTAAAAAAACAACACAGCACATGTCATGAATATATAATGCCATTTTCTAAATACACAAAAATCAATAGTTCTCATTATTTAACACGTAGATTGAAATAAAGCTTTTTTTCTACAATAGTATATGAAAAATTCTTTTTTGTAACACATGCACAAAAAATATTCAATTTTGTGATAGAATAACATAAACGAAAAATCTACTTTTCCACACATATGACCACAAAATATTTTTTATGCCTGACACGCACGCCGCCTTTAAATCTTACCATATAGTAAAAACAACTTAAACACCTCACAAAATCATCTGACTTGCAAGAAAAACCATTATCCAAACCATTACCTACCCCTTAGAATAGAACAATTGATTTCAAATTTTACAAATAATATGTTTATGGGTATTGACACGAAATGGGAGGGTGTCGAACAAAAAATAAAATTTTTTTTTAAGGTTCAGAACAAAGCCTCTTTAAGTAGCCGGGGGCACGCCTTAGAATTGATCGAAAATTTCAAATTTTGCAAATAATATTTTTATGAGTATTGACACGAAATGGGAAGGTGCCGTACAAAAAATAAAAAAAATTTTTTTAAGGGCCACCCTAAATTGAATACACATTAAATGACCTTACAATCGATTTCATTGCGCGTCTTTTAGGGTCATTCCATTTTAAAGTCAACCTTCAAGCAAAATTTTTTTTCTTCACCAAACTGTAACTGTGACCTATAATTTTTTTTTCATATATTTTACTATAAGATATGGCAACAACTGTGAAAATTCCAATATTGTTATTTTGTTAAGAATGCAATTAAGCGCATGGTTGTGAAAAAGGCGTAATATACGAATTTAAATATATCTAAAAAGAATATAGCATAGCACAAATATAATAAACTGAATTGTTTTAGACTTTTTATTTTCTGTAAGCTAAAGTTTGGAGTGTCTGAGTTGGACTGCTTTGCTTTCCAAATAAATGAGGTAAGCATTCTAAACAAATGAATTCTTTTGTGTTACGTTAGTCACACATCATTTAAAACAAAAGCGTCAATTTATGAAAAACTAACATATTTTTAAAAAAGTTATTGGCTTTTTTAAAAAATACACTAATTACATTGAAGAAACTTATCAATAAATTTTATGTACATTTTCAACATCTAGAGAATCTCGGTTCATAATTTAGGTGTTAATTTCATGGTATAAAAAATGTTACGTTAGTCACATTTAAATTTTCATTTAAAAAATATCTAAAAATTTTAATTTAAATAAAAACGCTTTCTGATTTAGATAAATAAACTCGATTTACATTTTAAAAAGTCAACAAGTGCTTAAAATAATCTTTACTATTTTAGTTATAAGGAAACAAAGTTGTGAATTTCGGTATAAATGTAACGTTAGTCACTTTAGAATTACCCTTTAGTTAAAAAGTAAAAAGTAAAATATTTGAACATTGTGCAGTACATTTGAATATTAGATGTTTACGAGTGAGTCTATCCATGCTACTACATCGGGAGTCTCCAAATGGATGTCTGAGATGTTGTCATTGTATCGTCGAATTGGACACACAGTTGCAATGTGTTTTATGGTTTGTTGTGGAGCTCCGCCGTCACATTGTGGGGACTCTGAAATGCCCCACTTGTTGAAACAATCAGCTCAACGGCCATGATTCGTTCTTATTCGGTTTAGTGTAGTCCAGGTATGACGTGGCAGATCGAAACCAGGTTGGGTAGAAGTCGGGTTAGTAATAGAAAGGCCAGGTGTGTTATAATGATTCCAGGAGGTATCTCAGGCATCCAAGATATTAAAATTAGTTGCCAGCAGGTTGATGGCAGTTTTGTGTGTAGGCTTTCTTGACTTCAATCGACAACGAGTGTGGTCACCGTAATCTTCATGCAAAGGAAACATAATGTTGTTGGTTACCTTTTTTTGTTCACGCATGAGTGCATCGTCTGAGTGCAAGTGAAGCGATATTTCTTAACACAGGGAGCCAAGGTAAAGGAGTGGACTTAAAGTACGCATCGTGGCATTATATAGTCAATTTTTTGAGTTGTGTTCTATTTAACCAGACTGCTGCGCCATACTCAGCCACTGAGTAAACCAGACTTAGAGCAGTTGTGATGGAGGGTAGCTGGATTAGCACCCCATGTCGAGCATGGCCAGGTTGTGCAATATATTGTTTCTCGTTTTAAGTTTTCTTGACGTATTCTCAAGGTAGAGTTTAAAAGAAAGAGTGCTATCGAGAGTAATGCCCAAGTACTTTGGCTGTTGATTGTATTTGCGAGTAAACTACACTCTTGTTTGGAAAACGCATTCACACTAGTAATACAAATTACAATCTACTATTTCAGACTCGCTATGAACGTGGATTTTTTCTCTTTGGTGAAAAAATATTTCCTTTAAATAAAAAATTATGATTGCGATGATATTTTACAGTTTTTAAATTAAAGCAACCATGATAAAAATAATATGAATATTGAATATTAAGGGTTATGATTTTGGTTTCTAATTTAGTAAATTTATGGTTGATATCTTTCGTTTATGGCTGTTTTCGTTAATTCATTCGGAATATTCTGATTGTTATAATTTTGAATGTAAAAATTGAAGATTATTCAAGATTAGAACAATCAGAATATTTCGAACGAATTAATGAAAACACCCTTTATTTCATCGGATGACAAATAGCATTTTCTACGTAAGCTGAAAACGTTGGTGAGCGCGACGGGTGCTTAAATGTTCCCCTTCGAGACATATATTATTTTCATCTATTGTAGCATAATATACTAATTTACGCCCCGATAGTTAAAAAACTGTTTTATTTTGTGGTAATAGTTATGAGCATATGGTTGATTTTAGTAAAGGTTTTGTTTTTTGAGTATAATGGAAAATGAGCTATCATACTTAATTTACCCGGTTTTTATTTACATAAAACTATTTTTTGCACGAGTTGTATATAAAGTGCAGTTCCGCTTCCTCATTTGCGGGAGTGGATTGCATCTTTTACTCTCCAGAGAGTAAAAAATAACAAACCATGACAACAATGAAAGTTTTCATGGAAACAGAAACTTTTTACGATAAATTCAAACAAATTTATTTGTATAAAAACCGCCTACTATGATAAACAATAAAAATTATAATTTTTGTTCTCTTTAAATGATTAGATTTAGTTTTTAATATCATCATCATATTGTGGTCGAGCAAAAAATAGTATATACTCCTCGGGAGGGAGCATGTTACCTCCCTCAGTTATATGTGGCCCTCAGGCTTTGCCCTCGTGCTCCAAATACACCTCGGGAGAAAAACTTGCACTTC
Organism: Diogma glabrata; assembly: GCA_963693315.1. NCBI lineage: Eukaryota > Metazoa > Arthropoda > Insecta > Diptera > Cylindrotomidae > Diogma > Diogma glabrata. The sequence continues at coordinate 186,460,088 of OY856187.1, forward strand.
TCTCCCTTGGTGTATAATCTACTATTATTTATTTCTGTCGTAGTCATGTAGCTAACATGGTCTTTGTTTTAAGCCGAAGTAGTTAAAACAAATGTTTTGATTTATATTTGGTTTAAGTTTTACCAACTATAAATCTCATAATCCAATCGAAATATTTGTTATTTTTTGTGGTTATAGTAATAATTCAATATTTCATAATCCAATCAAAAATTTCATATTTTGTTGTCATAGTTATACAATTTGTTTTAAAAAATAACGAATATTATTCATAATCTCATGTAATGTTACTTTTGATGCCGTCGTAAAAATATGGAAAAAATGACGACACTTTTCCTGCCGCCGTAAAAATATGAGTTATTTTTTCTTCGTCAAAAAAGTAGGACATCACCCCAGCGGAAGTAAAGTTCAATTTTAAAGCCGTTTGCCGAAAAACAATTTTTAATGAAACATTGATTCTATATTCTTAATAATTATTCATTGATTCTTATTTTAGTTCGGCTTACCCAGATTTTTCAGAACCTAGTTAGGTTATCCTTGCAAATCGAAGGACTACTATATAGTATATATACTCGATTGAAGTAAATTGAAATATTAATGAAAATAATATATGTGTTTTTTTTTGTCATTTCAGGTGTGTAAATTTACTATCATGAGTTTGAGTTGAGGTTAGTTTATTTTAATTATCTAAATAATATTAGCAATAATAACAAAGTTTGAGATTTGAAATTTTGCGAAGTTTTATCATTTTTATAATTTTATCATTGAACTGCCAGTCAGATGATGTATTTTATTTTGTATTAATCTTGAAAATTTGTTTTTTAAAATAAACTTTGAAAGATCACATACTTTAAATCGTCTTAACTAAAACAAAGGTATTGTTTCAATTTAGTTTGAGGAGCCCAAAGGTTTAGCGCAAAATGAATAATTCAGGATAGGAATGTTCTTAATATGTCTTTGGTTCAATCCCTTGGGTTGTAATTAAATAACCTAAAAGTGCTTGCACAAAATTACAGTGCATTTTATGGTACGTGTTCATTTCATAGTAGATCATGCTAGTAATTAGTATTGAATAACAATCTTGTACAAACGAGAACAAGATGACTAGTCTTGACATATTATCATCTCGTGTTAATGACATATTATCTACAATTGATTCAGAGAATTAGTTGCGATACAATACACTACGATAAAAATATACTAAATAGACTAAATCTGAATGTAACCCAGTGTTTCAACTGATTTCATGCTACGGACGAATAAATATTTTAAGATTCTATTGCGGACCTTACGAAATCATCATATAAGATGAGTGAAAGTGCAGGTTATATCTTGCTCTCACTTACAATACATAATGTAGTTTAAAACAACAGGGATGAACAAAATAAAGTTTAAATAAACTAAAAAAAGAAAAAACGAAATTTGATGTGTAACAGAGTTTAAAACGCTTCTTATTACGCAATTTTTTCGGAGCGAATAAGATAAAAAATGTAACATTCCCAAACACAGTTGTAAAAATAATCAAATATCGTTAGTAATTTACTGTGAAAGGCTTTAATGCTATATTTTATTTTTCGAGCAAAAGCTTACAATGCGAGCGAGCGAGAGAATAAAATTCATTAAACATGAAGTCAATACAACGTTTTATCCTTCCGACAGAGTAACATGTATTAATTTAATTTGAATTATTTCAGAGTTTTTTATTAAGCTACAATTTTATTTTATTCGAGCACTCTTTTCACTCCTTGAAATAGTATAAATAAATTAGAATGTTTACAATTTCATTATTGCTCTTCCTCAAAGAGTAAAATTTTTAGTTTTTTCGATTTCACTCCTATGGAGCTCTTATTTTATTTTTATTTTCTTTCATCCATTTGTAAAAGAAGCTTTTATTTTATTTTTATTTTTTTTTCATCCATTTGTAAAAGAAGAATATTAGTGCCTTTTCGTCATCCTTTTGATATATTTTTATAACAATTCTTGCAAAACTTAACAAAAATTATTGATGTTTTACGTTGGGAAACATCAATTTTGCAGAAAAAAATAAATTTGTGAGTAATTGAAAGAAAATATTTATTTTAAGAACGATATTTTATTATTTTCATTCCTGCTCCGAAAGAACGGAGTAAAAGAGTGATATACGGTGCATTTTAAACTCTGAATTATTTTAAAATTCGTTGATAAAACAATTAAAACGAATACAAATAAACAGTGAATTTTATTTAATTTTTTTCTAGCATTAATTTCACACAGTTAAATAATTTCGATACCTATTTTATTGTTTGGTATTTTGAAAATGAAATAACCTACAATGAAAGACAACAAAGTTCTAACTACAAATACTAATGAGAACGGAGAAACCAAAAATCAATCATAAAAATGTCTAATATTTTCACAATGAAAATTTAATTCAACTCAAACAATAAATTAAAACTAATGTGCATGTTCCTCTCTTGAATATTGAAAAACACAAAGGCTACTATGATTTATAGTGGCATTTGTGTTTTTCAATATTCACGAGAGAGACATGCACATTAGTTTGAATTGATTCTTTTTTATATAATCAGAGCGAAAATGTATTTTTTATAAAATACAATCAAATTATTTATAAAATATAATCAAAAAATTTATTTCATAGTTCAATACCATCTAATAAATTGTTTTATCAGAATCATAATTCTGTGCGTTATACGTTTTAATAGAATAAAATAAACAGCGGTTAATTGTTATTTATTAAGTTAATTATTAATATATTTAATTGTATTGAACTCTGAATTAAATTTTTTTGATTGCATTTTATAAATAATTTGATTGTATTTTTTAAAAAATTATTAAAAAAAATTTCGCTCTGCTATTTAAAAAACAATAAATTCAAAATTAATGCGCTTATTACTCATAAGTATAAAATTTGATGTCTTTTATTGTAGATCATTTCATTTTCAAAATTTTCATTGTAGATTATTTCATATACATTTCAAAATACCAAACAATTTAATAGGCATCGAAATTGAAAAAAATTATTTAATTGTTTGGAATTAATGGTACCATAAAAAAAAAATAAAATTAATGAATCAATTAGTTTTAAAGTAATTCAATTTAAATTAATACATGTTACAAATGATAAAACGTTGTATTAGGTTCGTGTTCAATGAATTTTATTCTCTCGCAAACTTGTAAACTTTTGCTCGAAAAATTAAATGTATATTTACACTAATAAAATACCAATCTTGTTTTTTGCAGCAATCACGCAACAGAATAATTGTAAAAGTTGTTTATTTTATTCTATTAAAACTAATAACGCATACAATTATGGTTGTAAAAAAACAAAATTAAATCTATATTTTAGTTGCCGGAAGGATAAATTTTCTTTCAAATTCTCACACATTTAATTTTTGCTTCAAATTTGATGCTCGCCTGCGTATTAAAAATAGATTATTTTTCGATATGGTTCGATCAACAAGTATTGTGATTAAAATAAATAAAATGGATGACAATAAAGTACTAATTTTTTTCTGCAAATGGAATGAAAGAAAATAATAAAATCAACTCCATAGAAAATAAAATTTTTTCTTCGATAGTAAATATGTAAACGATATTTATTATAAATTATTAAACTAGAAATTGACAACATAACATTCAAAAGTCAAATTCTACTTTTCCATGGGTCTAAAACATTTTCACAAAGTAATTCTTCTATTCTAGAAGATTTTACTGAAAAGACCTCAATGGCACTCATAAGGTTTGACAGTTGTCTACCTTTATAAGACTTGATTCATCTATATAAGCTCTGTGAGGAGAAACATCTATATTTTAGCAGTTTGTGCAGGCAAAAAGTTAAATTTAAAAATAATGTAGAAATATTTAATTTAATAGCACAATTGGAATAAATACCACATCCCCAGTTGGTAACAATAAAGATTGAATCTAATTTAAGAATTAAAATTCATAAATTCAATGGTATTAAAATAATCTAATAAAATTAATAATACTAATTGAAATATGACAATCATACAATAGTTGTCATATTTCATATATGTCTAAAAATTTTATTCAGTAAATCCAATTAATTTCTCTAACATTATCAACAGAAAATTCGACAAGAATTAATAAACAAATTGTATGAAAGTTTAAACACAAAAAAGTTCGATTTTTGCATATGACGTGTGCACTGGGCAGTGTGTGTATGAAGTGAATAAAAGCTGGTTTTTATGTTTTTAAATTGATAATAAAAATTTCTGGGATTATGAATTAAACGTTTCCTTCTAATATTTTATATAAATCAATATTTTTTTAGAAATAACAAAAATTTTCTGATTTTTTTAAATAAGTACTCAAAATTGTTTGTGTAAAAGTAGGAGGCCAAACCGAAGGTCTAAGATCTGATTACCCACATTATTAACCTTTATAACATCATCAAAAACATACTCTAAACTCTTAAATTATTATTATATAAATTAAAAGATGTATTCATATTCACAATTTCTGTTTACAAAATATCATTTTTCATTTTCAAAATAGAAAAAAACCGAAAAGGGATTTTCATTTTAATTCTGCTATAACTCTTTTTCTTACCACAAAAATAAAATGAAAATTTTAAGGAAAAGTTTTAATGTTCTTAAGAAACCAATCCATCATTTTTGAAGAAATACAATTCAAAAAAAAAAATAAACAAAGTACTTAACGGTAAAGAAAACTGTCAATTTTCTCATTCCTAATTTAACAACCAGCACACAGAGAATAAAAGCAAAACAAAAACAATTTGATATAGCAAATGAAAGCACAGAAAAGAGGTTAAACTTAAGCTTAAATTAAATATACGGGGAAATTTTCTTTTTTCTTTTTATTGTTTACAATAGGAAAAAATTAATGGAAGAGTTTTTTGAAATTGTGTTGTTCGATTAGGCATTGAAAATGCTTAAAAATTTTCTTTACTCGATTACAAAGATCCACTTTTGTAGTAGATTTTTACAGATTTTTCTCTATTCTTTTGATTGATTTTAACAAATCGCTTAAACAGAATAACAGGCAAAATGTAGACATCAGGTAATATATTGATTTTGGCTGATTTACGAATATGCTGCCATTGTTAATATTTTTTTCGTATCTCATGCACAAAAACACGCATTTTCATGCTAGTATATAGCACTAATAAATATTTTTTAGCCACACATGATTAATAAATGTATCCAAGAATCCATGAAACAATATCGCAAAAGATTAGAACCTCGCAAAACAAAAGCCGTTTATCAATAGCCAAAATACAGCAAAAACTACAGAAACAATTGTTAATCAATTGAGCACAAATAGACGTACGTTCTGAAATACAATTCAGTTGAAGTAAGTTAATCAGCAATTAACTCGATTGGAAAGCGGCTAGTATCATAACCTTTAGAACACAAGAAAATAGTACCGAAAATATTTATTACTTCGGTTTTGAAAAAACCAAAGTATTGAATTCATGAGCCAAAAGTGAAATTCTTACCCCCACTTTTTGGCATTTCTCGACGTTTTAAGACCTACTGATTCTAAAAAAGTAACAAAAAAAATGTACGTCTGTCTGCCGGCCAACACAACCGACGAAATCTAGAAAACCGCTGAACGGATTTCAAAAATGTTTTTTTTTAAATAGGTTTACTCAATGGGAAGAGCCGAAAGGACGATGTGTTATATAACTGTACCGGAAGTGTGTCGAAAAAGAAATCGTGTCGAGAAATCGTCAAGTGTGTCAAAACAAGGAAATTTGCATATTTTTTACTTAAAAAACTTTAAGTGATTACGCGTAGGAACATTGAATTTGAAGAAATCTTGATGGTCGGGATTGGTTAGTGAGACCAAAAACTAGATTATTGCATTATAAGTTTGTCAAACAAAATGTCAAGTGTGTCAAAAGAACTTTTTTAGAACGTCTTTTTTAGAAATTAATAAAATTAGTTACTTGTATGAAATGAAATGTAATGAACATGATATTATTATTATTAAGAATTTTATTGCATTATAAGTTTGTCAAAAAAACATTGTCATGTATGTCAAAAAAAATAATTTTATTTATTTTTTTAGCCAATTTTTTGTAAAAAAAAATTTATTTGTTTGTATGACGTAAATGTAATTGAACATGAAATTGGACATAGAAGTTTTTGCATTCGTTATAGTTTTTTAAATACTTTTGGAATTTTGAAAAAAGTTTGTTTTTGATTTTGTAATAATTTTTGCAATATTTTTAAAATTTTGAAAAAAGTTTTAATTTTTGATTTTGTTATAATTTTTGCAATATTTTCAGAATTTTTGAAAAGAGTGTAATCTTTGATTTTGTAATAATTTTTGGAATATTTTTAGAATTTTGGAAAAAGTTTGATTTTATTTAATTTTTACAATATTTTTGAAATTTTGAAAGAAATATGAATATGTGATTTTGTAATATTTTCTCGAAACGCTAAATGGAGAGGTTTTTGAGTAGTTTGCTGGGTGTATCATCTTTTCACTAAATTATTTTAATTTATGATCTGTTATAATTTTCCGGCGACGAATTGATGTTTCGTGTTAGTTTTGTAATAAATTTCTAAACAGAGATACAATACGTGTAGTTTTATAAAGAGTTTTATGTTTGATATATACATCGCTGACGATAACTAAAAACAATGTCCTCATAAAAGTTTTATGCCGAAAACTATATCAAAATCCTTAACCAAAACCGAAGTCTTGATATCTCAGAGCTGTGAGATTTCAGCAACTCCATATTTTAATCAAGTAAAGTAGACCTTGTGATTTTACTCAAATATAAATTTGAAAAATGTAAAAAATGTTTACCATGACAACCACCAAACTTTATATGAAAAAAAAAAGGAAACAAGTTGCTTAGATTTTTAAAAATAATGTTATGAGCTATCGAGGAGCAAACTTTCGACGTGTTTGAACAATCCCATAGGAACTAATAGCGTAGAACAACTGTAACAACTGTAGAGCTTATGCTCCTTTAACGGTACAATTACAATGGAATTCAACTTTTAATGTAGTTCACTGGGTCCGTACATCGTTGTAGTTGTGGTTCACTTTGTGACTCCACTCTCTGAGGTACCGATGTACAGTTTTTTTAAGAATTCTGAATCCTGAACCAGCTTACAAGAGATGCACAGGAAATTAAGTAGCCTAAAAATGTAGTGTAGTCTATCGCTTAAATACACATAAATGTGATACGTTTATGACCATACATCATCACCGGTCTATTTAATGTCTGGTAAAACAAAGATTGGTTTTTCAGTTTTGTACTTTGAGTAAAATTCAAGTATCTAATAGCTATTTATGTACCAAGGGCGTTATGGAGGTTATTGTACCCGGAAAGCGACATAATCTAGTCGAGGACCTCTGGCCTAAAGGATCATTGTCGCTTGATAAACGTAATACCCAGTAATGTCAGTGGTGCATACTAGATTTTATGCTTCACCAAATATGCTTAGTAGCTATTTAGTCAATTAGTAGCTATTTATGTACTGTAGAGAAAGTGGACTTTGTAACGAAACGTTGATTCACGGTATTATTCTTCCACAAAAGCAAATAAATCCATAATAGTTTTAGTACCATTGTTCCAACGGTTTCTTGTCCATTAAATTGATCACTATTAGTTTTCACATCTTCACGTAATGAGGTTACTAATACCAAACGAAATATATCCCCCAATGCTATGGCATATAGCCACAGAGTTTATATCCAGTATTTAATCATTCCATAGCACATAAACTTAAAAATCGTCGCTTGATACTCAAAACAAAATTTCGCAAATCTGTCAAATTAAAATATTGACGACGAGCTAAATTGTACGCGCTAATTTACAAATTAAGCTCAATGTATTATTTTTATGTTGTCCGTTGCATTTTTCTCAGCCACCATCGATTTAATTTGTTCCAATAACCGGAATGGTAAAACAACGGTTTCGCTATCTTCGAAACCGTTTTCTAATCCAAACAACAAAGATATATTCCAAAATAAATTAAAAAATGTTTAAATTTGTTTGGTTTATTGTTTGACTCAGAAAATTGTTGCTAGTTAAACTTATTAACACTCAAAATTTAATAAAAGGCAACGAAGACTTAACACTGTTAAGACAAAAAAATGCCAATTTGAAAATCAAATTAATTTAATAAATTTAAAGAGTTAAAAAAAAATATACATTTTTTTTGTGCCACAATAACACTGCACACTTTGATTTAAATTTACTTAATTATCCTTATCTTTATGATTAAAATTTACATTCTGGCTATTATACGTGTATTCTGGCTATTATTCGTGTATTCTGGCTATTATACGTAGCAGGTAGTCAGGTACGTGCAGTTCGTCTAGGGCTCTCATGATTTGATTCCAGTTGGTAGAGTTAAAGGCATTTTTAACATCCAGAGTGACAACAGCATAATATTGTTTATCACCCTCTAGCCATCTTTTACCACTCAAAGCTTTGTGCACTATCACATACTGCACAGATTGCATCAACGGTAGAACGCTTCTTTCTGAAACCAAACCCGGTCAGAAAGGACCTACTCGCCTTCAGTATGTTGCTCAAGTCGAGTACCAATAATTCTCTCAAAGATCTCTCCAATTGTGTCCAGCATACACAGTGAGAGGTAAAGCGAGGGTTCTTCTGGTGGTTTGTCACCTTTCGGTATAAGCACAAGGCGTTGGCACTTCCATTCCCAGGAAATATCCCTTCTTTTAGACACGCAGTGTAGATATTTTTGAATACAATCGGCTTCTTCTTTATCGTTGTTTAGAACCTCTTCGGTGGTGAAAGTCGAAATTGAATTATCGTCAATTTGCAGCTCACGAGGTAGGGATAAATTATCGTGGTGTGGAAAAAGGCCGGACACAATTTCAGCCATTAAATCTGGGCACACTGGTGCAGCTGATTGAACACCCTTGAGTTTAGTAAGCACAATTTTGTACGCGGGTTATTTTGAACTTGATCTATAAGACACTGGAATGATCTGCTCTTACTATTAGCAATTGCTTTTCGCAATTATTTCCGCTTTTCGCGAAAATCATTTTGGAAATGCTCATAGTGCTCATGATTTCTCCTTCGTGTACACTTTCTCCGGAGTTTGAGGCCCTCTTTTCTCAAACGGGCAATGTTTTCAGTGCACCAGAATACTGGGGACCGTCCATTACCGTTGCTTTTACGCGGCATAGATGCATCACAGGTGCTTTTAAGATATGTCGCAATAAATTCTGCTCCTATCTTAGCCCCACTCTCCCGTATTGGCATGCATTCAACCATGTAGTCCAGCATCTTCGTGTCCAACTCTTTGATTTTCCACCCATTTTGCTGCGCCTTCCGCTTGGTGCCTTTCAAAGCGCTGTGGTGGCTGGCTTTCAAATATAATAGCACGATGATCACTATGCGTATACAAGTCAGACACCCTTCATTGTACTCCTCTCGAGAGTGTCCCACTTGCAAGAGTGGTATCGATAGTTTAACTTGCTTCTCCTTTATTATATGTCACGTGGTACCATGGCTGAGCAGTACCAGATCAAGTCTGGCAAATGTCTCAAATAATGCCCTACCTCTAGGGTTAGTACATTTACTTCCCCATTCAACGACCCAAGCGTTAAAATCACTTGCAACTACGATGGGTGACTATCCTCTGACGTCTATTATTAGTCGGTGTGCTAGGAGGAATTAGTGCTAGGAGGAATGTAGCAGCTGTAGAAGTGAACACCTTTGATTTTGGCATAGACAAAACCCTTATGCTGACGACTAGATCTGCGTTCAAAAGGAAGAACATTGCAGGTTCAGATAGCATCTCTGCTCGTCCTATCTTCAACCCAGTTCCCATCGGCAACAGGGGTTCTATATTGTTCGCAAATCAATGCCATATCCGTTTTCTGGTCTCTAACGGTCTGTGTCCTGTGCCGCCTCGCAGTGGTTATGATTTATATGGATACACTTAACAATGATGGGCAGAAGTCGGCTTTAGCGCTCTTTTGTAGGCTGGACATCTACTGCCTCCTGTAGAATGCCCATTAGTCCCTGTGTTTCCCGACAGGCAAACCACATTTTGGGAGCTCTTTGCATTCGTTCGATTTATGTCCTGTTCCTCCGCATCTAAAACATATCCCCGTTCGATCCACATCACTTTTACAGTGCCTTGCTACATGACCGTAATCAAGGCTTCTGAAACAGCGTGTTTGAGTGATTCGCTCGCGCAGTCTGTATCCTACCCATCCAACTCGGATGTGTCCAGACGCAACAAGCGCATGCGCTGATCGTTCAGGGAAACTGATTATTGCCGTCTGAGTTCCGTCTCGCAATGTCCTCAAAGATTTGATTGTATTTGTTTGGATAGACCCAATTGTAGGAGATTGTGTCTGGATTGCAATGCAAATATCTTCTCTCGTTGTTATCTCGTCTAAGTCGCGACACTCTAAAAGAGTTTCCTGACACACCGACCTAACACTCGCCGAGTCTCTGAGTGCTAGCTCCGCGTGCTCTTTAAGCTTTTGATTGTGTTTGCCTTTTTAAGTTCAAGAAGCAACTCGCCTTTAGCTGTCTTCCTAATCTTGGTAACACAATCCCTGAGCTCCTTTAGTTCCCGGTTCGCTTTCATATCATTAAACATTTTTTCACCGGACCTAGGTATTAATATAGCATCCGACCGTGATGCTCTGTTCGTAGGTTTGCGTGGTTCGTTTCGCGTAGGCTCAACAGGATGCGCTTTTTTCTCCCCCTTTTACGTCTTCTCACGGGTTGCCACCCCATTTCGGATGCCACCACAGGGAGCACGTTTTGCTTCATGAGCTCGACCTGCTGTTCACTTGACTTGATCGCGCTCTGCTCGGATCGTGATCTCGGTTCTTTCAAGATCCTTCTTCCTGTTTTATTTTAGTGCGTGTGTGTGTGTGTGTTAAAACACTAGTCTATACATTGTTAGCCTAACAAAAAGCCTAGCGAATATAATACGGATTTAATGAATAAGAATTTTAGAGCCGATTTAGTTAATAAGTATTTGGTGGTGGGTGGTACATAAGGTAGTATAAGGTGATATGGGCCTAGTAGTCTAAACCAATTAGTTAAGTAAAAAAAAAAACTAGAACAATTTTTTCACACTTATATGGGTTTCAGTCACATAGGTGTACAAAAATATGCTACAGTCGATGCTATTGCAAAAATAGAGAAGTTCATTGTCCTGGAAAGTGCTTTGAAAAATTTTAGAACTCAATAATAAGCGATTTCCTCTAATGAGAACACAAGTAAAACATTTAATTAACTTTCTATGTGACCTTCATGTTTACCCACAAAGAACAAATACACTGAAGAAAGAATTTACGCAGATTTAAGGTGCGTTCGATTTGACTGAAACAACTGAAAAAACAACAACAATTGCATTGAATTTCTCAGCTGCTTCAATTGCTTCAGTCAAATCGAACACGGCTTTAGTGTTAAAACGATAGAAAAAAATTTATTTGTGAACTTTTTTTAGCATAAAACATGCTGTCATTAAAAAGTTGAAATCTGAAATTTTATCATTCTACTGTTTTTTCATAATCATAATAAGCATACAGGAATAAGCAAGTAAGCTTACATTATGGAATAAACAAAGCATAAGTTTATTTAATCGTGTATTGATATTTAATATATTTATCTCAAATTTCAATGGAAAAATTCAAATCCAAAATGAACAATTTCCAATTAAAATATGATTTACGTTCTGTAATGATTTATCAGAAATTTATTTCGTAAATGACATAAACAAAACATAATTAAAATAAATTTTCATTTAACAACCCAAAAGTTGAAATCAAAAATTCCGTCATCTTCAATAAACTAAGAAAATGCTAATTAAGCATATTTGTATATTGTGTTTTTTATTTTAAGTTCCAAAGATATCTTCCTTATTATATACATATTATGTTACTTATTTTGTTGTTTAAAATTAATTAAATTTATTTTATTTTTCAATTGCCATTAGCAATTTTATATAATTACAAATCTTTTTTACGTAACTTTCAATTCTACTTATTTTTAGAATTTAACTTACATGTTATTTGTAATATTTTGGGGAAGAAGATATACATATTATCGTTTTTAACTATTTGGTTCTAATGTTAGTGTACGTTAGTTATAATTATACAGCATAAAAAACGATTACTAAAGTTTAAAAGAACATAATAATAAAGGGTTAAATCAAGAATAGATCTTTACAACATAAAGACGAAATGTTTAGTTAAAGCAAATCAAATATAGTTATTTGTTTCACTAGGACAAAAAATGATGGATTTTGGGACGAGTAAAAAGGTTGCGGTGCAACGCGATAGCGGAGTACCACAATTTTGCGAGTTCCAAAATCCATTTTTAGTCAGAGTAAAACATTAAATTTGTCGCCAACCGTTATTTAATCTATTATTTAATAACATTTGAAAATATTCAACATTTAATTTATATTTATTTTACATCTCAAACTAAATCCAGACAGGAACTAAGCAGACAAATCAAATTTTTGACAAATTCCATTTGTCTTTTTTCTAGTCTTTTTAATTTTTGAATTAGAAGATAATATGAAAAATATGGAGGGGCTGAAATCTTACAGCTCTGAGATATCAAGACTTTGGTCTGGGTTAAGGATTTTGATATAGTTTTCAGCAAAAAACTTTTATGAGGACATGGTTTTTAGTTTTGGGCAGCGATGTATATGAAACATAAAACTCGTTGTTAAAGTACAAGTATTTCTTTATCTCTGTTTAGAAATTTATTACAAAACTAACACGAAACATCAATACGTTGCCGGAAAATTATAACAGATCATAAATTAACATAATTTAGTGAAAAGATGATACACTCAGCAAACTACTCAAAAACCTCTCCATTTAGCGTTGCGAGAAAATATTTCAAAATCACAAAATATAAAATAAAATAGAAAATATTTTATAATCATATATAATATCACGAGTCGTCAAATAATAGTCGATTATTTTTCATAATCATTATTACTTATTATAATTTTTAACCTCAAATGGCATGAGTTGAAAAATAATCGACTAATAATTTGGTGACGAGTTGTATTTAGCAGACAATTTAACGAACAGAAATAGTAACATTATTTCATACAACATAATCATACATAAGAAAATATTATTTCATCTTAGTAGGCGCATAAATGTTATAAATTTGTAATTTAATTTTGACAAATAAACATAAACATGCAATCATTTATGAATGAAAACGGACATTTTTACTATTTGCAAATTGCATTTTCACATAATTTTGTATGTGAATTTTTGTTTTAAATTAATATATTAAGTAGGCCGAAAATATTCGAAAATATTCGCTGTTCCTTCCCACCAGAGAAAAATAATCGAAAAAATTCGTTTTGATTTTGTTCACGCATTATCGTGAATTGTTAAATAGTTTACCTGAAAAATCAAAATATTTTAAATTAGAATCAAAACAAAACCAATTAAAGATTTATTTATTATTTATAAAATTATGCAAAACATTACCAAAACAATCCTTTTGAAATGTCAACGAAACTGTCAATTTTGAATTGACGTGTTCGGTTTATTTTGATCATTCATTCGATATTTTCAATTTGCACATTGAATTTATGTGTTCGTTATTCTATATTATTAATTCGATAGTTTCGAGATCGTTGGTAAACTTGACAGCTGTGATTTGTAGAGTTTTGGCTTTCTATATAATGGACTGTTTTGGTAGTTTTGCCCTCTTATTCTTACGAATTTATATCTGAATAGTATTGTCAGTAAAAAGTGTTGTTTGTGTTACCATGTAGTTGGTTGAGTATGAGCTAAGCTCTCTCTTTGTTAGTTTTAAGTAAATTTTAAATATTTTGTATTCCCATGTGTTAAATCAGTAATTGTAAAATTAATAAATGAAGTTTATATAAAGTTGTGTGCATCAGGTCAGTTTTTTAATGTTTATATAAATTAACCAAATAGTTTTTTCTTTGTTCTCTGACAAATATTCGTCGAGTGTGCATGCAGTAAAAAACCTCGTATAAGTTTTCATCGATTGGAACGGGTGATGTTTCCGTGCATCTTTCATTTCATATGTACATGATTTTAAATCATTATATGAGCTGATATATTTTCATCATTGCATCCTTCATGTCATATGTACATGATTTCAACTATTATATGATCTGATATTTTCGTCATTACTTCAATCAATCATCTCATATGTACATGATTTCAACTATTAAATGAGTTAATATTTTCGTCATTACTTCAGTTAATCATCTCATTTACATAACTTCAACTATTATATGAGCTGATATATTTTCATCATTGCATCGTTCATGTCATATGTACATGATTTCAACTATTACATGAGCTGATATATTTTCATCATTGCATCGTTCATGTCATATGTACATGATTTCAACTATTATATGATCTGATATTTTCGTCATTACTTCAATCAATCATCTCATATGTACATGATTTCAACTATTATATGAGCTGATATTTTCGTCATTACATGATTTCAACTATTATATGAGCTGATATATTTTCATCATTGCATCGTTCATGTCATATGTACATAATTTCAACTATTATATGAGCTGATATATTTTCGTCGTTGCTTCAGTTAATCATCTCATTTACATAACTTCAACTATTACATGAGCTGATATATTTTCATCATTGCATCGTTCATGTCATATGTACATGATTTCAACTATTATATGATCTGATATTTTCGTCATTGCTTCAATCAATCATCTCATACGTACATGATGTTCAATTATTATATGAGCTGAGATATTTCCATATTTGCATCACGGTGTTGGAAGTTGATGTGCCAACCAACTCACATCAAATATATCTTCAATAAAAAAAATACAGTCCACCTCTCATCGACGCCGCATCAGATTTGTTAAAAAATAGTAAATGAAGCGTTTTTATTGGACCTTATCGAAATTTTATTTAGTGAGTTGAATTGCCAAAAATATTGTAAAAATTATATAAAACCAAACTTTTTTCGAAATTCCAAAAATATTCCAAAAATTTTTCAAAATTCTAAAAATATTCCAAAAAATCTTACAAAATTTGAAACTTTTTTCAAAATTCTAAAAATATATATAAAATCTATAAAAATAGAAATTTTTATCAAAGCAACCCTTAAATTCAAAATTTCATAATCCAATTAAAATAGTTGTTATCATTTGTTGTCATAGTTATACAGGAATTTGTAAAAAATAACAAACATTTTGTCAAAGGTACCTTGTTCCACATATTTTTATTTCAAAATTTATGTAAATTTATAATTTTAATTTAGAATAAACATTTTTTTTTTAAATATTTTGCTTGCGGCGAATAAAAAATAGTATATGATGCACGGACGTAAGCTATTTTGGACTTAATGTGGGTGTATTGGACTTAATGTGGGGCTTAATGTGGACTTAATGGACAACAAATTTTGGACTTAATGTGGGTGCTCGGCTAGCGCCTCGATTTGCAAACTCCACATACGTCCAAAATCTTTAGCTTTACGTCCCAGCAAAAATCCAATCCTATAATAGTACATTATGAATGTACTATTATAGGATTGGATTTTTGACATTTCACCATTATTTTGAATAAACATTTATTTTTTTTATATATTTACAACAAAGTCGTATCTAAAATATTCAGAATGTGTTTGTAAATATTTATTTGTTGAGGTATATAGTTTTGCTTGTTATCATTAATTCTGATTTGTTCTCATTTTTCCCATAACGTTTTAAATAGACTACAAATAGACTATGTTTTAAATAGACTAAATAGACTGTATGGTAATTTAAAATATATTTTTTCAGTGTAAAAGTCATATTTTTCCAATTAAAAGTCTTGCTCTATAGACGTTTTTATAGTAGAACACTTTTTTAAAAGTATACTGTATAACACTTTTTTTCTAAATAATCATGGAAAGTAAAAAAAGGTTCATGGAATAAATAAAAAGTCATCATCTTTTTTTTTCTCGCACGTTTATTATTACTTCGGTCTGAAAGGCCTTAGAATTATATTCATGAGGTTAAAGTGAAATTCTTACCCACACTTTTTTGGCATTTCTCGACGTTTTAGGACCTACTGATTCTAAAAAAGCAAAAAATATATATGTCTGTCTGCCGGCCGGCCGTCCGTCACAACCGACGAAATCTAGAAAACGGCTGAAGAGATTTGAAAAATTTTGAATTCTAAAAATAGGTACACTCAATGGTAAAGGTAGCCTCAATGGTAGCCGAAAGGACGATGTGTTCGATAAATGTACCGGAAGTGTGTCAAAAGAATCGTCAAGTGTGTCAAAACAGGGCTTTTGCTTAAAAAACGTGATTACGAGTAGGAACAAAGAATGTTTAAGTGATTACGAGTAGGAACAAAGAATGTGGAGAAATCTGGATGGTCGGAATTGGTATGTGAGATCAAAAACTAGATTATCGCATTGTAAGTTTGTGAAAAAAATGTTGTCAAGTGTGTCAAAAGAAAGATTTTTATTTACATTCTTACCCAAAATGGGAAAAAAATAAAATGAATAATTTGTATGACATGAAATTTTATTATTATTATAGAGAATTATGGCATTATAAGTTTGTCAAAAAACTAGTGTCAAGTGTGTCAAAAAATGATTTCATTTATTTTTTTAGCCAATTTTTTTGGAAGAAAAAATGTAGCTGTTTTTATGACGTAAATGTAATTGTAAATGAAATTGGACATGGAAATTTTTTAATTTGTTATAGTTTTTGAAATATTTTTGGAATTTTGAAAAAAGTTTGTATTTTGGATTTTGTAATAATTTTTGCAATATTTTTAGAATTTTGGAAAAAGTTTTAATTTTTGATTTTGTAAGAAATTTTTGGAATATTTTTAGAATTTCGAAAAATTTAAAATTTTTGATTTTATTATAATTTTTGGAATTTTGAAAAAAGTTTCAATTTTTGATTTTGTAATAATTTTTGGAATATTTTTAGAATTTTGAAAAAAGTTTGATTTTATTTAATTTTTACAATATTTTTGGAATTTCGAAAGAAATATGAATTTGTGATTTTGTAATATTTTCTCGAATCGCTAAATGGAAGGTTTTTGAGTAGTTTGCTGATTGTATCATATTTTTACTACTGCTGATGTATCATATTTTCAGTTTCATCAAGATCCCATGTTCATTTGTCACCCACCCAAATAATGGTAAATAAATTAAAAGGTATAAGTTATCAAAGACACACAATTTATCAAACACACATTAAATGGTATATAGGAAAAAATTGGAGAAATAGAGAAAATTAATAACCTTAAAACTGTTATATGTATATTGGCGGGTTTTTCATCCATAAATTTAGATAATATATTTACAAAAAACATAAGAAAATTTTTCTTTTTAACGTCGTCAATATTGGTCAAAAAGAGAGAAAAAATAATCGCCAAAAACGCTAAAATAACCGTCAAAATACTTTGTTTCTCTTTCTTCTCAATTTACAGATTGGAGAAAAAGAGAACAAAATAATACAAAAGTTTTCTAATGTATGTGTGAATTTATCTATTTATAAAAAACAGAAAACTTTGTTATTTATTTAACTTCGGTCTGAAAGACCTAAGTATTACGTTCATGAGCTAAAAATGAAATTCTTACCCCCACTTTTTTGGCATTTCTCGACATAAAAAAAAATGTAGGTCTGTCTGCCGGCCGGCCGGCCGTCACAACCTACGAAATTTAGAAAACCGCTGGACGGATTTCAAAATTTTTTTTTAAAAAATACATTAACTTAATGGGAAGAGCAGAAAGGACGATGTGTTCGATAACTGTACCGGAAGTGTGTCAAAAAATCGTCAAGTGTGTCAAAACCAGGAAATTTGAATATTTTTTGTTTAAAAAACTTTCATTTTAAGTGATTACGAGTAGGAACATTGAATTTGGAGAAATCTTGATGGCCGGGATTGATATGTGAGACCATTATAAGTGATTATAAGTTTGTCAAAAAATGTTGTCAAGTGTGTCAAGAGAAAGATTTTTATTTATTTTTTTACACAATTTTTTGGAAAAAACTAAAATTAATTATTTGTTTCAAATGAAATTTTATTATTATTATTGAGAAATATGGCATTATAAGTTTGTCAAAAAAATGTTATCAAGTGTGTCAAAAGAAAGATTTTTATTTACTTTTTAACCCAATTTTTGTAAAAAAATAAAATTAATAATTTGTATGACATGAAATTTTATTATTATTATAGAGAATTATGGCATTATAAGTTTGTCAAAAAAGTAATTGTATGGAATGGGATACAATATCAAAATAAATAAATTTGTTTCCGTAATTTTCTTTTTGTCATTCTTCTATGTTATTTTATCATATAATTTAATTTTACCAATTAAAACAATTTATTGTTTTAATTAAGAAGAAAAAGCTTTTATTTTATATAATACAGCCTCCTTTGTCAGATGATAAGGTATTGTAATTTGTGTTTATTGAATTTTATTCTCTCGCAAATTTAAAATTTTCGCTCGTGCCTCGTTCTAATCTTAAACTTTCGCTTGAGAAAAAAAACTATGTTATTAAACACTAATTGATTAAGCTACTATTACGATATTTGGACAATATTTACGTGAAAACCCCCTAAAGCATGACTTACGAATTTCTTTCAAACTCGTAGATTTTCATTTAAGTTTTGACAGTTTTTCATTCAATGCTAACATAGTTAGAGTATAAAAACCGTAAAATATGTGTTCGTAGAGTAAAATTCAGACTAAGAAATACACTACAATTGAAAATTATTTAATAAAAACAGAAGTTTCTAGTTTAATTAGGTAAATATTGATGAAATTTAAACTTCACCTCAGTGGTGTAGTGGATAAATTGTCTGGCTTATAATTCGAATCAAGGTACTAATGAGGAAGCTGGAAGGTTCGAATTCAGATCGAAACACATGTAAGAAGAATGATTTTTTAACTAAATTTACTACAATTGACAAAAAAATTTCAGTGTTTGTTTGCTTAAAAACCGTCTTTGTGTATCTTCAAAATCGCAGCAGAGGTTAAGACAGTTCCAACTCCCAACTGCCACTAAAATAAGACTAAGATAATCGTAAAACAGTTTTATAGCGTTCAGCTCGCCTGTTCAACTTTAGCTTAAGTGGCTCATATTTTTAGTTCTGGACCAACAACTTCTAGTTTTGTTATTGTATTCCTTAATTTTATTTCATCTTCTGAGCTTTCCGTTGTACCATCATCATTTGTGATGGCCCATCGAAGGGCTTCTAAACCCTTACAATCTTTTTAAACATTCTAGGTCTTACTGTCATAGATGTCTTTATATCCTTAATCGACTTAATCGATTTAACATATTGCCATATATACAAACATTAGGTTTCGCTAAGTGGACTAAGTTCGAATTTTAACTATATTCGACACACATTAAAATAAATAAAATACCACATGGCCAGAATATTAATCAATATAACAAAATAATAAATCTAACAATAACCAACTACAGTTTCGTTAACTCTATTATACATATCAGAAACAAAAACAGGGAGAGGCTTAACATACCATAACAACAAATTAATTTAATTAAATTCTAATAAAACAAAATATAAGCAACAACGGTAATTAATTTTCATCAATAAACAAAACATTGATTTTCCATTTCTTCTTTTTCCATACAGCTACGTAAATAAAATCATGAACAATAAATTTTCTTTTCTATTTCGCTCACCGGAAGCTGTAAATATTCACAGTACATAAATAACAAGAAAATATAATAATAATTCAATTTTGCTTTTTTTTCGATCGAATGTTTAAAAAAATGTTCATCAAAAAAATTCAAGTAGAATATTTTTCCTTCATTGTTATAGAATTTTTGTTCCATTCTATTCCACAGAGTGGTTTTCTTTAAAAGCTTAATGTTTTCGGTTTCAATTGTTGCAAACGAAACACCTTGTATTGCTTAAACTTGAAAATTCTGATTGGTTTGAAAATATATGACAAGAAAAAGTTAAATTTTGGAAATATTAATATTATTCTCCCTGCATCAAATAATAACAAAAAATTTCATAGAAACATATCAAAGAAAAAAAAAAATTCTAAGATAAAAGAAAATTGGTTTGAAAAAAAAACGTGATAACCTGGAAAATGAAAGAAAAACATAAATATTTTTTTTGTCACATTTTAATATTTTTGTTTATTTATTTTATTTCGTAAAGATAATATTTTGAGGTTTATGAAAGAAATTAATTTTTTTTATTAAATTTTTCAACGAATATCATTTTTTTTGATCGAACAAATTATATTCACGTGAATTCTTTGTTTGTGGTTAGGTTTATGAAAATAATAAAAAATTATTTTTTTTGTGGTTGAACGACTTAATGTGGTTCTAAAATTTGAAAAAGTGAAGAATGTAATTACTTAGGTTTAGAAATTAATGCTTGGCAATGATAGGAACAGTTAGGTTGGATTAGCGCTCTCCAACCAACCGCCATGTTGTTTTATCCAGTCGCGTTCACTTTAGTTTGAAAGTGTTTCGCAAGAACTTTACGAACAAAAACTCAACTTTACTATACGAATCGACTATAATTAAAAAATGCCGAAAATTCCAAAAAATCGATGTGGAGTGGATACACTCGAAGTGACACTGATTTGGTGCCCAAGACGTGGTTACTTCTTCGACGGGAATATTGCCAACCTTTTGCAAGCAACGCACGAATTTACCCAGTTCTCGATATCTTTATCAATTAAAGTCTACCAAACATAAAACCGAGCTAATAACTTCATTTTTGCCATATCTATGTGACCTTCGTGTAATAATTTCAATATAGAATATTTAAGTTTTTGTGGAATAACAATTCGGTTGGTGTAAAATAAACAATTATTTTCCGTACTTAGGCTGTAGTGATTGCGATAGTGGTCTAAGATTATCTGAAATTTCTAATGGCCAACCTGACATAATATAGTTTCGGACTTTTTGCAATATTACATCCTCCGATGTCTCTTGCGAAATTAGTTTCATATTCATGACAATCTCTGACGAATCCTTAATGAAATTTATACAATTTGTTTCATCAATTCCTGTTGCTTCATTTAACGGCAATCGGGACATTGCATCCGCATTTCCGTTTTTGGAGCCTTTCTTAAATTCTAGTTTATACTTATTCATCGAATCACCGACCAACGCTGCAACCGTGCAGCGGCTACGGCAGGAGTGCCCTTTTTTGGATGAAAAATTTCTTTTAGTGCCTGGTGATCAGAGCAAATGGTGAAATGGTGCCCATAAATGTATTTGTGAAACTTTTTAAGCGCGAACAATATCGCGAGCGCTTCCCTGTGTAATTGGGAATAATTCCTTTCCGCCGGCGACAAGGTACTTGAGCCAAACGAATGGGTTTTTCTATACCATTTACTACATGAGACAATACAGCCTCTACACCATACGGACTTGCATCCGTGGAAATCACTATGTTTCTTTAATGGATCGTTAAGCTCCAATAAATTGTTATCCAGAATCAACTTTTTACTATTCTGAAAACATTTTTCACATGCCTCAGACCAATTAAACGCAACGTCCTTCCGTAAGAGAGCATACATTTCAAATAATCTTGTTAACAAATTCGGCAAAAACCTACTATAATAATTTATAAGACTGAGGTAAGACTGCAACTCAGTCAAATTTTTAGGCCTTGGAGTTTCAACAATAGCTCGAATTTTTTCTTCATTTGGGCGTATGCCAACTTTGGACAACGTATGACCTAAATAAGAGACCTCCGGTTGTAAAAATTGACATTTTTCAACATTTATCTTGACATTGGACTCAGCTAAACGTTTGACTACTGCCCACAATTTTGATTTGCAATCTTCTTCCGATTTTCCACCTATCAAAATGTCATCCAAATAACAAAATGTCTATTCTACGCCACGAAGAATTTGGTCTATTGGTGATTGGAAAATGGAGGGAGCACTTGAGACTCCAAATAGAAGACGCGTTAACCTATAGAGACCTTTGTGAGTATTAATTGTCAAATACTCCTGACTACGTTTGGAGACGGCTAACTGCCGGTATGCTCCAGCAAGATTCAACACACAAAAGAACTTACAGTTTGCTAAATTTGCAAAAATATCTTCGATTTTTGGCAATGGATAATGATCAGTGGAAATTTTTTGGTTTATAGTTACACGACAGTCGATGCACAATTTAATCTCGCCTGATGCCTTAGGAACAACTACAATCGGACTAGCCCATTTACTTTTTGTTATGCGAATTAAACATTTTTCCTTTTCTAATCTATCAAGTTCGTCTTCAAACTTGAGTCTTAATTTATATAAAACTGAATACGCACAGTGAAAAATTGCACTCACCTCTTCTGAAATCACAATTTCTGCTTCATAACCAATTATGGTGTCATTCAACTGTTGTTTCACAATCGTTGGAAACCTCTGTTTGATCTCTTCACAAACGTTTGAAAATTTTTTTAAGATTTTTTGATTTCCCATATTAGTTACATTTTTGTCGTCAACTTTTGATGATCCATGTTGAAACAAATTTTTCCTCCATTGTGGCTCCAAGCCATTCAACCAATTTCTTCCCAATAGAGGTTGAAAAGCTTTCTCTGTGTTGATAACAATCAATTCTAATTTATAGTTACTGTCATTCATTATAATTGACATTGACTTTTACTAACACATCTATGACTTGACCTGTAACCGACATAAGAATATTAGAGTTTGCATTTAATGTTAACGTTTTAAAATTAGCACAATAACTTCTCTTAGATATAATTGATAGGTAGGCTCCAGTGTCTACTTCCATTTCCATGTATCGGTGTTCAATATTTAGCGTAATTAGTGCTGTTGGTTGATTTGCTGATACGCGGCGTACCATACCCACATTATTGTTGTTGTTGTTTCGGCAAACTTTTGAAATGTGACCTGTTTGGTAACACTGTAAGCATTCCCAATTGGCTGCCGGGCATGTTTCTAAATTAAATGTTTTCGGCCATAATGAAAACATTTCTTCATGTTGTTTCTTGATTGACTGCGGCTACGCTTGTAATAATTTGACCTTTCACAACCTCTACCACGCCTTTTTTGACCATGCATACGTGACTGATTCTCGGAAATTAGTCTCTGGAAATTTTGATTTGCGTTATTTTTACTTGTGTTATGATGCCGGGAACTTAACTGTTCATCGACTTTATATTGCGGCAACGGTTGCAAATTTTTGGCTTCACGGGAAGACATTTCTATGTTCAATGCTTTGGCATAACACTGTTGAAAATCCAATGAGTCATCTTGTAGAAGTTCACATTGTATTTCCTCCTTTTGTAGTCCAACTACAAAACTATCCGTTAGGGCATCATCCTATTGCTTTACTCTGGAAACCCTCTGCTCTTACATCATCTGCTAAAAAATCCCCAAATTTGCACGGCTCAGCCAAGGCTTTCAACCGTATAACAAATTTAGTAATATATTCCCCATTTTGTAGCATAGCCTTGTAAAATTTATATTGTTCGGCTCTTTTATTTATTTTTGGTGAAAAATGACTTTGTAACACCTTCCCTAAGTCATCAAAATTCTTGTCTGCTGGATTTTCTGCTGCTACAAGTGCTTTCAATGTATAGAAAGTTGACTTTCCAACAAAACTAAGCTGCAACAAAGATTTTTTTATCCCCAGCGATTGCACTGATTTTGTAATAAATTTTTAAGCGATCCAAATATGAATCATCTTCACCGGGCTCAAACTCCTCTATCTTACCAATGTATGGTGTCATTTCTCCTTCTCCTTGAGCCTTCGAGAATACCACAATGGAGTATCCACATATACACACGCACGCAACCAATACGTTTTCTTATACATTCCTTATTAATTGGCGATGAAGAGCCAATGTTGTATATTTTCATATGCTAATTATTATTCCACTTTTTCACTTATTTTCATTTAACAAAAGACTTACTTCTTCTTCGAAGATCCAGGTAAAAAGTAACCAAACTTTTATTCATTGGCATTTAGAAATAAAATCTTTTGTTTTCACCATAGAACTCAATTGCAGCATGTGAATTGTGTACAATTCTATCAAATAATACACAATCCACATTGGTGCATACCATCTATTGATACATAATATCTTATAATTCCAAAGTTATAAATTTGCATAAATTTTGAAATAAAAATATGTTATTTTTTCAAAATAATTGTATAACTATGACAACAAATAATATAACAACTATTTTGATTGGATTATGAAATTTTGTATTTAAAAAAAAAAATAAAATTTGTATTTTTTATAGAATTTAAACAAATACAAATGTTTTAAATTTTTTGGACGTTACTATGACAACCAAATATATAGTTAAAAAGTGACACTATAAGGCCCTAAATTACAGTAATAAATAAACACTTTAATATGTAGGCGTAGGCAGCATAATTCAAACATTTTGCACTTGATATACCAAGAAAAAAGAGTTGTGTGCAAAGAATACAACATTAACAAGAATACAATGAAAATATATATTACCATACA
Organism: Diogma glabrata; assembly: GCA_963693315.1. Taxonomy (NCBI): domain Eukaryota; kingdom Metazoa; phylum Arthropoda; class Insecta; order Diptera; family Cylindrotomidae; genus Diogma; species Diogma glabrata. Next base: position 186,484,562 of record OY856187.1, read on the forward strand.
AAACATTCAACCAAATAAGACCATATTATAAAAGACCAAGTAAGAATTGATTATATAAATTCTTTAAAACGAATGACTGGACAACAATTTTTATTTAAAGTTCCAAAAGAAAATTCTGAAACAGCTACAAAACAAGTTTTTTAATATCCAAAGATATAACGAAAAGGGGAAAACCCTTTACTGATGGACAATTTGTAAAACATCGTAAGATCTAAGAAAATGTCTATTTTATAGTTTGCCTTGGATGATAGCACCCACATTTCTGACACTTCTCAGTTAACAATATTTATTAAAGTAGCGGGACAATAAACAATAATGGAAGAACTACTTGAACTTTGTTCAATGAAAGGTACCACTACTGAACATGACATTTTAGGTGAGGTTAGAAAAAATATAAAGATTTTTAGTTGTCACCACGATAATATTTGTTGCTTAACAACAAATGGCGTTTCATCGATGGTATAGAAAATCAAGATGGTTTGTAACCTTAGCAATTGTACCAAACATGAAATCCGAAAGCACCACTGCATAATACATCAAGGGCAGCTTATTACAAAAATCTTAAAAACAGAAAATAGAATGGTGTTTCATAAAACAAAATTGATTTGGTTTTTGATCTCTAATTTTTATTTTATTTTATTTAACTACTACGCGTTTCAATCTGATGCAGATTATGGACGGGTAATAATTTGTAACTATTACGAATTATAGCCTGTTACAAATTATTACTAGATTGAAACGCGTATTAGTTGAATAAAAATTAAAAACCAAATCAATTTTGTTTGTTTAATTTTCAAAAGTGAATTATTTTTGGTGTTTGTGTAACTAAAAAAACCATATATTAAAAGAACTCAATCACGGGCAATTTCAAGTTTTTCTTTCTGAGGTAGGATCAGATCACGATGATATTATTTATTTCAGTCACGTTCCTTGGCTCTGTAGTTGCTGACTTAATTTCGGTCTCTCCGAAAAGAAATAGAAACCTCCATGACAAGTAAAGGAACGGGTGTTTCTTACTTTGAAGATATTAAGTGGAAGAATGGCCCAACGTTTTCAATTGATGTTGCCAAATATCTTTCAAAACTTAATTTAAAGCTACAAGAAAAGGATCAACTTACCAATCAACAATTTAAAAATATTCAAGCATTTACAAAAAAAATTAATATGCTACAGAGTATACAAACAACTATTCGTAGTAAAAATGCAGCCCATTTTACAACATTATCAACCACAGACACAGCTTCAATAAATTAGTCCAGACATGCCTTATTACTTGACAACTTAAAAAATAAATTTGATTAAAGATTATTAGATTTCAAAACCAGTGATGGCATTATTTGCTAACCCATTTGCTATTGATGTAAATACTACTGATGCCAAGTTCTAACTCGAATTGATCTATGTCCAAAGCAACAATTTACAGAGCACAGCTTATGTAGAAAATAATCTATTGATATTTTACCGAAAACATATAAAAATGGTAACATATTCGAATTTATCAAATCCAGCACATCAACATATTATTTGTACAAATTATTAGTTTTACAAATTATTATTTGATAGTACACCTACCTGCGAACTATATTTTTCGAGGATGAAAAGTTTTAAATCGAAAAAAGGAACATCACTAACAGTTGAACATCTAAGCTGTATGTTTAGAATTGCTACATCAAAAATATCGGCAGATATTGTAAAGTTATGTAGATATCTGGTTAAACGGTAAAAGTTGTAGGTATTTATTAATAAATTTACAGGCAAACAACTGCTTAACATAGTAAATTCGTTCCACACAAATCTTGGGTGACAATTGCTAAAAAATAAAATAATGGTTAAGAAATCATATTAAGAGGATGTTGCCAGTAGTTTAATTTTTCTAAAAATATTAATTCAAGATTATCATAATCATCATCACTGGCAAGATCATTACAAAAAAACAGATCATCATAAAATGCACAATAAAATCTATATTCTTATTTCAAATTTAATTTAATTTATTTTTTTTTGTATAAATTTACTATTTTCGTTATTAATCTGAAATAATTTTAAAGTGTAATAAATTCATTTTATCCTTCCGAAAAGTAGAAATATAGGTTTATTTTGTTTTTTTGAAACCATAATTGTGTCGTTATTAGTCTTTTTTTTTTTTTTAAGTATTGATATATCCAGTGGATTTACTGTCATTTGAAGGATATATTATATCAATACTTCTCGGTTCTGTAATTCTAATTCAGTAAATCCATATATTGGATTTGACTGGATTCCAGCCGTCGACCCTAACAATGTATAGACTAGTGTTTTAACACACTCGACTATGCATCGCTTAAGTCCTCGCTTAGTCTTAATGGAATAAAATTTAAATTTTAAAAAATCGCACATTTTGATGCTAGGACGTAAAGTTAAAGATTTTGGACGTATGTGGAATTTGCACCCACATTAAGCTCAAAATAGCTTACGTCCGTGAATCATATACTATTTTTTATTCGCCACAAGCAAAATATTTTAAAAAAATTTGTTTATTCTAATTTAAAATTATAAATTTGCATAAATTTTGAAATAAAAATATGTGAAACAAGTAACCTTTGACAAAATATTTGTTATTTTTTTCAAATTATTGTATAACCATGACAACAAATGATAACAATTATTTTAATTGGATAATTAAATTTTGAATTTAAGGGTTGCTTTGATAAAAAATTCTATTTTTCATAGAATTTAAGCAAATACAAATGCTTTTTACTTTTTTGGACGTAGCTATGACAACAAAATAAATAGTTAAAAAGTGACACTTTAAGGCCGCAAAGCACAGTAATAAAGCAACACTTTAATATGTAGGCGAATAAAAGTTTTTTTTTAAATAATTTACAGTTTCAAATTATTAAAGTTGTATTATTGACAATTCAACTTACTAAATAAAGTTTCGATAAGGTCCAATAAAAACGCTTCATTTACTATTTTTTAACAAATCAAAACGAATTATATCGATTATTTTTCTCTGGTGGGAAGGAACAGCGAATTATAGTGACTATTTTCGGCCTACTTAATATATTAATTTAAAACTAGAGATATTGAGATAATTTTTTTTGCTTAATGAGATAATTTTTTTTTATTTATAATTTTGTTAAAAGATAATTATTAGTTTCTAAATAAAATTTTTTCTACAAATAATTCAATAATACAAAATTATATAAAAATGCAATTTGCAAATAATAAAAATGTCCGTTTTCATTCATAAATGATTGCATGTTTATGTTTATTTGTTAAAAATAAATTACAAATTTATAACATTTATGCGCCTAATAAGATGAAATAATATTTAATTTTGTTTGACAACAAAGGATTATGTTGTATGAAATAATGTTACTATTTCTGTTCGTTAAATTGTCTGCTAAATACAACTCGTCATCAAATTATTATTCGATTATTTTTCAACATTACCACTCATGCCATTTGAGGTTAAAAATTTCAAATGACATTCGTAATAATGATTATGAAAAATAATCGACTATTATTTGACGACTCGTGATATTATATATGAATATAAAAGTATATTGTATTATATGGGATTTTTCGCATTAAATTTCTAGACAATACTTTGTGTGAATTCATAGAATTCATAGAATATTTCTATTCTAATTAACTTAAATTGACCGAGTGCCAGCCATTGATTTCACGTTGATTGGAAACAATCAATAATGACTATACAATCGTGACTTAGAATATTGATTAGAATAGAAATATTTTATGAATTCTATGAATTCAAACAAAGTATTGTGTAGAAATTTAATGCCAAAAATCCTATATAATGTAAAAACATTTCCATAATATGGAGTCTAATGACAGAGGAAAAATTCAACGTAAGTAAAATAAATAAGTGATGAAGAAGTTTCAAATGCGAAATTGTCATCGCCTCAACGACGTAATCGATAGCGTGTCTGCCTAAGAATTCGAACCAGGCACTGGGGAGGAAGGTTCGAATTCATCCGAAACACAAAAAATGTGAAGTCGAGTTTTTTTCTGAGAATCTTCCAACCATACCTTTGAATTGAAAAAATTCTAATTAATTCTTTACTTACTTGAGTTTAATTGATCTCAAAAATCCCCAATATATTATATTATAATGAATATTGTGTTTCAAATCAGTTTTTGCCCCGAGTCGAACTTTGACTACGATTTAAGTAGTAGACATTCTGAAATTAACCTATTTTAGTTTTCTTTATCCTTATCCCTAGTTGCATTTAAATAAGAACTTTTTATCCTCAATAAACTTATTAACTTTTACAAAATCTATAAAAATACTATTTAACATCTAATTAGAATCTCAAAAAACTATTTTCAGACTATTGATTTTCAAAATACTACTTTACACCTAAATAAGCCTGTTTTTCAACACCTTACTAAGTACTTATCATCTAAAAACTTGATAAGTCCTATCAATTCTGTCAACTACAAGATTAACATCTAATTTGAATTTTCAAAAACTATTTTCGATCAATTTCGATTCCGATTATGTACTTAGCTAAAATTAAAAATATTTCCATCAGACATACTTGAGAGCACATATGACATCATTCTATGACTAATAAGTATCACAATATTTATTGGAACCTAAATATTCTATCTGAGCAATTTCACGAAGATTCAACAACGTTTTGACTTGACCCCTTTTAATTTTGATTAATTTTTGTTTATAGATTGTCTTTCATAAATAAAAAATACAAGTTCTCTTAGAATTTTTTTTTCGACCAGGGGTCTTCACAGGGTGCCTCTCAATTTTTGTTATTTTGTGATGTGAGTGCATTTTGACGAGCGATTGTAGAAAAACTACTGAATCGATTTTCATAAATAATATGTCGTTGAATAGGTATTAAAACAAAGTTTTTAAAAATGTACACTGTTAATTTTTTGAAATAATTTTTAACGGTGTAACATAAGAAAAAAACGGTGTAATTGAAAAAAAGATGGCATAGCCTCTTTTTTTTTTTTTTTTTTTTAAACAAAATTGAAGCTTATTTTATATCTAACAACTTGTGAAAGTTTAGGACTAGCGATATTTTTTGTTTTAAAGATAAAATTCGTTGTGCATATGACTGTCGGGAATCAGTTTTTTTTGTTCTGAAGGAAAATTATAAAAATGGCGTTATAAATTAGGAGATTTTTTTTTTATGTTAAATATCAAATATTTTATTATTAGATGAACTTTTTAAAATATTATAAAAATTATATATGTAGTACAATAAATAAAATAAATACAATTGTTAAAAATGATTTACTTATTTTACAAACAGAAGTTTCTTTTGAATAGGAAAGCACTTCTGCAATTATTTTTTTTGTGTTAGATGGCATAAAAAATGAAATGTTTATTTATCACTTTTAGTAATGACTTGTCACTCTTATAAAAAATAATTTGACAGTCTTGACTGCAAACAAAAAAGCCGTAACTTTTGACTGGAGAAGTATTATGTTCGTATTATGTTATTATGGAATCATAAAGTAAAAGATTGTTTTTCAACATTAAATTACAAATATTTTATTATTGAATAAACTTTTTAAAAGATCATACAAATTATATATGTGAAAATAAATATAATTATTAAAAATTATTTACTTATTTTACATTCAAAAGTTTCTTTTGAGTTTGGAAAACATTTTTGCATTTATTGTCTTAGTATCTACTGGTACAAAAGAATGAAATTTTTGAGTTCCACTTATAGTAATCGCATTTTTATATCGATTTTGTAATTTTTCTTTTGTTAATTGATATTCATTTTTATCGGCGTATCCAAAGTTCATGGTAGATTCCCATTTTAAAGCCCATTCGAAAAGTTTTTTTGGTGTATCAATAATTTTATCTTCGCTCGCCATACTATAACGGTGTGCAGCACGCTTCAGTGTACCACCAATTCCATCACAAGGTCCCTTTCCATGGCTGGTAGCATGAAAATGCCATTCAGCATCAACCTTAAAGTCTTCTTTATGGTGTATAAGTTAATTAGGTTATGTTTATTTTTGTATTGAGAAGGTGCACCGTCAGTGTTATAAATTATTTTTGTAATATTAGAATTTATATGCGTTTTGATGAATTCAATAAGTTTTGTAATGAAAAGATGGACTGTAGTACTGTTGTGATCGTTTATATCCGAAATGAGTATAAAACTTCGGTGCTGTATATATTCACTTGTGGCACTTTTAAAATAAATGACAAATGTATGTTAATATGTGTTAATATTATGTTAATATGACAAATGTATGTTAATATTTTCGGATGAGAATGTCTGAATATTGGCCTACTCAGATTAATCTGCGATGGACAATTTTTTTACTGAAAAATAATCAGTAATTTTCTGTTGTTTAAGGCAAAGTTGAATAATATTTTCCACTTTAATTACAATTTGGTCGTCAATTTGCATTTGATTAAATCCGGGCTGCAAACCTGATCAGCAAGCGCGTAGCGTACGGATTTAACCCCGCAGTTGTGTAGTTTATTCAAAACTAGCTCACCGACCAATACATTTCGGTATCCATTGATGGCTTTTCTTCTGCGTCTAAATTAACTAACGCTGATGTACCACAAGGTTTAGTTTTGTCACCACTTTATTTTTAATTTTTTACCTTTAAAATTAAAATCACCAGCAACCCAATAAATAATTTTTCAGATGATAGTACACTGTACAAGTCATTTGTTTTCCTATCTTTAAAAGGGAAAAGGCATGAACGAATAAAGCCCGCCCGGAGAGACTCTGCCATAAATGTAAATGATAGCCTGAAAGTTTCCAATTGGGGTGACTGAAATATGTTCAATTTTAACTCAACCAAAACATGACTATTGATTGTTGCCAGATCAACGACCGAGTTTGCCAAAGATATTTCGATTAGTGTGTTTCGATTAAAATGTCGCAAAATTTTGCTGAACTTGACTGAAATTGCTTTTTAAAAAGTTCATTTAATAATAAAATATTTGATATTTAACATAAAAAAAAATTTCTTAGTTTATAACGCCATTTTTATAATTTTCCTTCAGAACAAAAAAAACTGATTCCCGACAGTCATATGCACAACGAATTTTATCTTTAAAACAAAAAATATCGCTAGTCCTAAACTTTCACAAGTTGTTAGATATAAAATAAGCTTCAATTTTGTTTAAAAAAAAAAAAAAAAAAAGAGGCTATGCCATCTTTTTTTCAATTACACCGTTTTTTTCTTATGTTACACCGTTAAAAATTATTTCAAAAAATTAACAGTGTACATTTTTAAAAACTTTGTTTTAATACCTATTCAACGACATATCATTTATGAAAATCGATTCAGTAGTTTTTCTACAATCGCACGTCAAAATGCACTCACATCACAAAATAACAAAAAATTGAGGGGCACCCTGTGAAGACCCCTGGTCGAAAACAAAAATTCTAAGAGAACTTGTATTTTTTATTTATGAAAGACTATCTATAAACAAAAAATAATCAAAATTAAAAGGGGTCAAGTCAATATTTCCCAAAAATTTGCTGAACTTGCGTGAAATTGCTCATCTACAAAATAGATAGAACATATAAAGTAGAATTAGTAGGACCTAATGAATTTTTACACACTTTTATTTTAGTTTATTTAGGACCAAAATAGAAGTTTTATTTAAAATTTTTAACACCTAGTTAACAACTCAAACGGGATTTTTTCTGGTAACTCGATTTCGGAGGTGTTATGTAGAGGGTATTTTTCCATTGAAAATAAGTGATATTTAAATATTCTTAATTCTGAATAGTAGAATTTGTGGGTTTTAAGGAATAGTTAAATTTCGACTCGGGTACTACCAAATATATTTGATAATTTGTTGAAAGCAATATTAGTTAGAACTGTTAAATAGTTTAAAAAACCTATAAAATTAAATATATTGACCAATATATATTTGATAGTGTAAAATATGCCACAGATAAATAATATTTTTTTTTTCGAATAAATGTTGTGCATTAAATATAGATGAAGTCAAAATTAAATTAATATTTAGTTATTAATTAATATTTATTTACAAATTATGAAGAATAATGTAATTAAATTATAATATTTATAAGGGAAAGGTATAAAGATCCTATCAAACTGCCACCTATGTATTACGGAAACAGAAAATTTAATTCAAATGTTCGATTAAAATTAACTATCCAAAAATATTGCAGCTTTTTAACATTTAACACACTTTTCGAATGATGTAATTTAAATTTAACTGTACAGGGTTAGGTCTAATGTTAGGTCCATATTACACTATCAAATTATTTTATAAGATTTAGAAGCCAGTAAAGGTTTTATTAATGGGCTATTATTTTGAAAACGTACATTTTTTGTTGATTTTTAAATTTTTGATTTTTAAAAAATCTGAAATTTTGATATATTGTTGACATTGACAAAAGGAAAAAAGTTATTTCTGCTTTTATTTTTTGAGTACTCTGAATCGGAGTTATGCACGGTTGAATTTTGAGGCTTTTTCACGTAGTTTTTGGTAATGGTGGCAATGTTTTGTGAATAGGTGCCACAAATTTCATCCGACTTACGTATATTTTTGCAAGTAAAAAGGAAAATAATTGAATAATTGAAATAATTAAGTTTAAAATTAATAACTTTTCTCTTTTCCGCTAGGCGGCGCGTAAAACCTTGGTTTACTTCAAAGCTCATATCTCAAAAAGTTGGCTTTTTTTTTTTTGTTTTTCACAAATTTTAAAGTAAACATATGCAGCTATGAAATTGAGAAATAAAAAGTCAGCAATTCAATATGGATTTTTTCTTACGATTTTTTAAAGTTTGGTATATGAAAAATTCACATATGTTTTTTTATTAAGTTAATAATCCTGTACTAAATGTGGATCTAATAAATTAAACATTTCATATTTTAACACCTGCAATAAATTTGAACCATTTTCTGTGCGGTTAAATGGTTAAAAACTTATTAAAAATTAATTTAAGTTAAGTGGTAAAATAAAGAAATTTAAATTATTAAAAGGGTGTGTAAAATGTTTATTCATTTTAAAAAATGTCTATTCAGCCCCTTTTTACTAATTAAAATCTCATTAGAGGCTCATAATTTTAACATTTAAAATTTCTAATGACGCCCACAAACGGTTTTTGACCAAATTATACTTGCATCCAATCAAAATATATTAAATTGTACCTACCTAATTTTACCTGATTCTACCTATGTCAAAATTATTTCAAGGGTATATATATATTGATTGGATTGCCTTATAATCAATTATATTCCAAAATATTTAGAAGACATAACGTTTAGAAAAGATAATAATAGAAATGCCTTTCAAATTGTGCTGTAACTTGTACGGTCTCAAAAATCATAAGCGGACATCAAAAAATGTGAAACTGGTCACACCAGCTGTTATTCAAAAAGCTGCGACCCTAAATTTTACTTTGTGTGATTACCAGTTTATATGTGAAACATGTCGCACTTATATCTATAAAAATAAGGTAAATTTAATTATTTTATTAAAATGAATAAAAATTCATATGCAACTAATATTTTCTATACAGCAGCTTTCATGTTCGGAAACTATCGATAGTGAAATTATTTCTATAAATCAGGATGTTGAAAATGTTCCAACGAACGAAAATATTCAAATACCTCCAGCATCTTTAGATCCATCACCAGTTTCGGTTGATACTATATCTCCACCAGTTCCTGAACTACTTAATGACATTTTAGAAGATATTAACAATGTTCTTGGAAGGTTAGCCGAATCTCCTATCAAACAAAATCATATTACAACAGGAAGTTATAAAAAAATTGCAAGTGTCACATCGGCAATAAGTCAAAGAATATTTCAAGTAGATTCAGTTAAAGTGTTATCACCAAACGAGGAATGTGAATATACATCATGGCTTATGAACTTTAAAAAAGAGTTTAAAGATGCCAGCTGTAAATCAAAACAAGTGTTTTTGTTGACAACTCTACCACGTAAATTTTGGTCAAATCAACGTATCCAGGATGAATTTAATGCATCAAGACGACTGGTAGAATTCGCCATGGATCTGTTGGAAACAGTAGGTCCTTACAGTTGGCCTCAAAGCAAACAAGTGCACAGTTTGTCACAAAATATAGTAAAACAAATTCAAACATACTTCTTATCAGAGGAAATTAGTAGAACAATGCCTGGCCTTAAAGATGTTGTTACTATTACAGAAGGATCGACAAAAATTAAGAAATCAAAGCGGTTGGTGTTATGGAACCTCACCGACATCTACGAAATGTTCTTGGAAGAAAACAAAGAACTCAAGGATTCCACTGTTTTTTACCGGATAACACTACACCCGATAAAATAATTGCCAAAATGTTTTCTTTTTCTGATGATCATAAATATTTCAATTTAAAGGCAAAAAAAAATATATAAATTAATTTTTTAATGTATTTATTTATAATATTGATTAAATTATAATGTGCATAGGAAAAATATTTTTTTAATGTTTTTTCTAATGTTAGTGTTGGTGATGTTGAAATTATAACAAAATCTTCGATCATTGGGATCTCCAATTCTTATTCTGAATAAAAACCTGTTTCTCAATCAGAAATAGACAAAAAATGGTTCAAATTTATTGCAGGTGTTAAAATATGAAATGTTTAATTTATTAGATCCACATTTAGTACAGGATTATTAACTTAATAAAAAAACACATGTGAATTTTTCATATACCAAACTTTAAAAAATCGTAAGAAAAAATCCATATTGAATTGCTGACTTTTTATTTCTCAATTTCATAGCTGCATATGTTTACTTTAAAATTTGTGAAAAACAAAAAAAAAAAAGCCAACTTTTTGAGATATGAGCTTTGAAGTAAACCAAGGTTTTACGCGCCGCCTAGCGGAAAAGAGAAAAGTTATTAATTTTAAACTTAATTATTTCAATTATTCAATTATTTTACTTTTTACTTGCAAAAATATACGTAAGTCGGATGAAATTTGTGGCACCTATTCACAAAACATTGACACTATTACCAAAAACTACGTGAGAAAGCCTCAAAATTCAACCGCGCATAACTCCGATTCAGAGTACACAAAAAATAAAAGCAGAAATAACTTTTTTCCTTTCGTCAATACCAACAAAATATCAAAATTTCAGATTTTTAAAAAATAGTTGTTTTTTTTTCGATGTACGTTTTCAAAATAATAGCCCTAATATGCAAGTTATGGTAAAAGTTCCTAATACACTGTTATATTTTAGGATAATTTTTTTCATTTATAAAAGAAATATGATAGTATAATCTAGGTCTTAAGTCAATGATAATGAGTAATAATATTAAAAAAAAGGAAAATTTCAACAACTTGTTAAAGAAGAAACAAAGAAAACAGCTCTTGGGTAGTATTTATCCAGTGGTGACGTGTGGGATATACTGGTAATGTTTGCTCAAGATTAGGTAATTTCGTTTCGAAGTATTCAAATATTAGGTTTGCGTTTTCCAATAAAAATACAATTAAGAAACTTGTTTTTAATAATATACCAAAGACGGATACCTTATTGAAGTCAGGTGGATATGAAATCAAGTGCAATGATTGTAGTTTTACATATTTAGGCCAAACGGGTAGGAACTTCAAAATTAGAGCTAAGGAACATCTAGCTGCAGTAAAGTTAGGGAAAACGGATTCTGCTTTAGCTAGCCACGTAATTGATTCTAACCATTGTGCCTCTATAGATAATCTTTCAATATTACATATTGAACCTAAGGGGAAAAAGTTAGATATTTTGGAATCTTTCGAGATTATGATAGCACTATACTTCAAAAAAGATATTTTATACGAACAAACAGAAATCCTATTTTCTCCTTTGACAGATCCTGCGTTATTTCATAAATAACTTCAAAACGGATTTTTTGTTTTTTATTATGTTTTCTCAAATTTTATAACTTCTTAATATGTTTCCATACCTGATATTTAATAATAGTGAAAACACCACTTGTATTTGGTTTGATTGCCAATTTAATAATGCACATATCAAATATATTGTTTTACAATATGACCAACTGATCGTTACAATATATCGATCAGTTAGTACATTCCTTAATATTTCTCCCTTTTAAGATGAGAACGAAAATAAATATAAAAATATCCTAATTTAAATATTGAACAAAATTACATGTAAATTTAATTATTATTTATTAATTTTATTTATTAACTATTTAATTTATTTATTTATTTTATTTATTTATTAATTATTTAATTTATTAATTTAATCCTATTTATCCTACTTCTTCCTTTTAATTTATTTATTTATTAATTTTTTTTACTATTATATTTTCTTTCTAAATTTCAAGATCAACAGAAAAAATATAAACATTCAAAAATAACAATAACTTTTTTTTTTTTTTTTTTTTTTAACATCAGAAAATTCTTGTAAAACTAGAGACTATCTCTCAAGAAATATTTTGTTCTAGTTGACCTTGCAAAACGCTCCGCGGTGGCAATTCTAAAGCTTTATGCTTTCTCTTATTATTTCTGACACCAACATTAGCAGTTGGATACCAACTAAACTTATTACGCCTTGAATCAAAAATCTTTAATTGATTCCTATTCGCGGTACGATAGCTGCCTCTTATTCTTATACGGTACAAAAGACTAGACATTCTTTCGATTATTTCGCCTTCGATCCACTTTGTATCGTTTTTTTGGAAATTATTTAGATATAAAATTTTTTAACCCGCCTTTAAATGGAAATTTTTATTTTGCTTTGCTTTCGTAAATATTTTATTTGCTTGTTGTTGATCTTGAAATTTAACTTGTTTCTTATTTTCATTTCTGTCATTTAATTTGGTTAGTATGGTTTTTGGTTTAAACTTAGAAATAGAAGCAGCTGGAGATACTCCTGTCACAGTTGATGGTGTTACTCTATAATCAAAAAAAAAATTATTTATTAGCTCAGTGATGTTTTGCCTTTCATTTGCTGATTTTTTTAAACAATTTTTTACAGTCTGAACTGCTCTTTCCACCAAACCATTGCTTTGTGGATGATAAGGGGGACTATGAGTGATCTGAATGTTATTCATTGAGCAAAAACCTGCAAACTCATTAGATGTGAACGGAGGTCCATTGTCTGTACAGATCTGTGTAGGTAGCCCAAAAATAATAAATTGCGTTTTGAGTTTTGTAATAACTAATGAAGCGGAGTACCCATTCAATAAGTGAACATCAATCCATTTCGAAAAACTATCGCAAGAAATCAAAAATACATGCCTGCCAAACGGAACAAATCTAGGTGGATTCGCTCGAAAGGATATGAAGTTTCTGGCCAATGAGCGTTATCACAATCGCGAGTATGTCTTTGATTTAAGCTACACTGGATACACGTTTTACAAAAATCTTCAATATCTTTATTCACCCCATGCCACCAAACCATTTATCTAGCTAATATCTTCATCCTTACTATGCATGTATGCAATTTGTGCAATAATTCTAAAACTTTACTTACTATTCGCTTAGGAATTACAATACGATCACCATAAAATACACAATTTGACTCACACGATAACGAATTTTTAATATTAAAATAGTTTTTTAGTTGATGTGGAATATTATTTGGCCATCCATTCATTAGGTATTTAAAAACCTGCGATAACACTTCATCCAGTTGTGTTTGTTTTGCTATTTCTTCCTGAGTTAACGGCAATTCATCCGATAAATTAAAAGAATTTATTTGTGGTTCGCTCCAAACCGTATTCCCTTCTATTGGTAATCGCGATAAACCATCAGCATTACAGATCAACGAGCTCTTACGATATTTAATTTCATAATTAAACGATGACAAAAATATAGACCATCTATGGATACGCTGAGCTGCAACAGAGGGTAGCCCTTTTTTATTGTTGAAAATTTCCTGCAGTGGTTTATGATCGCTGTAAATTACAAATGATTTGCCATACAAATACTTATAAAATTTTTTAACAGCAAACAGAACGGCTAACGCTTCCCGATGAAGCTGGCTATAATTTTTCTCAGCTGGGCTGAACGTACTAGACGCAAACATAATTGGCCGCTCAAGTCCATCAACTAAATGAGCTAAAACTGCACCCACACCATAAGAACTAGAATCACACGACACCACAAGTGGGAGGTTTGGATCATAAAACACAAATAAATTATCACAAGACAAAAACTTTTTACAATCATTAAAACTTTTCTCACAACTATCGGACCATTCATATTTTTCACCTTTCTTTAGCAAACAATACAAAGGATATAACAACGCAGACAAATTCGGAACAAATTTTCCATAATAATTTATTAAACCAAAGAAACTTTGTAATTCCATTACATTAGTAGGGGCTGGCGCTTTCATTATGGCATCTACCTTATTAGGGTTTGGTTTAACACCATCCTTAGCAATAACGTGTCCTAAGTATTCCACCGAATTTTCAAAAAATTTGCACTTATGCCCATTAACTTTAACATTGAACTCATTTAGTTTCAACAAAACTTTAGTTAATTTATTTTTAAGATCCTTTTCATCGTTACTACCAATTAGTATGTCATCCAAATAACTAATAACCCCTGGAATACCCCCTACAATTCGGTCAATTACACTTTGAAAAATTGCAGGAGCTGAGGATATTCCAAACGGTAACCTTTGAAATTGAAATAAACCCTTATGGGTATTTGCCGTAACCAACGACTTCGATTTATGATTTAAAAAAAGCTGTTGATATGCTCCCGTTAGATCTAGTACACAAAAAATTGAGAAGCCTGCTAGACTCGCAAACACATCTTCAACAATAGGTAATTGGTAATGTTCCATATTAACAAATTTGTTTAGTGTTACCTTAAAATCCCCACATATTCTTAAGGATCCATCAAACTTCGGTACAATCACAATAGGTGAAGCCCAGTCGCTATATTTAACAGGTAGCAACAACTTTTCATTCACCAAGCGATCTAATTCCTCACTCACTTTTTCTCTAATGCCAAACGGCACCGTATACGACCTATGGAAAATTGGTTGCGCATCCTCTGTCAATACTATATCAGCTATAAAGTTATTAATTGGGTCTTTATTATCATCATCAAAAACTTTTGGGGCTAACATACACAGATCTTTAATTATAAACAATGTCACCTGTTTTATCCTCGGTGAGGCTGGTTCATCTACTTCCATTATTTTAATAGCCCTATTAATTTGTTTTGGTTGTGGTAAAAAATGGTTTCTCCAATCAGAAAATATTGTATCCATCCAGTCACGTCCAATTATAGGCAAAAATTCTGCTGATGTGTTAAGCACTGTAAGTTTTTAATTATATTTATCTCCATTCCAATCAACTGTGAGAGAAATATATCCTAGAACTTCCACTTTACTTCCTGTAATTACAAGGATATTATTAATTTGCATGTTTTGTAAACCTATATAGTTAAAATATTCTTTATAAAAGAAATGGCTTATTACAGAGAAACAAGCCCCACTATCAATTTCCATCTCAATAGATTTATTTTCAATTTGGATTTTAATGATAAGTGGTGGTTCAATAGAAAATTGACTAAAGTCTACAAAATTATTTATTTTAAACTTATACTTATTTATTACTTCCCTATCTCTACTGCTGCTTGAATGTCGATAACTCCATCTTCTTCGGCAAGCTCTTCGCGAGTGACCCATCTGTCCACAGTTAAAGCATTTCCAGTTACGAGCTATATACTGGTTAATTAAGTGATTTCCATTGCATTTGTTGCACTTATATATCCTTTTGCCTGTATTTGGACTTCTTGATAATGGTTTAGACGATGCACTTTCTCTACTGGTGTTTCTAAGTTGTCTAAATGGAGTAGGCGATCGATATATAGACGCCCTTCGCTTACTTCCACTCCGCACATGCTGTCGACCTCTATTAGTGAACGGTTAAACAAGATGAATTTGTGACAATGATTGCTCAGACTTAATTTTGCCTTGTTCTTTCCTAGTCATCTCCATACTCAATGCTTGTTCACACGCTTTCTTAAAAGTTAAATTTTTTTCAGACAACAATGTATTTTGAATTTTTTCATCTACAAGACCCAGCACAAACTCTTCCCTTAATGCTCTCTCTAAAAATCCTCCAAAGTTACAAGTAGCTGAGAGCGTTTTGAGTTCCACAATATATTCATTGATAGTTTCATTGATTTTTTGTTCTCTCTTAAAGAATTTATAACTTTCCGCAATTTCTATATGGCTAGACTGGAAGTGATCTCTTAAAACTTTTGTTAGCTCATCGTACTTTTTCGATGTTGGTAAATCTGGATGTAACAAACGACAAAGAATTTCAAAAGTATCGGGACCGATAAAGGTAACAAATAACGACACCTTTTTTGTATCCAGCACGTCGTTACATTTAAAAAATTCTTCCATCCTCATTAAGTATTGCCCAAAATCACTTCCTGGGATAAATGGCTCAATTGATCCAATCATTTTAAAGCTAAATTTCTCTTTCAATTCCTTAATTCAAAAGAATGCCCTCAATTTAATTTCCTTAATTGACAAGAATAACCTCTATTTCGTTTCATTAATTCACTATGAATAACCTTAATTTAATTTCTTTAATTCACTATGAATACCCTACTGCTAACCACATAACCTACTTTTCACTATTTCTTATTTTAATAAATCACACAATCTTATTTTAGTTAACCAAGTGATAGACAAACTTAGCTTATTATATTTTCCATATAACACCGTATGAAAAATATTTACGAATAACTTTTTTATTAAAATTATAATTTAACCAGAATAAAAGCAACATCCATATCTTTGAATTTAGTTATTTATTAATAACTTCTTTTTGATAATATTCAATAAAAAAATTGAAAACCATTCACTAAATTTTTCCTCAAACCATGTGGTTTATTTTATTAAAAAAAACTTGTTTGAATTTATTGCATTGCAGCATAAAAGTTTATAATTTCTTTTATTATTCGTAATAATTAGTAATTTAGTTAAATCAAACACAATTTAATTAAACAAAATAATGTTTTGTTTAAGCTATTTAAATTATTATTTTACCTTTTAATTAAAACAAAAATGTTTATCCTTACTTGTTTGTCTTCGTCGCCATTAATATGTTTCCATACCTGATATTTAATAATAGTGAAAACACCACTTGTATTTGGTTTGATTGCCAATTTAATAATGCATATATCAAATATATTGTTTTACAA
Organism: Diogma glabrata; assembly: GCA_963693315.1. NCBI lineage: Eukaryota > Metazoa > Arthropoda > Insecta > Diptera > Cylindrotomidae > Diogma > Diogma glabrata. The sequence goes on from OY856187.1 coordinate 186,501,711, forward strand.
TATGACCAACTGATCGTTACAATATATCGATCAGTTAGTACATTCCTTAACACTTCTTAATCCCTTACTTTCTTTATTCATAAATCATAATTTTCGGTAATTCGTACAATATCAATATAATCTTAAAACAGCAAGTTTAATTTTGGTTGATCTTGTAATCTTTTCTTGTTTTATAATTGGTTTCCTCCTACTACGTCAATTTTTCTTTCATAAATTCTAAATATTTTTTCTTTAAATTATCCTTTTATTTTGTACAAGATACTGCATTTGAAATTTACTACTTTTTATAGATCACTTCTATTAATTGGGATTGCGAATCATAAAACATAAATATTTTCTTTCTGGAGGATGGACCAAGGGATTCAAGTTTCAACGCTTTTGTTTACATTTTAATTTTAGTTTTACAATAGTTTTATTGCTTAAAATATTTGTCGCTTTCTTAATATTAGATTTTTCCATAACTGTTAATTTAAGTATTTCATTATGTTCTTTGTTATTGTTTTCTCTCTCTTTGTCACTTTTCAAGTACCGAATTGCTTTGTAAAAAAATTGTATATATAGGATTTTTATTATAACTATTAAGTCATTACTCTAGAAGATGGCCTAACAAGCTGAAAATTTATATAGAGTAACAGTAAACAAATAAAAAAAACTTTGTTTTCTTTAATTTTTTATTAAACTTATTAAATAAGTTTTTTGCGTAAAGTAACAAGAGATTGACATTATGTTATTTGAAAACTTACGCCAAGTGCCAACGGCAAACAGTGTTAATTATATAAAATTTTAACAATTAGTTTATTTATTTGTATATAATAAAATATCACTTTAAATAGCTCAATTATCATTTATACATAATAATATTCCAAAATAGTCTCTGGGTCCACACCGATTTCATTTGATGATTACCATATATTTATACTTCGTGAGGCGCCTGTCCTTGACGAGTCCGGAAAATTTTGTTTTGCTATTTTCTCGATTCGGCCGCATTTTTGTTCGGCAAGCTCCGAAAAATGCCGATTGCCCGAGATCTTGTAAATTTGCTACCACAATTTTTTTTTAACTATGAGGGGTTGAAATTTGTTTTAGAATACAAGGTTGCCCTTGTTCGACAAAAATTTGTCTCCTATTGTCTACCGATATCGTACAGGTTATCAACTTGCACAATGAAATAAATGGTTAGCCTACTAAGATTGCAATTGATGGCCTTAAACCTTGTTTCTTTTAAAATTTTAGCAAGGATTAAAGTACAAAGCCACATTCTAGTTTGTCTTTCATAATTATAACTTCAAATCAAGTTGCACCATACCACACTATATGTCAATGCACCACACATTTATAAGAAAAGTTGTATTCAGGATCAACATTTAACTGACGGCTTTCCAGCCCGAAAGATTTCGAGGTTGAGCACAAAATTAAGCTACCAAGTAAATTACTGAGCATTATAAATACAAGTCTCAATCAAATCTACTTCATTTGACATTTCTAAATCTAGACTTCATCCTTATTTGGTAGCATCTCTGCAAGCAAGAAACTAGGTAGTGTTATATGGTGATACCAGCTTAGTGTTAATCAACACCTACATTCAACCACCGCTAGCTCAAGCTGGCGTGAATTTTAGTGACCAACTTCTTAACAAGAAAATTTAAAATAAACAAAAATCGCGTGCCTCAATACACCATCCAGAAGGTAGAACTGGTAATATCACCACATTCCCCTAAATAGTCACACGTTAGCTCTTCATTTTATAAACTTACATAATGTTTTCAATAGCAAAAAAGTAACAAAACAAAAATAAAACTTCTCTTTATATGTTGATTGCTGAATTTTGTCCTGAATCATCCCAATCGTCTGTATTCACCAATTCATCCAAATCAAAACGTTGATATCGAACTATATCAGATCGATCTTGTTCAGATTATATTCTGGCTTTATATAATAATCAGCACCAGTGTAATTATTTAATAAAACAATCACTTAATTAATTAATGCAATCGATTATATATTTTATTATTTCACAATTTTTTACCACTATCGTCTGCATATAATTTTTGCTTATAATTTTAGGTTAAGATAAACTTTTTAATCACTCACTCTTTCACTTATCTAATTCAACTATAGTTTACTTGCGTAAGCATCACTATATTTTCTTTTCTATATTATATCAGTTCACCCAAATTTTCTTTTTCTTTAATTAAAACCGCTTTTCATAAAAATGCACAGAAAAAAGAAATTAATTTTTAAATTGTTTTTTCTTTAATTTAAATCTATCATCCCAACGTTCGACAACACTTTTAAAACTCAGCTGTCCATCTCAATTCCCAAACCCCAGCCCAACATACCTGCTCAACCCTCCCAACAACCCACTGTCCAGCTAACTCTATTTACCACCAACCAACAACTTGCCACAGCAATATTTTGATCCCAACTGTCAGATTAAAAAACAAATTGAATTCATTTCTAATGGAATGAGCCAAAAGAAAAAAATTGTCAGCATAAAATATTGTTTTACATTTTAAATTGTTCATTTTGTAATTTTTCCTTTAATTCTCATAAATAAGTGAAAAAAAGCACTGTGAAGAAAAAAAATATTAAAGAATTTAGCGAAAACGGGTGGGATAAACATAGGAATGTTTTGAAAACACAACGGGTTGAAAAAAGAGTTGAAAATAATTTACATCTATTTTCGAAGAAGTCTATAGTAATTTAATTGAAATAAATCACTAGTTGTTGTTTTGCAAATAGTATTTGTTAAGTTTAATATAAAATATAAATAACTTTAAGTTTAATATAAAATATAAATAACTAAAAATAATTATAACATTTAAATTAACCTTAACCGATCAATTGATTTCGGTTGTTACACCATCTACGGGAGCTTACGAACTTCTAAAGAAATTTAATTTATTTTAATATTAAATAAAAATAATAATAATATAATTACAACTTACACGTTATTAAACATACAAAATACATAAACTATAAAAGTATCCTCCTATCTTGGCAAAATTATTGAAATAAGAACATGAATTTAACTATTGAATATTGATTTATTGTTTTATTGTTTTTATATTGACTTGCTTCTGAGTGCAAAAAAACTTAATCTATTATTATTTATAAACACTAGGAATCGCCCAGTGGCCGAAATTTGGCCATTGTAAATGGAAATTGAAAAAAGATCTACCAACAAAAAAGCTACAACACACTATTTCAGAGTTTGATTTATTGATATAATCGATTTTGAATTATGAAACAAATAACATGAAACAAACAAAATAACCGAACAACAAACTCCAAAAAACACACCCATCACATTTTTCCTCTTTTTCTCAAAAAATCGTCAAAATTTAAAAAAATATTTTTCTGCACATCTACTACTCAAGACCTTTCCAACGATATACATATTGCCACACTTCTGTTCGGGAAAATATTTTAAAATTATAGATATAGATATAGATTGATTTTGAATTGTGAAACAAATAACTTGGAAAAAACAAAATAACCGAACAAAAAACTCAAAAAATGCTCCTATGACACTCCCCTTTTTTCTCAAAATATCGTCAAATTCAAAAAAAAATATTTTTCGGCACATCTTCTACTCAAGACCTTTCCAACGATACACATATGTTGTTGCCACACTTATGTTGGGGCAAATATTTTGAAATTGTACCACAAAAATAGTGATTACGTATTTATTTATAGATACATATATAAATTGATTTTGAACTGTGAAACAATTAACTTGAAAAAACGAAAATAACCAAACAAAAAACTCAAAAAATTACTCCTATGACAATTTTTCCCTTTTTCTCAAAATATCGTCGAAATTCAAAACAAAATATTTTTCGGCACATCTACTACACTTTCGGCACATCTAAGACCTTTCCAACGATAAACATAATATTGCCACACTTTTGTTGGGGCAAATATTTTGAAATTGTATCACAAAAATAGTGCTTACGTATTTATAAATAGATAATTTGTTGAATAGTACTTTTCCTAATGTTGTAACGGATAATGAGGTGATTAATTACTCAACTTCTGTGCGAAATCTAGGGCTTATTGTTGACTCTACACTGCCTTGGGAGGAACATATTGATACAATATGTAGTCGTGTGTATGGTTTCTTCGTTTTCTATGGAAATTAACGGCATCTACTAGTGTGAAATTGCGACATAGTCTATTTATGACTTATGTTTCGCCACATTTTTTGTACTGCGATGTAGTCTTATTTGGTATGTTTGATAAATGCATGCATGGGTTAAGAATGTTATTCAATGCAGGTGTAAGATATGTCTTTTCGTTGAGAAAATATGAAAACGTTTCGGTTTTTTCTATAAACTAATCCTTGGAAGTGAAATTGAAAAATACTTTCGTTCTTGCTTATATATCCATAAGATTTTAAACAACAACAGTCCTCCATATCTACATAGTAAACTTATGTTGTTCAACTCTAGGCGAACTCGGCATTTTTTACTACCTATAAATAGGTTTCGTATTTTAAACCCTCACTTTTTGTTTTTTGAGTTAGTATGTACAACGCGTTACCACAGACTATTCGGTCGTCAAATATTAAAAATTTTATTCGTCTCTACAAAAAGTATTACAATTTTGAAATAAGTTTGAACGAGGATGAATTCTGATTGCTCTCTATCATATACATGGAATCTATGTTGTGGAATCTCGTTTGACCTTACACGGAATGCATTATATATTTTACTTAGACTATATGAAAATTGCACTAATGATTTCTTTGTTAAATGACTGTGATAATTATTTAATTGTTACAATATATGATAATGATAGAAATTTATCCTTTCTTTTTCTCTTTTGACTAGTATAAGATATTGTTAATGTAAATCGAGGCTTATAGAGCTTAATTACAAAAATAAATAAAAAATAAATAAATAAATAATATCTTACCCATTACAAGTTCTTAATGAAGACTTAAAAATCAGTAACTGGTAATTGTTAAAAAGATAACAAACCGAGCATATTCTCCTATCAGTATAGTAAGTTCTATCTAAATTATGCAAAATATTTCCGCATAAATTCTCAATGAATTCAGAAATTCAAAATTAACAATTTATGTTTTAATGCCAGACACAAACTCAAATCAAACCCAACATGAAAAATGGTAATAACCTTAATCGGAAAATAAATATGAAAAAATAAAAATAACATAAGATTTCTTTAATTTTTAAAAAGGAAAAATAAACAATCCATCAAGTAATTGACAGCTTAAACTCTCTTCGCACCATAAACATTGATCATAAAAATCTTCTTTTTAATAAAATAAACCAGTAAATTCAATCATGACCTAACCTCAAATTTGAGAATAAATATATAAAATTATCCTTTTTATTTTCATTTTCTTCCAATGAAAAGAAAAAAAGTTATATTTATGTTTTTTATTTTAAAAATAAGGAAAATCCTTTTTTAATATATTTCGAAACGTATCAAAAAGTATCCTTAATAAAAGGAACGATAATTGAAATTAGATGGAAGGATTACAATTTGATGGTTAATGGATAAAGGAAAATTTTATGATAATGATCTGGACCGGGTTTAGTTTTACGAATTATTTTAATTGAAAAGTTGTGCGATGATCGATATTATTATTATTTTATTATTTTTTTACTCATCAAATCACAAAAATTTTAATGACACAATTTAACCAAAATAATAAAGGCTCATGCTGTTAATTTAAGGCAAAGGTAATATCTCTGTCAAACGAACAAAGGAATAGAGAGCATAAATGAATATGTCAAAAGCTACTTCAAAACATCTTGAATTAATTTGTACTGAATAAAATCAATCTGTCAAGTGGGAGTATCGACCCATAAAATTAAAGTCAAGAAAAACAAAATCGAACAAAACAGCAAGATAGCAAAAATTACACAACAATGGTTTTACATTTGTCAAAATATTATCATGAAATTCAATTTCAATTTCGTTTATGTCTTGAGAAAATCCATCGCTCGTTACATGGTTTTCGCTAATAAAATTCACAACAAATTCAAGAAAAATTCGGTTCAACCGTTTTATGAATTTGAATGGGAAATGAATTTTATTTTTAAAGTGTCGTAAACATGTTGATTTAGGATGTATGTTTTTATTTATTTTGAAACAACAAACTTTAATATAACAAACTTAACTTAACAAACTTTGAATTTTCAATCACTTAGATGGAGAATGTGCAAATAAATAATAAGATAAACTATTTAAATTTTTCAACCGAGCGTTTTTCTCTTCAACTTTTGAATACACAATTTTAAAAATTTAACATTTATTTTAAAAACAAACTGAAATTACTATAACACTTCCTTTGGATATTTTTTCTACATCAAAACATTTTATTCAATTATAAGCCTACCAACAAGTGTACAATCTCTTTCAAATAACTCAGTATACAACCATAAATCAGCATGAGTATTTTATTCATTTTCAAACTTTTCTAATTATTATAATAATATTTCCTTTTTCCATTTTTCTTTTCTATAAAAACTAAAAAGAACTGAAAATTATTTTTAATGAAAATCTAAAAATGGTTACAGTTTTTCTTTTGCTTGATATGTATATAATATAAGGACGACCATTTTGATCTCACTCCAATTTTTTTTTTAATGAAAACATTAAGTGTAAAACAAATATACATACACGTCAACGAAAAAACTTTACGTTTGTGCTACTTAGCTTTTATTTTGTTAAATAAGTGTGTAAAAAACAAAAATAGTTTTGTAATGATTTAAGTTTTCAAATTAATTTTAATATGAAAATCGTGTATTGAAACTTTTTCTATATAGTTTAATAATAATTTTATAATTATTATAAAACATTTCCTTTACGTAAGCTCAACCCTTAAAAGTTGTTGTTAGGATCTAAAAGTTTGTAAGCAATTTTATGATAACAGAATAATTAAGATTAAATAATTCATTGAAATCTCCTTTTAATTGTCGAACAAAAATGTGTCGGTTAAGGATTGAAGGCAATTAAATAGACACGCAGAAAGAAAAGAATACAAAAATTATATCTAAAAATAAATAAATTATTTCATATGAGCTATCGCAAATAAACTAATTTTCATTTAATTAAAATATCTCATAAAAACAAAACCGAATAAATATTCATTTTCCACATTCCTAATCAATTCCACCCAATTTAATGTCAATCAAAAATAAAATTATCAATAATTTTCATTTTGTAAAGTTATTCGTGACAATTCTTTATTTTCTCCTGTCAAAAAATCAAAAAGAAAAAGAAAATTTTAACAAATATGTAAATTTTTGAGCTTTTAATTATTTTATTTATTTTTAAAAGCTCTCTCAAGCCAATGAACAATCATGAAAGTTATTAAAATATGGTAATTTATTTTTATTATATTTTTTTTTTGTTTGAGTATGAATTGATACATTGAATTGGTCTTTGTAAAGAGATTAAAAGAGTGTGATCGAGAGAGAGAGAGAGAGAAAAAAGGTGAAAAAAGTCAATGTAAATAAAATTGGTTTTGATTTAAATAAAATATGAAAATTAAAACGATATAACAATCATAAAAGAAAATTGAAAATTGAAAATTTATTAAATAATTTTGTTTATGATAAAATTTAATGTTTGTGGGAATTTTGATTTTGTACGGAGTTGAGTAGATAAATAGAATATCGTGAGTACATAAACCTATCAGTTGTAAACGTATGTAGTAGTAAATATAACTGTCGACGCCGATCGTCTAGCCGCTCTTCCGACCGGAAAAAAATATTATTTTACTTCTTTGGATGTGTGCGAATCGAATAAAATTTGACAGAACAAAATTTTTATTGAAGTTGAAATTTGTAAAAACAGAATTTTGACATAAGGTGAAAAACATTTTAATTTTGCTATGCGAAATGAAACAAATTTTGACTTAGCAGAAATAAATAATTTAAAAATTATAATTGTAATGAACCGATCACAACTTACAAGTTCTTAACAGACCCTGAAATGAAATGTTATTTTCGGCGCAGCTAATTGACTCGCTAGCTCTAGTGGTGTTAGGAATCAGTTTGCCGCCACTTCAAAGTTTAGAATTAAAATGAAAATCACTCATCCCGATCACCATCACCAGATATACATTCTCATTAAATTAGTAAATTAGCAAACATAAATATTTTTATTAGACATCAGTCGCGATGGCAAAAATTTAGTCATTGAACTTAAAGGTCAACACACCTTCGAGTCTCCATCAACAGATTTAAACCTTGCTTTAGGGATCAATCTGAAGATGATCTAACCAATCTCAGTTGTGCAGACAAAACTTCGTTGTGATGGCAATTATTCGACTTTTTTACTATCCGGTTATCGCAAAGCAAATTTTCAAAATAACCGCCAGGAAAAAAAATGAAGTGCGTAATCTTTACACGCTGTTGAAGTAAAACTTCTTTGGCTACTGCGGCAGGTATTACTAAAAATATTAAATACAAAATAAAATAGATATGTCATATTGAAATTTAGAGTTTCTTTCTAATATTCTTGATAATATAATTTACAACAATGTGTAATCATAAGCCATATTTTTATGTTTGACAAAGTCTTACACGTATTACAAATTAAATTTCACGATGAATATATGTCCACTTAATTTAACAACAAGATTGGTACAACAATTGATGCAGTTTTTCAATAAATTTAGCAAATTTGTCATAAACCTCTAATTTCATATTTTAATTATGATAATAATTGAATTGACTTTGTTATACATTAGGTAGCGAAAATCCGAAATTCGACGTCCACGCCGTGCTGCCTGGGTAATGCTGACAGAATTAAGTTGGTGTATTGGAGACAAGCAGAGTAAAAACTGCTTGTCAATGACGCTACATCACTGCGAATTGGCGCCTTACAACCAATGCGACTCAAGCGTCTGTTCTCCATGTCAGGGGCGGCTTGGAGCGGGCGTCTGTCTTGAATCAAGCGGTTCGCTATATAAACGTGTAAAAAGGTTGTTTCTGGTGACCTTAATATGCAGAACGGACCCATTCACGACAATTTGGGTTGGGCCTAAGGTTAACACCCTAACCCCGGAAAAAAAACTAATTTGTTAAATTTGATTATCAGAAAAAGAATAACAGACCCGGACAAAACAATAGAATTTTACCTGGACGTGAAAAAGAACCAGACTACCGAATCGGAACGTGGAACGTGTGCAGCCTGAGCGCTCCTGATGCTCTTATAAGTCTGGAAACAGAGGCTGAGAGGTATAGGATGGATATTATTGCTCTACAAGAAATTAGACAGCCGATAATCGGAAAACAAGATTTGGATAGTTACTCTCTATACTGTAGTGGTCATCCTTCTCGAAGAGAATTTGGAACTGGCTTTCTTGTTAGTGCACGCATACAAGAAGCCGTGATGAAATTCATCCCGGTCAGTGAGAGGATCTGCTACCTACGTGTACGTGGTACATATAACAATATTTCTCTTATTGCCGTGCATGCACCTACTGAAGCTAAGACCGTCGACGAGAAGGATAATTTCTACATAGCACTGGAAGAGGTTATGAAACAAACACCCACACGCGACTTCATTATGGTTCTTGGTGACTTTAATGGACAGGTTGGAAGAGATATCTCTTATGGAAATGGGTTGGGTCCCAACAGCCTGCATTTGAATTCGAATGATAATGGTGAGAGAATGACTGAGTTTGCATCATCAAATAATTTGAGAATTGCCAGTACGTTCTTTCCGCATCGATCGATTCGTAAACAGACTTGGGTCTCACCGAATGGAAACACTCGAAATTAAATTGATCACGTTCTAGTAACAGCACGTTTCTTTTCGAGCGTTCGGGATGTGCGATCCTTTAGAGGTGCATACATTGGAAGTGATCACTTCCTTGTATGTGCAACGATAAGGTTCCACTTCCCAAATCCAGGCATTCCAAAATTCAATCAACGGAAACGTTTTAACATCTCATCATTAAAGAATGCTGAAACAGAAGAGAGATATCAAATCCATATTGCCGAAACATTGGATAAATCAGAAACCATTAATGGAGACGTCGATAAGTCATGGTATTTGCTCAAAGATGCTGTTTTAAGCGCTGCTGAGGGAATACTTGGACGACCACAGAACCACTCCCAGAAGCCATGGATGGATCAAGCATGCCTTGACGCTATTCAATACAAAAGAGATTGCTATCTGAAGTGTCTACAAGGACGCAACACCAGGTCCACGAAGGAGAACTATAAACTGGCAAGACAAGCCGTTACAAAGCTATGTAGACGAACGAAGAGAGAATGGTGGAAAAGACAGTGTGAGGAGATTGAAAGCTTCAATAAGGAACATCAATCGCGTAACTTCTTTCAACAGGTTAAAACCTTAAAGAAGGGCCCTCAAACTAGATCGACTGCTATTCAAAACGAAGATGGGGAGCTACAAGTAGACCTTAAAAATATTTTAGATACTTGGGCCGCTTATTTTGAGAATCTTCTCAACTTAAGTGACCAGCAACAAGTCGGGCGACGAGCAAAGCTTATTCGTGCGTCAAAGGTACATGTAGACGACCCACCAAAGAGGAATTCGATGCGGCGCTGTCAAAATTAAAATGCAATAAAGCACCTGGTATCGACGATATAACATCCGAAATGATTGTACACGGTGGTGAAACTCTATCCTTAAGATTGTTTGAACTTGTTCAAATGATCTGGAGGACTGAAACCATGCCACAGGACTGGAGCACAGCTATGCTGATACCAATCCATAAAACAGGTAATCGCCTACAATGTGCAAACTACAGAGGAATTGCTCTCCTCTGCACAGCATATAAGATCTTTTCCTACATTTTGCTATCCAAAATCAATCCTTTTGCTGAACAACTTTTTGGAGAATATCAGTGTGGTTTCCGGCGGGGCCGAGGTACCACCGATGCACTTTTCTCGATAAGGATGATTTTGGAAAAGTGTCGAGAGTTCAACATACCTGTGCACCAACTTTTCATTGATTTCAGGCAGGCCTACGACTCTCTCGAACGAGAGACTCTATGGTCTGCTCTGGTGTCAATGGGAATTCCTGGTAAACTGATATCACTATGCAAAATGACAGTACAGAACTCTCAATGCTGTCTACGAGTAGAGAACGAAATATCAAAGTTTTTTAAAGTCGACTCCGGTTTTAGACAAGGTGATGCTATCTCTCCTATACTTTTTAATCTAGCCTTGGAATATGTGTGCCGTCAAAAGAAACTACCGACTAATAACAATATCTTGTCAATAAACTCAGTACAGATGATTGCTTACGCTGATGATGTTGTCATCCTCGGCCGAAGTGAAGCTGTTATGAGTGAGACCTTTAAGTGGCTTGAGAGTGGTGCTAGGAAAATTGGTCTGCAAATTAACTACAATAAAACCAAACATATGAATGTTTCAAGAGAGGCTGAGAAGAAAGATTTGATGTGCGGCGATGAACGAATTGAGGGAGTTGAATCTTTTAAATATTTGGGATCAATGCTTGACTCAAACAACAGCATACTTACAGATATTAAAGCTCGAATCGCTGCAGGTAATCGAACTTTCTACTCAATTAAACCTCTCCTTGGATCACCGTATGTATCAACTAACACCAAGCTCAAGTTATACAAGACATTGATTAGACCGGTTGTGATGTATGGGTCACAAACGTGGACCCTTACACAAAATGACGAATCGCATTTATCTGTATTTGAGCGTAAGATCCTACGCTACATTTTTGGTCCACTTAAGACAGACGATGGAGAGTATAGAACCCGGTATAACTTTGAGATCAGAGACCTTCTTGAGGGTCCTGATATAATAGGTTGTATCCGTTCTAATAGGATTGCTTGGTTTGGGCATGTTCTACGAGCCGATTCACAGTCTGGAATGATTAGAAAAATGTACGTTAGTACCCCAGGGAGTGGTAGACCGCGAGGAAGACCACGACTACAATGGGAGACTGACGTAATAAACGACCTTAAAAAAATCGGCTGCCATGGTAATTATGTCGCTGTTGCGAATGACCGTGGTGAATATTCAAAGCTGATTAGCCTGGCAACGCTCCCACATGGAGCATTAAAAAAAAAAAAAAAAAAAAAATACATTATGTAAATATTGCTTTTTATTACACATGCTGTAAATTATACTATCACGCAATGCAACTCTAAATTGCAATATGTCATATTTATTTTATATCTCATCTTTTTATTAATACCCGCCAAAGAAATTTATTTCAACCGCGTGCAAAGATCACACGCACACAAATATTTTTGTTTAAAAATAAACTTTTCAAAAAACGGCATATTTTTAGTCATAGAAAATTATGGTGGTCGTATACCTCAAAATCTATAGCAATATAATACAACTCAAACTATCCAAACAGATTAAGATGTTATGACGAAATCGCCTAAAATACATAAAAATACGGGTTTTTCCAATTTTCTGAAAAACGGTAGTTTTCACATCATAGAAAACTATGGGACCCTCTCGAAATCAACCCAAATAGAATACAATTTAAATCATCCAAATCAAACGAGCCGTTTTCGAGAAATCGGTTAACAGTTAACATACATAAAAAAAACCCACAATGAAATATAGAACTTCATCTCTTTTGAAGTCTGTTAAACAAATTAAAACAATTCAAAATATAAATTTAAAAAATTACGAAACTCAATAAAATATTACGAATATTATGTTCGGAAAGTATGCGATACAATTCGATTATGTGTATTGTATTTTTCATTCCACCGAAGACAGACGATGGAGAGTAGTAACGTACTAAATGTTATATGAGTTGGATGTGTCGATTTTAGATACTTAAATTTAAAATCGACACATCCAACTCATATAACATTTAGATCGAGACTGAATAAGTGAATAAAAAATACAATACAAATAATCGAATTGTATCGCATACTTGCCGAACATAATATTCGTTTGCCTCTTCCGACCATAATATTCGTTTGCCTCTTTTACTTCATTGTTGTTTGAATTTCTTCTTTATTTTTATTTCATTGTTGTTTAAATTTTTACTTTCGTTTTTTTTGGAATTGTGTGCATGTATGTGTTTAAGATTCAAAATCAGACTGTAGTATGATAGAGATGAATAAATCAACATATATTTGAACAGATATTATATATCTGTTCAGATGGTTACTGCCGTTCAAAATTCTTATAACGCACCTAAAGATGTTTTACTTCAAAAATCAATAAAAAATGTGTTTGTAGTTCACAAAAAAGTGGTTCCGCCATTTTACCGTTGGTACTTGGCGAAACATGATGAATAATTATAACTAAAATTTCTTGCTATTGAATTTCGCAATTAAATTTTTATTATTAAAAAATTAACTATTTAATTTATATGCTCGATCCGATTTCGATTATGACTATGGATTGCAATCGCGGGTTCTTGAGTCTCAACATATTAGGGATTGCAATCGCGGGCTCTTGAGACCCTACATATTTTTATGATTCCGATCGAAAGCAAAAATGTACACTGTTACAAAATAAAAAGGGAATTTTTTTTAATGGTTATACCTGTGTGAAAAATACACATCTTGTTGAATTTTAACGTTTTGTTTTTTATTTCGCTATTTGAGTTATTATAATTTTGTGTGTTCTTTAGCTATTACAATCTTGTGTTTTGTGGCTTTTATGGTGATTTATCAAAATAAAGAAATTTTTGTTTAAAAGATGGATACAAATTACAATAGTTATTTATTCTTCTGATGTGGATGATAGTGATACCGAAAATGAAAGATCTAATTTACGGTATGTGTGTGTCTATTTGTTGTTGTAATAATTGATTTTTGGATTTATTCCCTGCAAGGTATTGTGTACTATTATGTGGTGTTTGCTGTAGTACGTGGTAATTGATCTCATTGAATTCTATTGTATAGGATTCAGTCGGTAGTGTTGGCAGCGTGGGTATGTTCGGCACATTTTCTGTATCACCAAATGCTACAGCGCCAGATATGCCGTCTACTGCTTCTCTTAAATTTATCACTCTTATTACTGTTTTCTCGATTGGGGAAAATGTATTTATCTTTCCTTTGCCACCACCAGTAGCTGTAAGATTTTGTTTGTTTTGTTTTAATTTTGTTTTTTATATTATATTTAAAGGCGGCCCAGACTTTCTTCCACCCGTCAGATGTTCTCAAGGGTGGCCCATGGCTGTTTAGTCGAGCCCCAATTTCACTCTACAGCCGTTTCATAAATTCACGAGCTTCCGGCGTTGAATAACATCCTTTCGCAAAATCGAGATGATCTCCCATAAAATTGATTAGAATGTCGTATTGTTGTAAAGAAGTGTTTTTGGTGGCCCTACAATATATACAATAAATTTTAGAGAAATTTTACTTTAGCATATTTATATTTTTGGTTTGTTTTAGCTTACACCAAAAAAAAAATAGATCGTATTATTTCATATAAAAATATAATATTAAAATTATTAAATAAATATGGCTTTTAAATACAAAATTAAATTCGACAATTTAATATTTATTTTTACCTTTCCGTCAACGTCCATTTTTGTTTATGTATATAATATGTTCTTACATTTAAATTTTGGTTTCCTTTTCATATGCCTTCGTTAACAAAACTAACAACGAATAGAAATTCGTTCATGATCGTACAATTATTGGTCGAAAACGGATTGCCCCATAAGGGAAATTTTCGTTCGATTTACGTTTATACGTTTCCGTTTCTTAGTTATACGTTTTCGTTAATTCGTTATGAGTTTACGTATTCACAAATACCAATCCTTCGAAGACGTCGTTCGTTTCTTCGAATTTGAATTCACAAATAGGGCCGCAGGATTAATCAGTGAATTCGTGTTTTCCGTGAATCCTGTTAAAAAATAAGTAATATAAAATTTGCATGGAATGAATAGTTTTCGTTGATTTGTATTTTTTGCCTGCGGGTATGATAACCCCGCGTACTCCAGTCCTTGTTATAGCCATATGAGTGAACGAGGGATTTCATATACCACTGGTCACAACAGTGAGCTATCCCAAGCGAAGGTGATACGTTAGCACCCTGAATCTTATGGAATATTACTTGATGATGCCACAAACAAAAGAAAAGAAAGAATAAGAATAGAAAAATAAAAAGTATTTTTATATATTCTAACAGGGCTGGTTTTATTTAACATTTTAGGAAATAATTTACATGCGTTTAATTGAATTGAATAATTTTAATTTATTATTTGCATATAAAATTATGTGCGAAACAAATTTTTTTGTGAATGTAATAAAAACAATCTCGTTAAACAAACAGGCCCTTTCAAAAATTAATTTTTGTGATTTAAAAAAGTTATTATATATTTTTAATATTTTTTATTTGTCTTGTTTCATGTCGATTAATGGATATTTTAATTTAATTTTTCATAGTATTAAGAAAATTATGGTAAATTAGTATTATTTTCTACACATAATTCAAATTTTTTGATTTTTGGATTTTGGTCTTTTAAATTGTATCATTAAAAAATGGCGGGAAAGTGGACGCATCCTTTACAAACAAAATCCCACTCATACATTTCCAATTTAGAACTTAACTATACGAACGCTATCTTCATGTATAAAAATGTTTTTCGGGTTTGATGCGAAATAGATCGGAATCGTAAATAGTTTTTGAAGATTCAAATAAGACGTTAGTTTTGTACGTTGATAGAATAGAGAGGACTTTTTAAGTTCTTAGGATATGATAAATACTTAGTAAGTGAGGTGTTGAAAAACAGACTTATTTAGGTGTAAAGTATAGTATTTTAAGAATAAGTAGTCTGTAAATAGTTTTTTGAGATTCTAGTTAGATGTTAAATAGTTTGTTTTTAGATTTTGTAGGAGTTAATAAGTTTATAGAGAATAAAAAGTTCTTATTTACATGCAATAAAGGATGAAAAGAACTAAAATAGGTTCATTTGAGAATGTCAACTACTTTAATCGTAGTTAGAGTTCGACTCGGGAATCTATTTGAATATGAGCTAGTAAGCAATAGTTTTCCAAACATGCTTAAATGCATGCATTTTTTATTTTATATTGGACTAGTATAAGAAGGTGGAACTCAAACTGCACTACAGATAAACTTTTTGCTTAAACTTCACAAAAAGGAACCGATTACTGGAATAAATTGCGGTTTTAGATCCACAAGGTTTAAAATAAATACTCTCATCCATCAACTCGTCAATGCGCATATTGTTGTGGGACCTATATTATAATCCCTATTAGAAAACGGTTTTTATTTTTAAAAAATTTGGCTGTAATGATGTAAAATAAGACCTTTTTATATGCATAGCTTTACACTTAACTCCAACTGTAAATAAAAGATGCAGAAAAAACATTCAAAGTAACACATTTGCAATTTTATTTCTAGTATTTAATTGACGTAAACATAGTAACTTTTAAAAAAACATACTTAGCTCTTTTATGTTCATATAGAAGTATTTATACGCTCATAAAAATAATTTTAATTGGAAAAGTTTTCAAATTAAAAAAAAATTGAAAAATCTGAAAATTTTTATTTTTAATTCAAAATCAAATTAATTGTTCTGGATTTATTCATATAAATTAATTTTTTATAACAATTTTCCGGGTGGAATTCAAATACTTTAATGTTTTTTGTTGCTGACATATGCTAAACAATAAAGCAACAAAAACGTTGCTATTTATTAGGCGAAGAGAATAGCGGAAAAGATGTTTTTTGATTTTATAAACAAATTTTATTTTAAAATATATTTGTGCTATAAGCTCACATTAATTCCAATTTAATTTAATAATATTAAGACATAAGTGAAACTATTGAAGTTTAAATAAATGTAAATACATTTCATAACAACACTTCCACCTCATTTTATTTATTTAAACTCCAAATCCAAAAGAATAATAGGTAGTCATGCAACATATTTTTCTACAGTTCTGTTTAGTATTAATTTTAATTTCTTAAGATTTTTTAAAGCTTAAAGTTGTTCTTTTAAATTTAAAATTATATACAAAACTTAGTAGTTCGATATTTTAACTTATATCATAAAATGAAAACGTGTAGGAGTGTAACTAAGAGGAAAATTTATTCCAGAAAAGTATATGCGAAAGTTTTGGAATTATTTAGATATTTTTTTTGTAGTTTTACGACTAAGTTAAAATTTCAACAAAACTTGAAAACAAGATCATGAACTATGTACAAAGTCATTGTAGTCTCATTATTTTCCGTTTAACAACAATCATTCACTCCATTAATCTCAATAACAAACAATTTACGTTTTACAAGAAATTAAATAAAAAGCGACAAACTTTTAATGCTTTACTTTTGCTGTTATTTTTATCAATTTATATAAAATTTCTACGATAAATGTTAGTTGACCTACAGGGCAAATTAACATGAGCAACAAGAAACAAAAATATATTTATTAGACATAAAAAAGTTAAACTCTTAAAGTTTTACTCCTAAACGAAAATTACACATATTTTATACAATTTTTTTATTTAAATATTTTCCGGCATTTCTTTCATAGATGATTGTTACATTATTCCAAAGACTTGTGTTTACATTAGAAAAATGTTAGAGTTCGCTTTCTTTATTTAAATAGAAAAATATTTGTTGTGTTTTGAAGGTTTCTTTTTAAAATAATAAAAAGTATTGAAATATCAAACATTCGAAAAATATCAAAATTAAACGAAGCATATAATTGAAATTTATAGGGAAACGATACACATCCAGAAATTGAAAGAATTTTGTAACAAGAATAACGACAAAGTAGCTACTACTACAACATATGCTGAGATGAGTAAGGTGTGTGTTTTATATTTGTTGGATCAAAATTAAATGTACATAATATAGAGTTTGTTTTTGCAAAATTCTTGTTTAATTATGATTGAATATTTATAAAAGACAACAAAAAGCAAACCACACAAAAGAACTTTATACTTGTACAATCAAAGTAAAATCAACAAAATTACTCATTTCACAATAGTATTGGAAAATGTACATAGGTAAACCAATTCAATTAATAAAATATGATTTATGTAGTATGTATACATAAAATTAAATTTTATTTTAATTGGACGATAAAATCATAAAATAAATTTTTTATTCGCCTACATATTAAAGTTGTACTTTATTACTGTGATTTGCGGCCGTAAAGTGTCACTTTTTTAACCATATATTTTGTTGTCATAGTTACGTCCAAAAAGTAAAAAATATTTATATTTGTTTACATTCTATAAAAAATAGAAAGTTTTATCAAAGCAACCATTAAATACAACATTTCATAATCCAATTAAAATTAGTGTTATTATTTTTTGTCATGGTTATACAATAATTTGGAAAAAATAACAAATATTTTGTCAAAGGTTACTTGTTCAACATATTTTTATTTAAAAATTTATGCAAATTTATAATTTTGATTTAGAATAAACAATTTTTTTCTAAATATTTTGCTAGCGGCGAATAAAAATAGTACATGACGCACGGACGTAAGCTATTTTGGACTTAATGTGGGTACAAATCTCGGCTAGCGTCTCGATTTGCAAACTCCAGATCCGTCCAAAACCTTTAGCTTTACGTCCTTGCGTCCAATGGTTTATTGGTTTAGTTTCTAAAATTTTAAAATAAAAATTGCAATAATAACTATAACAAGATATTTTTATCAGAATTAATTTATGAAATTTTATTTTTGCAGCACAAATTGCTTCGGATGCTTAGCGCTGCAAAATAAAAATATGAAGGGGCTGAAATCTCTTAGCTGAGATATCAGGACTTCGGTCTGGGTTAAGAATTTTAATATGGTTTTCGGCAAAAATCTTTTATGAGGACATTGTTTTTAGTTTTGGGCAGCAATGTATATCAAACATAAGACTCTTTGTAAAAGTACATATTTTTTTATCTCTGTTTAAAAATTTATTACAAAACCAACACGAAACATCAATACGTTGCCGGAAAATTATAACAAATCATAAATTAACATATTTTAGTGAAAAGATGATACAATCAGCAAACTACACAAAAACCTCTCCATTTAGCGTTTCGAGAAAATATTACAAAATCACAAATTCAAATTTCTTTCAAAATTCCAAAAGTATTGTAAAAATTAAATAAAATCAAACCTTTTTCAAATTCTAAAAATATTCCAATAATTATTACAAAATCAAAGATTAAAACTTTTTTCAAAAATTCTAAAAGTATTGCATAAATTATAACAATATCAAAAATTGAAACTTTTTTCAAAATTCCAAAAATTATAATAAAATCAAAAATTTAAAATTTTTCAAAATTCTAAAAATATTCCAAAAATTCGTACAGAACCAAATGTTGAAACTTTTATTAAAATTCTAAATATATGTATAAAATTCACAAATTCTAAAAATATTGCAAAAATTATAACAAAATTAAAACTTTTTCCAATATCCTAAAAATATTGCAAAAATTATTGCAAAATCAAAATCACAAACTTTTTTCAAAATTCCAAAAATATTTCAAAAACTATAACACATTCAAAAATTTCCATGTCCAATTTCATGTTCAATTACATTTACGTAAATGAAATCATTTTTCTGACACACTTGAGAATTTTTTTTTGACAAACTTATAATGCAATAAAATTCTCAATAATATTAATTTCATGCTTATTACATTTCATTTCATACCAAAAACTAATTTTATTTTTTCTAAAAAAATAAATGAAAATCATTCTTTTGACACACTTGACATTATTTTTTTTGACAAACTTATGATGCCATATTTCTCTATAATAATAATAAAATTTCATGTCATACAAATTATTAATTTTATTTTGTTCCAAAAAATTGGGTAAAAGAATAAATGAAAATCTTTCTTTTGACACACTTGACAACATTTTTTGACAAACTTTTAATGCAATAATCTAGTTTTTGATCTCAGATGCTAATCCCGACCATCAGGATATCTCCACATTCTTTGTTCCTACTCATTATCACTTAAAATGACCGTTTTTAAAGCAAAAAATATGATAATTTCCTTGTTTTGACACACTTGACGATTTTTTTGACTCACTTCCGGTATAGTTATCGAACACATCGTCTTTTCTGCTCTTTCCATTGAGTAAAACTTTTTTCAGAATTAAACATTTTTGAAATCCGTTAAGCGGTTTTCTAGATTTCGTTGGTTTACGTCCTTTACGTCCTTGCATCATATTGTACTATATTTTGATTGTTTATTAGAACGCCCAATTTTTGGTATGGAAAAGTAATTTTGTCTCGGATTTTAAACGCTCAAGCCTTTATATGCGTATTGGGTCCCATTAAATAAAAACAGTTGAAAATATGGGCGACCAGCCTAGTAAACAACTTGTGTTCGCGCCAAAAGTGTGATTTTTATGCGTCAATCTTTGACTTACGGTAAATCCGAACAAGTAGTCTGTTTTTCCACTTCACTACCTCGTTTTGCGTCTAAATTTTAAAGAATTAAAATTAAAAAAAAATGTCATACAATTCGATGTAACTCTGAGTGCATATGGACTCCATATATAGCTCGGTACATGGAGTACCGAATTTTGAATTATATGGCTTAAACTAAAATATAGCCTCTGTATTGAGAAAAAGAAATAGTAATTTAGTAATAGTAACGAAGGTTTACGTGCATTGGCAGAGGGAATAAATAGAAAAAATGGAGTATTTTGCCTTCATTGTCATTATGTTTTCGATGGTGGCTGGATTTTTGCAATTTAAACCAGCAAAACTCATAAAAATCATAAAATTTAGATGCGAAACGAGGTATCGAAGTTAAAATTGCACTACCTGTTCATGACTTACCGTAAGTCAAAGATGGACACATAAAAATCCCACTTCTTGGGTCGATAATGCGCGAGCGCAAGTTGTTTACTAGGTTGGTCGCCGCAATTTTCAACTTTTTTATTTATTGGGACCCAACACACATATATAAACTTAAGCGTATGTAAAATCCGAGACAAAAATGATTTTCTGTGCGGTCTATTGTACATATTTTATAAAAATTTGATTGTATTTTATAAAACAGCAAAAATATTTATGTTCTAATTATATAAAAAATAGTAAATTCAAACTAAATTGCAAATGTCCCTCTGTCGAATATTAAGAGGCAAATGCTACTATGATTAAATTGAATCAAATTAGATTATCTGTTTAATGATTGTTTTTTTGGTTTCTTATTAGTATAAAATTTGATGTCTTTCATTGTAGGGCATTTCATTTTCAAAATACTAAACAATTAAATAGGTATCGAAATTGAATCAAATTTACTTAATTGTTTGGAATTAATTATACAAAAAAATTAAATAAAATTCATTGTTTTTTTATTCGTTTTACATGTTTTATCAATGAATTTTAAATTAATACATGCTACTCTGTCGAAGGATAAAACGTTGTATTGGGTTCGTGTTTAATGAATTGTATTCTTTCGTACATTTGCCATGCTCACTCGCATTCTAAACTTAAGATTGAAAAAAATATTGCTTTACACTTACACAATAAATTACTATTATTTGTTTTTCTTCTACAGTAACAACAGAGCATAATTGTTCTTCAACTGAATATATAATCCATTTCAGAATTCATATGATACTGCACTGGTACTGATAAATCGGTCAACTTGATCAAGCTTTTACTAGCGAAAATTTTCTATCTTTGTTTCATACATATCACTTATAATTTTAGGAATAATAAAACTACACAAATTTTTATATTTTAAAAATAAAATAACTTTTTATTAACCTTCAAATTTATAATTTAATAAAAGTAAAAAAAACAATTTTTAATTACAACTACTTGAATATTTTTATAATAGAACACTCCAGTTAAAAATATAACAACGGAATAATTATATATATATTATTTTTAGTTTTATACAATCCAATAAGTTTGGTTTAATTATAAAAGTATTGGTGAGGCCAAAATATTAAACCTAATTGAAAAGGTGAGACACAACACACATATTAAATATTCTTCAATCCACGCACATTTATTTATATTATTAGAAAAATCATTTATGATTAGAAAAGTTCTTTTTCTATTTAATTTCCTTTAAAATGTATTTTTCTTTATTTTAATCTTTATTGAAGTAAAACTTCTTTAGGCGCGTTTTAAGAATTTTGCAACGGAAGATAAAGAAACGAATATAATATTCGGCAAATACATATAAATTTAGGAAGTAGTCATTTGAACAGATATATAACCATATATATTCATCTCTATCATACTACAGTCTGATTTTGAATTTTAAACATATGCATGCACACAATTCCAAAAAAACTTCCCTAGTAACAAGTGTTCACCAGTTTACTAATACAATTTAAAAAAAAATATTAAACAACTACAGATAAACAAAAAATATTGAAGTATTGATGATATTTTCATTGTATTTCTTAAAAGAAATAAATAAGTGATCCTGCGATGAACATTTTGATGAAGTTCTTAATTACTTTCATGATAATTATCAGCAACTAACATTTTTCACTCCCTCTCTTTACTCTCATTGCATTTTATGATTCTTTTTGATAGATCTTGTAAACATAGTCAACAAATTTTTTCTAGTTTTGTTTTTACGTTTAGAGGTGCAACTTTGTGATTTTTGTCAGTTTTTGGTTAAAAGTGAAATATTGTGTTGAAAAACAATATACAAATCAGTGATTAACGGTACAGAAAATCGAAGAAGCTGCAGAACAATAATTTTGTGTTATAATAGTTTTTAATTTCAGGAAAAAACTGACGTGACTAAATCATAGAGGAAGAAGGAAGAACCATCTCCTTAAAAAATATTAATGCTTTATTAAATTAATTTTAATGCCTCAAAAAATTTATAATTAATAAAATTCTAGTTTAAAACACGAAAATGGCTTTTAAAATACCACAATTTTCATTTGTTCTATATTTTATTTTGTGTTCTATACTATTTTTATTCTAAATATTCTGTACGGGTTTTACGCTCTATGTTCACATTGATTTCACTAACTCCATAATTGATTTCGATTATAATAAATAAGTAATCAATGAGTTCGACTATTCTATAGTAGTGAAGTGCCTGCTGAAATTTGCAAATGAACTCTATCATTTCATCAGTGATGAATCTTTTATGAAAATTCACTAATTATTTCGTCGGTTTGTTGGTAGTGAAATCCCTGATAAAGTTCATTCATGAACTCACTGTTTATCATTCATGAGTTTCCGATAGATATTCATCAATAACTTCATGCGTTCCATAATACTGATATTCACCAATAACTTCATGCGTTCCATAATACTGATATTCATCAATAACTTCATGAGTTCCATAATACTGAGATTCATAATGAAGTTCAGCATGGTTTTCATTGAAACATTCATTAGAAGAGAAGAGCATATACAAAAGTAAATAAGTGAATTCACATCACAAGCTCATATACGTTTCATTGAATAGGTAATGATGATTTTCATGATGAACTATTGTATGAATTCACTAATTCTCTGTTACTAGGGTTAAGTAGAAATTTAAACGCAATAAAATAAAAAAGAAACTAGAAGTAAAAAAGGCAAACGAATATTATGTTCGGCAAGTATGCGACAATTCGTATTGTATTTTGTATACGCTTATTCAGTATCGTATTAAACATTAAATGAGTTGGACGTGTCGATCTTAGATTTAAATATCTAATAATATAATATTCGTAATATTTTATTAGGTTTCGTAATTTTTTAAATTTATATTTTGAATTGTTTTAGTTTTTTGAAGTAAAACTTCTTTAGGGCTGGTTATAGTAGTCATTGTGATCATGGTGGTCATGGTGGTCATGGTAGTCATGGTGGTAATAGTGGTCATGGTGGTCATAGTGGTAATGGTGATCACGGTGTTTACGGTGGTTATGGCGGTCATGGTGGCCACGGTGGTCATGGTGGTCATTGTGTTCATTGTGGTCATGGTGGTCATAGTGGTCATGGTGGCTATGGTGGTTATGGTAGTCACGATGGTCATGGTGGTTACGGTGGTGATGATGGTCATGTTGGTTATGGTGGTTATAGTGGTTATGGTGGTAATGGTGGTCACGGTGGTCATGGTGGTTATGGTGTTCATGTTGGTTATGGTGGTCACGGTGGTCATGGTGGTCACGGTGGTCATGGTGGTCATAGTGGTCATGGTGGTTATGGTGGTCATGGTGGCTATGGTGGTTATGGTGGTCACGATGGTCATGGTGGTTACGGTGGTCATGGTGGTCATGTTGGTTATGGTGGTCATGGTGGTTATGGTGGTCATGGTGGTAATGGTGGTCACGGTGGTCATGGTGGTTATGGTGTTCATGTTGGTTATGGTGGTCACGGTGGTCATGGTGGTCACGGTGGTCACGGTGGTCATGGTGGTCATAGTGGTCAGGGTGGTTATGGTGGTCATGGTGGTCATGGTGGTCATGGTGTTCACGGTGGTCATGATGGTCATGGTGTTCACGGTGGTCATGATGGTCATATTGTTCATGGTGGTCATGGTGGTAATGGTGGTCACGGTGGTCATGGTGTTCATGGTGGTCATGATGGTCGTGGTGGTGTCACGGTGGTCATGGTGTTTAGAGTTTGCATTCCGGGCTTTCCCGGGCGGGAAAAAATATTTGTTTTGATTAAATTTATTTTGTTAAATAGAAAAATGAGTGGTGTAATCGTTGCACGCGGTTGAAATAAATTTCTTTGGCTACTGTGGAAGGTATTAATAAAAAGATGCAATATAAAATAAATATGTCATATTGCAATTTAGAGTTGCTTTTCATGATAGTATAATTTGGAGCATGTGTAATAAAAAGTAATATTTACATAATGTGTTATAAAGTCAATTCAATTATTAACATAATTGAAATATGAAATTAGAGGTTTATGACAAATTTGCTAAATTTTTTGAAAAATGCATCAATTGTTGTACCAATTGTTAAATTAAGTGGACATGCATTCAATGTGAAATTTAATTTGTAATACGTTGTAAGACTTTGAAAAACATGTAAATATGGCTTTTTATTACACATTGTTGCAAATTATATTATCAACAATATTAGAAAGAAACTCTAAATTTCAATATGATATATCTATTTTATTTTATATTTAATATTTTTAGTAATACCTGCTGCAGTGGCCAAAGAAGTTTTACTTCAACAGCGTGTAAAGATTACGCACTTCATTTTTTTATTTTGGAAACGAAATTGCTTGAAGTTACATGTTTGCTACTAATGTTAACAAGATTTATTATTTTGAGCATGATTTTGATATAAATTTTATTGGATTAGATTGAACAGGAATCTGATTCCTACACACTTTTACGCTTAATAATTATTTAGGGAGGTGAGGGATATACAAGAATAATTTCATCCAAATTGCTTTATCGAGACGGAATGTGAAGTGGAAACATAAACGAAAAGTATTACATAAAGTGTCTACCCTCTCCTTTCACTCCCTCTCTGTTCAAAACAGTTTACTCTTATACCTTTTAAAACCATTTACTTATAACGTCTCCTCAAAACCGCTTCATAATTGTAGAATGCCTTAAAACATAAAAAAATTCCAAAAAATTTATTAGAACAGCTGGAATGAGCCGAAATGAATGCATAACTATTGAAATACTTGCAAAACCTAAAACATCAATTTTCACAAATATCGGCTATCAAAACTGGAAGTTTTTGAAGGCTTAAATAACAGGCTACCTGATATATTTATTACAGACTACCTGTAATAAATCCACCGTTTTGCAGCTTCATATACGAGTCAAGCTATATATGAAGCAGTATAGTATATTGCATCCCTCCATGTTAACCTATAAAAGGGGTGACTCCTTTTAAACCATATTATAAGTTCAAAAATTGATCCATTAAACGAGGTCCTTGAAGATTTTGTATTCGATGATATAAAGCTGTAAATGTATTGCAAAGGATTCTAATTGAAACGCTAATAAGGAGAGCTGTCGAAGATACTTTTTACTGCGATCAAACCACAAACTGTCACAGTTTAAGTAAATCAGTCTAGAATCTTTCATTACGTGTGTTCCATTTACCACATTTTCCTTTACTTTTGTACTCAATTTTGATTTCAAGTTAACCATATCTAATGATGGTAAAGCAAATATCAAACTTACGCCTCTATTAACCACCAGAGTACCACTGCTTATAAAAATTTAATATTCTCTTCCCCGAATGGCCGATTATGTTCTTTTTCTTGTTTTATTTTATACAAGCAGAACCCGGCGTACTTTGCTACGCTTATATATAAAGTTTGTGCGCAGACATTTTGTTGACGTAGTAGCAATGATTTCAAAAAGTGGTAATGAGAAATGATAGCATAATTTTTAATTTTTTTTTTTTAAATATGAATGAAAATAATTAGCACTCTAGCTGATAAGTTCGGATATATGAAAAATTAGCGATCACATATGTTTTCAAGTAAGCAATAAAAAAATTTAAATGACTTGTTGCATTAATAGAGGTGTGTCATATCTATTTAGAACATTATACAGAACAAAAATAGATTCACAAATGTTCACAATGCTCATGCATTGTATTTATTCCTGACACGAAACACACAAAAACTGTTCTAAAGAAGTATTTCTGAGAGAAAATGAAAAATGCTTTCAAATTGCAAAATTCAAGTGAATCACAATAATTACTTTGATCTTAATCCCTCACAAAATCTCTCAAAATTTTATTTTTTACACCAAATAGTGTAAAATTTTGTTTATTTAACATTATATCCCGTCGCATATTGCCGCTATCTCATAAGAAAGAAAATTCGAAAAAACTCGTTATGATAACATTCAATTTACATTGTGTCATTTTTATTGCAACTTATTTATTTTAATATTATTTATTTTAATATGGAAAAATTTCAAAATATTTATTTATTTATTATTTCTAATTTATTTATTATAATTTATTTACTCGAGTGCTTGTGGGTACACTATATTTTTTGTTTTTCTGTCCAGTGCGTACACGAATAAATCAGAAGGTTTTCCTAACGCGTTAGCCACATACAGTTGTCCATGTGAGAAGCACGGATTCTCCAAATCTAGTCCACATACTTGCAGTAACTGTCTTTGTGCTTTGTTGATGGCCATTGCAAAAGCGAGTTGCACAGGAAACTAAACGTTTGAATTCAAATGCCATATCTGTTGGAATCATTGGAATGCGTAGCAACAGTACATCTTCCTTTTTGTTTAAAATTGTAGCTTCAATTGTTCTTCATCTTTTTCACCGAAAATTTCAAAAAAAATTGTGCAATTTCAAAATATTTGACATATTTGGAATTACAATATATGTCACAACAACACATAAAATCCTTTTCAGACCTAGGTTCCACAACATCATGCTTTTTAAGACATAGATGGACGCACATTTTTTTTTGTTTTTATATTCTTTTTTGCACGATCAGGCGATTTTGCACCTTTACTGATTTGTAAATAAACATAGTAAGTTTCGTTTACAAATCACAGGTCGGTAAGTAATTACTTACCGATTATGCAGGCGGTAAGTAATTACTTATCGGTAAGGGAGACCACAGGGAGGTGAACAAAAACGATTTTTAGTAAAATAATTGTGTACGTCTGTTTACTAGCTTTAAATTTAAATAATATTCTTTTAAAAATATTGTAATTAAAAGATTTAACAGCAATTTATTTTGAAAAAATATTCGATGATATTAAGTTTTGCAACAAAAACCTATAGAATTATGATGAAACGCAAAGCTTACTATTTTGAAATGACATTTTAACAAAATTTCTTTAAAACATTAAAACTTGAATTTTGTGAATGAATTTTATTATTTAAATAATTTTAATTGAATTTTTATTGATCGTGCAAAAAATGTAATAAGCATTTTGGGCATTAAGAGTATTACCGATTTTGGATATATTAGAGATCTCGACTTCGTCTCGATTAGTGTTTCCAATTATCCGTAATTTTAACTATCCGGATATCGAATAGTATGTAAAGTAATTATCCGGATATCCGGATAATAATCCGGATAGTGGATTTAAATAAAAACAATATGTAGTTTTAAAAAATAAATATTAGTTAATAATTTATTTTCATCTGAAAAATAATATTTTAAAAATACAAGAGCGTTTAACATTGGAAACTGCAACCGATTTCTAGTTTTCGTTAAGAACATACTAGCAACCGAAAAGACTCTCACTTTCGTTTGCAGTAGGTTGAATAGTCTTCAAAGCATCAAACAGCTTTTCTAGGTAAGGAGTGAGTGTTTTATTTATGCGTTTATAAATTAAATTCTTTGTCCAGTGAAGAATAATTATTTTAACGATTAACTTTACTATGTATTTTCGATTGGTGAAATCGTATTTTTCAATTCCATGACTAAATTACATTCAGTAAGTTCGGTCGGAGTTGGAGAATTTTCATTTTCCTTAACTTTTTGTTCCGCCATTTTTAACTTAACATTTTTGGTTGTTTTGGTATCTGGAAACAAACTTTTTATTAACGTTTTTGCATAACTGATAGCTTATGATTTATAAATATAACTAAAATCGTCAAAATTATTATTTTGGAATTTTTGAATTCTGCACCAACATCATTAATGAAACTAGCTCAACATTTCTCGTTTTGTTAATAGACTGCCTTAATGTGATTAACTTTAAATATTTTCAAATTACAAAAAAATTTCCGGCTTAAACCGGATTGGAAACACTAGTCTCGATCTCAAAACATATATCCTCAATCGGTCAAACACTCTTACTGCCCTTAATGCTTAAATAACTATTTCAAGAATGGAAAACTAAATAATAAATCCGTTCACATAATAATGTACGACATAATACAACATTTCATGATAGGATGGAGGAAATAAAAATAAAATATTTTTTTTTCAAATTTGCAGGAACAAAGCTAAAATTGGGTTACTAATTATCCTAAATTGCTAGAAGCATATTGTAGTGCATACCTACATCATCCCATCTCATAGATCAATAATAATATTAAAGATGATTTCTCAAATCTATTTAAACAAATCATTCATATCTATAAAGCAAAAACACATATTTCATTCAATCCATTTAGTTCATGAAGAAATTTAAAAGTTTATTTTCAATCAAAATTCTATGTCATGAACTAAATGATTAAATGTGTTATTGCAATAAATTGTTTAAAATTTCAAGTTTAAACAATTTTGTTTCAATAAAATTGAAAACATTTTTTTCTACTACCCAACTTAAAAAATCTACTTTCGATGTTTGTTCATTGCATCGAAAATTTCTTTTTCGTCACCAGTGATAAAAAAAACCTAAACCGTTCCTATAGTGACGAAATTAATTTTTTAAAGGCCATCTATTTTCTAATTTCTTAACCAGAATAAATCATCCTAGAACACCCGTTAAGAGAATCAATTAATTGAATGAATTAATTTTTAGTGTTAATTTGTCTTTCTTGGGAAGATGACGTTAATTAATTTTAGAATTATTTACGGACAATTTACATCAAAAATGTAAAAATAATATAATAGTTAACTATATAAGATTCACATATTCTTTTTAAATAGTATGGGAACAAACAGTTGGTGTTAAGATATTTAAAAAAAAAATTTCACCTATTTATTTAAGAAAAACGAAAAAAAAATATTTATTTACATAAAATATTTTACGTTGTTTTAAAATATATCAGGAATTTACGTAACGTCATTCTTATACAAAAACTAAATCAAAACTGTTGTTTTTATTTTAGACTTGACTTTGTATATTAGAAAACCGTCTTTAGTTATAAGCCTACTAGACGCGAAATGCAAAAAACAATAAACCTTTAAAGATGTATCATTTAATGATTTTAGGGACTTTATAGACCAATTATAGAATAAAATTATAGAATTTTGTAGTGTAAATAGAATAAATATATGTATATGTATACAGTTGACGATTTGTTTTCTACGAAAGGACAATCAGGCTTGTAACTAGAGACGGTTTTATTTATAACATAGCAATTGGATAATTTATTCATATTGAGATCTATATTTTAATAGCAGAAATATAAATTTAAAGATTTTGTTTGGATGTTTATATGTTTTAAAATTTGAATTGTATGTAATTTTAAATGAAAATGCTTAATAATTAATAATAATTTTTAAAAAAGTAGTAGAAAAAGTACAGTTTTCTACTCGCCGAAAATCATATTTTGAATCTTGCGACCATTACCAAACTCGGCTATCGCCTCGACTGATAAACTGTCCTCTCGCTTCACAATATGTTGTTTTCGGCATCGTTGAAAAATATACTATTATTTCTTGTAAACATATAATTTGTTAAAATTGCTTTATTTTATAACGAAATATAAATATCGGAAATTAAAGAAAAAAACAAATTATGAACTAAAAAATATTGTTACGTTTTGAAACATTTGTAAAATGTTTATTTTTAATATTATGAAACATTTTATAGAAATGTTTTAATATATTTTTCTTAGATGATAAATTTAATGTTTTTGTATGAATGAAGGTTTTTGAGAAACAAGGAAGATTTAGGTAAGAAATTTACGATACATATATATATATATATATATATATATATATATATATATATATATATATATATATATATATATATATATATATATATATATATATATATATATATATATATATATATATATATATATATATATTATTCTGTAAAAAGATAGTTTTGGGATAGTATTATTTAAGTATTATTAGAGTATCATTTAAGTATTATTCAAGTATCATTTGAATATGATTTAATTAACTTTCTTGTATATTGGAGGAGTATCAAACTTGTACGATAATAAGTATTAAGTTGCCAGCTTTATAGAAATATATATATACCTATATGGTGAAACAGAAGAAGACGTTCTTTTATTTTACGGTAAAATATTTGATAGACATCTAACAGGTTTTTGCCTAGATGAGGATTAACCCATCTGGTTATCCGTCTCTATTAGAATATTCATTACGTGGTGTTGAAGTTGCAGTGCTGAAGACTAGATGATATAAGCAACACCAGTTTAATATACCAAGATCATGTAACGTATTGTTTTCCTCCAGCATATATAACAGTTATATGGAAGCTAATTTCTTCGTGCCTTTTACTTGTTCTTTATTTTAAAAAAAATATAAAAAAAAAATTGCGTCCATCAACACCTTAGAAAGCATGTTATTGTGGGAACTTGTTCTGAAAAGGTTCTTATGTGTTGTTGTGACACACATTGTAATTCTTACTACCCAACACATTTTATTTAAAAAAAAAAGCGTGTCATCGTCAAAGAATATTCCATAACTAAGACTAATAGGGCTATCGTTGATTGAAAAAAATCATCCGCCAGCACCCCTAAATTATCACTTATACCCTTATATCAGTGGTATTCTACTGCCATTGTCAGTGGTATACGATATCACACGTTAAATTATTTGCCAATAGCAGGTACTAAAGTATGCGGGGTTGTCACACTTATATAGATCCAAAATTTTAAATTTTACATATGTTTCTGCGGGTGGGAAGATATATAAAATTCATTGGTATTAATGCATTGTTACCGTTTGCAAATCACTATTGCAAACGTGTTGCTGGCTAAGTGCTACCATTTTTAATTAGTTTGTTCATCATGATTGCTACCCATGTTTGATTATACATAAGCTATGCTTCTTTGTATAGTATTTCGCGAATTGCATTTCGTAATTTTGAGCTTGAAATTGATATAATCGTTGTTATCAACTATCTTCATTTAGTTTTAGAAACATGTATTACATACAATTGCAAGCCAACAACATATTTGGTGTAGATGAAAAATTTGTATAATCATGATGTGTTAAATTCCAAAATATAAAATTTTGATATATAGATGTAATTGTTTGTCATACTTTCATTTTTCAGTTTCATAAAATTATGTTCAACGTAAAAAACATTGATCAAAGCAATCTACGTGTATAAAACGATATTTAAATAAAAACTCAATCAAAATAAATACCAACATTTAGGCAAAACCCCTTAAGGTAATTATAAGGGCCCTGGGGTTCCGTTTTTTAAAACAAAAATTTGTCAATTACCTTTACAGAGTGTACCCAACAACTTCCCAAAGTTTCATTATGATCTGATGGATGGTGTATTAATGCATAAAGGACAAACACACATACTTTCAATTTTATATATAGATAGAAGATGAATCATATTCAATTTCTAAAAATCTTTCAATATTTATTTAGTTTTCTTAAATTCAATAAATTTAAAATGAAATTAAAACATAGAAATATGAAAGCGCTGAAATCGCAAACCTCTGAGATATCAAAACTTCGGTCTGGGTTAAGGATTTCGATATATGTTTTCCGCAAAAAACTTTTATGAGGACATGGTTTTTAGTTTCGGGCGGCGATGTATATCAAACATAACTCTACGTTAAAGTATGTACATGTATTTTTTATCTCTGTTTAGATATGTATTACAAAACTAACACGAAACATCAATACGTTGTCGGAAAATTATAACAGATCAAAAATTAGCATAATTTAGTGAAAAGATGATACAATCAGCAAACTACTCAAAAACCTCTCCATTTAGCGTTTCGAGAAAATATTACAAAATCAAAAATTCATATTTCTTTCAAAATTCCAAAAATATTGCAAAAACTAAATAAAATCAATTCAATTCAATTCAATAAAATCTATTACTAATTTTATTTTTTTCTAATAAAATAAATGAAAATCATTCATTTGACATACTTGACAACATTTTTTTGACAAACTTATAACGCAACAATCTAGTTTTTGATCTCACATACCAATCTCGACCATCAAAATTTCTCTACATTGTTTGTTCCTACTCATTATCACTTAAAATGAACGTTTTTTAAGCCAAAAGTATGAAATTTTGCTATTTTTGACACACTTAATGATATTTTTGACACACTTCCGGTACAGTTATCAAACACTTCCTCCTTTCGGACCTTCCAATTGAGTATACCTATTTTTAGAAACAAGAAAATTTTTGAAATCCCTCCAGCGGTTTTCTAGATTTCGTCGGTTGTGATGGCCGGCCGGCAGACAGCCATAATTTATTTTTGCTTGGAATCGTTATGACCTAAAACGTCGAGATATGAAAGTGGGGGTAAGAATTTATTTTTGGCTCATGAATATTATACTTAGGTCTTTCAGACCGAAGTAATTTACCCAAAAAATATTTTTCTTCTTTAATTTTTTGGTAATATTGTTTGAATAATTTGTCAAAAATATATATTTAGTCAAAAAAAATGTCAGAAAATTGTACAATGTACATAGACAGAATTCGAGTTGTAGAAGAAAAATAATCTAAGCCGTTTTTGTCGTTCCATTTAAAAGTTGGTTCGGGTAGCAGGTTTACCTTAAAAGGAACACGGTTATTGTTTATTTATTATAGCTTTAGCGGTAACTGTAAGTAATTCAATTTGTTACATTTTAATTTAACTATAGAACTCGCATGCACTACGCTGGGTTATTAATAATTAATATCATTCTGTGCTAGTTATACTATATAATATTTTAAGACTACTTAGTTTTTTGCTGACATTTTGCTATTAATATATATTTAAAATTTTTTAAATAAAATTTACGTATTTTTGGGGGATTTTTCAATCCGAAAGTATATTTGAGTTTTTCTCAAAGCACCACTCCACTTCTCTTTTTGGTGCTTTGAACTGGATTCGAACCTACCTCACCAGCTACGTAATTTGAATTCTGTAACGGCAGACACGCTTATATATTACGCCAATGAGGTGATGACGTTTTCGAAGTTGAAACTCTATCATCAATTATTTTTATTTGTCATTAGACCTCTTTGTTGACGGAAAATCGAATCGTTTGAACCCGATTCCAACCCGACCATTTTCGATTTATTTGAAACTTCGGTAATAGTTAGTATAATAAAAAAAGTTAATAAGTGTTTTTTATTTTTCACTTGTTTTTACACAGAGTGGCTCGAAATTTCCAATCAAAGATTAAAATTAAATTGTACTCGAACCGGTTATTTGATTTGAGCAAATTTTGTTTTGTTTGAAAGGCACTTAGTGAGCCTTTATAAAAATATTACACTGACAAAAAATAATTTATATTTATTTTAACAATATAACATTTTTATATTTACATATTATATTTTTAAATTTTTATAAACGCCAAAATACCATAAATATATTTTTATTTTTATTTAAACTTTCGATTACATGAAAATACATGTACAAATAATTAATTTTTATATTTTTTATTTGTAGGTGAGAAAAATTGAGGCATTTTGGAATATTGAAATTAAAGACACGGGAGTCCGGAAGACACGAGGACACGAAAATTTGCATAAGAAATGTTTCTTATCAATAATTTAGCAAACTAAATATAAAGATGAGTTTAATTTCATATTAAATTGTAATGATGTGTAAGTTACTTTTATTTCAGCAATTACATAGTATGATCTTAATTTTTTAAACATTTTTGGAACGGTATTAGTTTTTCGGTTACTCTGTTATAGTTTGACTTTTATAAATTATAACAATAAATAAATAAATGAAATGCCTGTTCTTTCACAAGCGAATCTCGATTGCGTAGGTAAATCTTTACGGGGGGGTAGGGTATTAAAATTTTTTTTCTTTTATTTTTTTAATTGAATGCATAATATTTTAAGAATACTATGTCAAAATTTCAAGTCGATTGGAGAAAAATTGACGAAGTTACGAGTATTTTTAAATTTGTTTATGAACGTTTTATATCAGATATTTTATTGTTCAAAACTTTTAAGCGTTTCCCCACAATTAACGTTTTCAAAGTCGGTGCCCCTCATAACTTCAAAACTACTGCACCGAAATTTTGAACACTATTTCTGTACATAATTTACGAGGTAACGCTGGAGAGCGCTTTTTGCCTTAGTTTTATTTTAATTTAACCCAACGAAATTCTCTAAAATGTAATGACATCATTCAATTTCACCAATAACATTTGAATTATACTAATAACAAATAGTTATACGTCTGGCCTACTGGGATATTAAAAATAATCAGTTGTAATTTCCCAAGGGCGGTGATAGTTCGAAATAATTTTTTGCCAAAATTTTCGAAAGCAAGTATATTGATGAAAGCACAAGGCCGTAGGCCCAGGGCTTTTATCAATACCACTTGCTTGAAGAATTTTTCAAAAAATTATGAGAATTTATTAACGAACGAGAGGAATTCGTTTAGAAAATTTTTTGCCAGTTTTCGTTTCTTTATATATTTTTTATGAATTATACGTTGGCCTACTTTGACAACAGTGAATTATTTCAACATAAGAATGATAATTTTTAATATCCCAGTAGGCCAGACGTATAAATATTTTTATTGGTATAATTCAAATTTTATTGGTGAAATTGAATGATGTTATTACATTTTAGAGAATTCATTGGTTTAAATTAAAATAAAACTAGGGCTAAAAATTTTCAAATAAATTTTGAAATAATTAACTGGTATCCCAGTAGGCCAACGTATAATTCATAAAAAATATATAAAGAAAAGAAAGATGGCAAACGAATTCGGTGTTAAATTCTCATAATTTTTTGAAACATTCCTCAAGCAAGTGGTACTGATAATAGCCTTCGGTCTGCGGCCTCGTGCTATTATCAATATACTTGCTTTCGAAATTAATTTTTGGCAAAAAATTATTTCGAATTATCAACGCCCTTGGGAGATTACTACTAAAAATCTTTTGCCTTAATTTTATTTTAATTTAACCTAATGAAATTCTCTAAAATGTAATGCCATCATTCAATTTCACCAATCACATTTGAATTACATATACTAATAACAAATATTTATACGTCTGGCTTACTGGGATATTAAAAATTATCAGTTGTAATTTCCCAAGAGCGGTGATAATTCGAAATAATTGTTTGCCAAAAATTTCGAAAGCAAGTATATTGATAAAAGCACAAGGCCGTAGGCCGAGGGCTATTATCAATACCACTTGCTTGAGGAATTTTCCAAAAAATTATGAGAATTTATTAACGAACAAGAAAAATTCGTTTAGAAAATTTTTTGCCATTTTTCATTTCTTTATATATTTTTTAAGAATTATACGTTGGCCTACTGCGATATCAGTTAATTATTTCAAAAAATATTTTATAATTTTTAATATCCCAGTAGGCCAGACGTATAACTACTTGTTATTAGTATAATTCAAATGTTATTGGTGAAATTGAATGATGTCATTACATTTTAGAGAATTTCATTGGGTTAAATTAAAATAAAACTAAGGCAAAAAATTTTCAATCCGATTTTGAAATAATTAACTGATATCACAGTAGGCCAACGTATAATTCATACAAAATATATAAAGAAATGAAAAATGGCAAAAAATTTTCTAAACAAATTCCCCTCGTTCGTTGATAAATTTCCATAATTTTTGAAAAATTCCTCAATCAAGTGGTATTGATAATAGCCCTCGGCCTACGGCCTCGTGCTATTATCAATATACTTGCTTTCAAAGTTTTTGGCAAAAAATTATTTCGAATTATCGCCGCCCTTGGGAAATTACAACTGATAATTAATTTGATAATCCTCTGGTAATGATAATTAAATTGATAATTAACTGATAACGATCCAATATTGATCTACTCGGACACATTGATATATTATTATCGAGAATTTTCTATCTTTGTGTCTTCTATATATACATTGATCACTTGCACATCCAATAATTATTCAGCAATCCCTCACATGATCTCAAATACTGTTGAATGAAAGCAAAAAAGAAAAACATCGTAAATATTTCTATTATAACACAAAAAGTTACTACACATACCAACACAAAAACTAAATGCCATAGTTTCGCATTTAATAAACTCTAAACAACCGCAAACTGATTTACATTAGATATTTTGATGAAAGTTTCATATTCTCACTTTGATATGATGATATTTGTATGATTTAATTTATATTATTGAGGTGGATCAAAAATAAAGAAAAAATAAAAATGTAAATTGAATTACGGAGTTTCTTTGGATGTTTGTGTTTTTTAAAATTTTATTTTTGATAAATATAGTACTGAAATAGGATAATATGTTGTTTTATGGAGTTGCTTTTTAGATGATTTTGATTATTAATTTAGTTTTGTTAAAATTATATTAATTTGAGCTTGAGTACATCATTACAGAACATCACATAGTATGCTGTCCATTAAAACAGTAAAGTAAATTACTAATAATGAACTAAAATAAACTTAGACGTACCTAGTCTGCTTAATTAGATGTAAGCTGTTAGCAAGAAATTATTTTACATAGAAAAAAATTAATATATTTTATTTCCTGTTAAGTGAGCAATGATAACTGCTAATTAATTCTGTTAATTTAATTGGAATTTTGAAATTTCTGGAATATACCGCACCACTAAATTTTTTTTACCCCACACATGATTAAAAAGTGTTTAGAATTCAAGAAAACAATATCGAAAAGGTTTAGAACATAGAACGTGAAACGCATTTTTTTAATAAAATTGTGTTGTGTTAGAGGGATTACAATATGTGTTACAACAACACATAGATATACCTTTTAAGAGCTCAGCCCCACAACATTATGCGTTCTAAGATGTTGGTGGACGCTTTTTTTAAATGTTTGTGGATTGGATACATTCGCTACTATTCTGTATAGTTCGATATTCTTAGAATAAAAATACAAAGTGTCTCAACATAACAATCGTAATAGCATCTACTCAAAGAAAAATAAATGTAGAGTCCCTATTCCCTATATCTAGAATAAAATAAAACTGTGTTTCGATGTAATATTTTGTTTCTGAGGCTTAAAAGTGATTTAACAGTGTATTTTAAAATACTCCTTTAATGTTATTATTACCAAACTTTACTGTTATTGAATTTCAAAAACACAAAACTTTTAAAAATTTTAAATCCACATTTACGAGTATATTTATTTTGTTAAAATCTTTTTCTTTTATTTTAACTAAATGGAAAAGTTTATATACTTGATAACTTTATGTTTACATAATAGATTTGCATTTTATTTTATTTTATTTCTTTATAATTTAAATAAATACATAAATAAATATATATAAAATTGAAAAAGTTTCTATTTTATTTTTGAATATTTTGATAAGAAAAGAAGTAAAAAGTTTTTAATTTTTTTTTTTAAACCATATACGTAGATACTCAGAACTTGAAACGATAATATAAAATTGCTAAGCAACTAAATTGAAAGGTTTGGGGTATGCAGCCCAATCAAATACCATATACATACAATTAAAAAGTTATTTTTACATTTACCGATTTTTCCTTTCCCATTTTATTAAACTAATTCTATGTTTATGAATTTCACTGAAACGTAATAAATGCATGTTTTTGTTTAATTAATGTTGTTAATTAATACACTATTAAATAAAATTAAATTAAATTAAAATTTTACACTCAAACAACCCAAAATCTGAAAGGACAAAAATTTAAATAAATCTAATTTAGAGTAAAAATAATAGGGGTAGAATTTTCCCTTTAAATAAGAAATTAAAATTAGGGTTTTTTTTAGAAACCAAAATACGTGATTTTTTGTGTATTATTTGTAAATGGAAGTGGTAATAATATTCAATAAAGAAAGGAAAATGTAGAATAAATCTCGCGAGTCAAAAAGAAGATAAGTTGATTTAAGAGAAGATGGATGATATTACAAAAAGAATGTATTGCATCAATTTTTCATGCTTGACCCATATATTTGTAATGGAGACTGGACCCATTGGACTGCGCACCAAGAGATTTAGCATTCCGACTAGCTTAAGTCACGTGAGTCCGAAAGAAAATATCCATCTTTCCAGCACAAATTATCTGATATGCTTGCAATCGGCATATATAGTCTGACCAAAGAAGAAAATGAACAAACGAGACTCTGGCGACCCTAGCATCGAAGATGTCAAGACCATCACATCCACTCCAATACTATACATTAGTTATTTGGATGAAAAACAATAGCAAAATAGATTAATGAATCACCCCATGATGATAGAAGATCTCACTCCACAGCACCTTGATATGCCTTAGCCGCTCATTTCAATTAATAGTACAAAAACATGCTGTTGACAATAATAATGAAGTAACCAATTGATCGAAAATTGATGTTGTTAACAATAATACAGATGTAAATAACTGATCAAAACTGCTGATGTTGACAATAATAATGGAGTATATCAATTTGATGAATTATGTATAAAATATGTGTATAGATTTCACCACATATGCTGCTGTTGATAATACGCGTAATGCAAATATTTGATCAAATAACCTGCACGATTGTTGATAATGATAGCTGGGAAAATGTTTGATCAAAATAAACTGCGGAGTCACAAAAGTTTAATCGATTGTTGACCAAAAATGGTTAAACATGTTAAATACTCAAGGAATAGTTAATAAAAAATAAATCATTTTTCTAATATTCGATATCACTTTTTTTTATATATTATTTCCATAAAAAAACTAACTTTTAAAACAAACTACTTTTAGACAATATTTTTGTTTAACAAATATTATTCTGTTAAAGGATCTTTGTATTGATTTATTATTCTAGAAACAAAAATTAATACAATAATTTCACTGTATAAATCATCTTTTTTTCAATATCACGAAACCGAACGTCGTTTTGTCGACAATTAACGTCGACAATATGTAAATTTGCTATTTTATTGAACGAGGAACAACACAAACACCTATCAATTTTTTCTGCAATTTTTCTAATTAAACTAACAATTTGACTAAGAAAAAATTTAAATTAAACTAAAAATTGTACTAATTGGATTTTATAAATTTCACTATTTAAAAGAAATTATGTATTAATATAAGCTTATAAAAAACCAATAATTATACAAAACCAAGAAGATATTCACGGATTGCCCAATACCACCCCAATTTACAAGGAATAACCATAATTTAAGACGATTTTTAATTACTAACAAACGAATTATTAATTTAAAGTTTTATTCTTTTTTGAACCTTACTATAACATCTTAAAAGCAAGGGGTGGGGTTGTATTGTCTATTTACATCATCCATAAGCAACAAACGTTTCTTCGTTTGAAAAACAGCATCGTAACATCTTTCGGCAAATTTTCTATGGCAAAAAAGAGTACGTCTCGTTATGTTGTGACACATTTAGAGCGTTTACATTTTTAAACTGATATTATTAGGTTAATTAATCGATAAAGGAGAATGGAGGCATAAATACGACAACATAAAAACAAAGCTAAAATATGATTAAATTTCATGTAAAAAAGATTCATTTTAATTTTTGTCAAAAATTGGGTAAATGAATGAATGGAAATCATTCATTTGAAGCTTTGGCTTAATGATTTATTTTCTTATTTTATCTAATGGTGAATTACAATCTATCTATGTAGAAAACCAAATCATTTAATATTGTTTTTCTTATGAGATAGATTTCCCGGTGGTATTAGGTGTGGAAATTTAAGAACTTAGCCTATTTCCTAAAAGAATAATCCTAAAATAATAAACTAAATCTCGATAGACCGAAAATTTAGGCTACATTTATTATAAAATAAAATTTAACCTTTGTTATTCTATTCCTTAGAAGAGTTTGACATAAGACTAGATTTTTTCCCCCTGTAGTAATAAGAGAGTGAGCGTAAATAATTCAAATGTTATTATAACAAGGCAAAAGTTTGAGTTGTTTATTTATCATAAAAGAAATGCCACATGCAAAATTAGAACGAATGAAATCTTTCGTTTTAAAATTTAAGTTAAATGAACTACATGAACAAAATATTTGGCGATATTTACTACAACAACAATGGAAATGAAAGTTTACAAAAAAAATTTAAAAAAAGTCTGGCAAGTGCTAATATAATTCGCTCGCTGAGGGTTCATGTATGTAATATTTGAGAAAACAGTTTTTGTTAGCATAGTTTCAGGTTGGGTTGCATTTTACCCAAAGCTATTTATGGTGGCTAAAGAATGCTTCAATAACGACAGCTTATAAATTATTTATATTGGAATAGTAGATTCTTGTATGAGCTTAGAATGAAGGCAATTCTCCACGAGGATGAAGCTTCGAATCATCCGAGTGAAGAATTGCCTTCATCCTAAGCGAATACAAGATACTATTTTATCCACGACTACAAATATTTCAAATAATTTCATTCAAGTTTTCCTGTAAAAGTTTATATCGCCATATTGAATGAAATAAAAAACAAAACAAAACATTTTTTTTTATTTTAGTTTTTATATATGTATTGTTCTTGTTTTAACTAGTTTATATTACTATACCAACAAATCAAGTTTTTAATTTGTTAGGGGAATTTTTAATAAATAAAGTGTAATGAAATAAATAAAGAAGAATTTTATATATAAAAAGGAATGAATACAATTACAATGAAAGATATACGCATGGAAAGTATATATTCTTTAGTAGTCGTGGATAAAATATATTATCAGTTGTTGTAGCTTCAACTGTTTATTGTTGGTTCATGAATTTTTCTTTGTAAATTTCTGAAACCAAAACTTCTTTTGGCACACCACACACAGATTTTTCTGTAGGTAGTAAGTTAGGCTGATC
The DNA here is from genome assembly GCA_963693315.1 of Diogma glabrata. NCBI lineage: Eukaryota > Metazoa > Arthropoda > Insecta > Diptera > Cylindrotomidae > Diogma > Diogma glabrata. The sequence goes on from OY856187.1 coordinate 186,543,175, forward strand.
CGTCAGCATTTCTATCATTTATCAATTTATCAATTTATCATTTTTTAACGTTTCAAATTGCGTTGTGGATATCGTGCTCGACTGATGTGCTGTAGGTAGTGAGTTCAACTCCTGGTTGTGGTACGTACATATTTTTTTATTGTTTTTTTTTAATTTTTATTAAATACCATTAAAATTATTTTTTTTTATTTATGAATTCATAAAAATAATAAAAATTTCTTTATACGAATTTTAAAAAATTTATTTATGACGCAGTTTTTTAAAGTTATATTGCTACTGTCTTTTGCAATTTGCATTCGAGTCATCATAGCTAAATAAATATTGAATATATTTAAAATTGAAAGTATTTATGGCTGTTTATCCTTTATGCATTAATACATTAATCATCATGAAAATTTATAAAGTTGTGTACGCTTAATTTTTGCTTTTTCTTCAACTATCGTTTTAAACGGTAGTTTGCTTTGATCAATGTTTTTTTTTGAACATAACTTTTTTATGAAAGTAAAAATAACATAAGAAAGATAGTATAACCTGAAGGCTGGTAATCGTTTCAGTCTTCAGGTTATACTATTTGTATATCAAAATTATATGTATTGGAATTTTATCATCTTCACTAAATATGTTGTCGGTTTGGAATTGTATGTAATACATGTTTCTAAAATTAAGTGAAGGCTTAATACTTGTAACTTGATACTATATTTTATATTTACTATAATACACATTTCCCACAACGTAGCAAAATTTATCCTCTTCCAGGATTATTTTACGTGAATAGTTCTTCACAAAAACACAATTTTAGAATTTTATTCAAATTAATCAAAAACGGTGTTTTTGAAAACAACAAAAAATTGTTTTGTACTAGAAAAAATAAATTTCATATGACCCCACTCGATATAGTCAAAAATAATATTTTTTTCAAAATTCTCAACCCTCACAAAACTCTCAACCCTCCCCCACTCTCAACTTTCACAAAATAACATTTGAAATGATGAGCCGACAGCTATAGTTTTCATTCAATCTTTACAACATTTCCCATAACCATGAATTTTTTCAATTTTTTTCTTGTGTAATGTACGAAGTTAAGGGGGGAGGGGGGAGGAAAAACAATACTCGTTTTAGACAATTTCAAAAAATCTAAGCAGTCCAAAAATAAATGAAATTTTTTTTTGAAATATTTTGATCTTTTTCGATTTTTCTAAACCAAACTCGATTCCTTACAAAAAACTTTTATTTTACTTTCTCCTTATCTATGTTTATAAAATATAGATGAAAACAAATATTTGAATTTTTTTGTTATCAGTAGGCGTGGGATAACACATTTCAACTTTGAAAACACAAAATTTCAACTTGATAGCACTTATAGTTTGTGAGTAATTTGATTATGTAGAAATTCGGACGGACACCAAAGTCTCACTAATAGGGTACCGTTTTTACTTTTTTAAAGTACGGAACCCTAAAAAGTCAAGAAGTAAGGTTAAATCCGAACGATAAAGAAAATTATTTAAATTTTTCGGCTTCTCCAATAATCGGTGGAGTGGATACTTATTCACGATATTTTTATTTCTATCGTCGATAGAAATCGTGCAAAATGATTTTTAGTATATTTTAGTCGATTGGTATTCTAATTTACCCCGTACATTCGGTATTATTTGCAAACAAGTTGTTATTTAATCAAAAATTAGAAAATCGTTCCTAGCAATTCGGCAAACGTCTTTGTCATGTGGCAACGATTTAAAACAATGTTATACTCTGCATCTGTAATGTATGTATTTAACACGTCATTAAATAAAAGCAATTTGTTTTTCGTATATTATCAATATAATATATTTTTCTACAAGATGTGAAAACACCCTTTTTTCCTTTCATTTTCAAACATTTTCATCTATTTAAGATTAATGGCAGCGTCTCTCTGGGCGTGCTTTTTTCGTTTAGGTGTTTTACCTTGTGAAGAAGGGTACAAATCATTTATGCAGTGTAATTACATCTGTAACACTATTTATTGGGTCACAGGCAATATTCAACAACTCGTTGATATAAAATAAAATTAAGTGAGGGACAATACTAAACCAAGAGGTACACTAACGTTAATTAGTTTATACTCAGAACACAATTTTAACATAACAACAGTAGCTTTAATTTTGATTATTACGTCGGTCTGAAAGACCTAAGTATTACATTCATGATCTCAAAGTGAAATTCTTACCCCCACTTTTTTTAGCATTTCTCGACGTTTTAGGACCTACTGATTCTAAAAAATCAAAAAAAAAATGCATGTCTGTCTGTCGGCCGGCCGTCCGGCCGTCACAACCTACGAAATCTAGAAAACCGCTGGACGGATTTGAAATTTGTTTTTTCTAAAAACAGGTTTACTTAATGGAAAGAGCCGAAAGAACGATGTGTTCGATAACTGTACCGGAAGTGTGTCAAAAAAATCGTCAAGTGTGTCAAAACAAGGAAATTTGCATATTTTTTGCTTAAAAAACTTTCATTTTAAGTGATTACGAGTAGGAACATTGAATTTGGAGAAATCTTGATGGTCAGGTTTGGTATGTGAGACAAACATCTAGATTATTGCAATATAAGTTTGTCAAAAAAATGTTGTCAAGTATGTCAAAAGAAAGATTTTTATTTATTTTTTTACCCAATTTTTTGGAAAAAAATTAAATTAAAATTTTGTTTGAAATGAATTTATTATTATTATTGAGAATTATAAAATTAATTATTTGTATGAAATTTTATTATTATTATTGAGAATTATGGCATTATAAGTTTGTCAAAAAAATGTTGTCAAGTGTGTTAAAAGAAAGATTTTTATTTATTTTTTTACCCAATTTTTTCGCAATTGTCTGACTTTTTTTTTAAAATAAAATTTATGTGTTGTAGGCATTACAATACGTGTCACAACAATACAAAAAAAACCTTTTAAGACCAAGGTCCATGACAACATGCGTTCGAGGAATATTTATACTAAATTAATTAATAACTATTCTAAGGAATATTACGATTGTCCCTCATTTGATGTAAACTTGCCTATTTTCTGGAAAAACAATAAAAACGAAAATCGTGTTCTCATAATATATGGGTCCATTCTTTTATAAACCGAACACTTTTCTAACCGACACATTTTTGATTTGGCTGGAAATTTATTTATGGGTTTTCTTTCGAAAAAAAAGATATACGTGTTCAAGGATTTTTTTTATATTTTTTGGAAATTAGAGCGGTTTGAATTATAAGAATTTCGTGATTTTTGGCTTGAAGACTTATTTTAAGAAATTTATAACTTTGGTTCTATCAAAAATAAAAAATACTACGGCCTCGATTGACAATTTGCCCATCTCGTATCGTAATATGATTTGTTACGAAATTCATATCGTAAATAACTATTATGTGTTGTATTATTACATATTGTACTTCCTATTACACAACTAATTTTATGTAAAATAGAAATATTATAACAAAATAAGAAATAGGTAAATATATCAAGCCTTACTGAGAAAATTTATTATGATGAAAATGAATAATCTAAATTTTTTATTAACCAGTTGCCCTTGTTTAACTAAGACATAGAGCTCCTTTGGTAGTACTTTAAAAGATTAGTCAATTTAACCTAAGAATTGAGAATGCCAATCTCTTCAAAAAATTTACATTATTGTAAACGGATTCTTGATTTTAATGTTTGAAATAGACAAGATGGTCGATAATTGGTATTAATATTAATAACAATAAATATCAAATAATGATCGATTTAATAAGCGGTAAAGAAATTTTCCAGAAAGTAGTACTAAAGATGGTTTTGGGTAATAGGTTGCACTCCAACTCTTCATGCATTGCACGACCCAAAAATTACGTCCTTCAGTTGGTTTGAAGTGAAAGATTGGAATTAGTTTCTTCATTTCGGAAAAACATCGAAAACTGGAAAGACCAGCAATTTTTCATTTCCGTATATGTATGTAGTAAAAACACATGACCATCTTAAACAAAATATTTCCATAATAAAAATTTGTAGTTCCAGCAAAAATCCTTTTCTTTTTAACTGTTACGGTTTGAAATTAATGAGTTTCATTTATATCCATTTCCCAAAAAAAAAATATATTTACTAAATTTATCATACCTTTCTTATATTTTTGTTCAAATTGTTTTGTTTCGGTAGAAAATAAATTGGAATTAATTTATTATTATTATCAAAACCATGAGAATTTTATAAGGAAAATTATAAGAAAAGAAAATGTTCATAATTAGTTAAAAAATATGTTGAAGAAAGTTTTTTGAAAGTTTTACCATGAAACTCGTGTATTCGTTTGTTTGGTTTTAGAATCAACAAAAGTTTTGTTTGGTATCAATTCCATTTGTTACAGTTTCGAACGACCAAAATCTTATTGCTATTCATAAAAGATAAAGTTCTTGTTTTACTTACCTTAATTTTGGGCTTTGGTTTTCATTACATTTAACAAATCCAAACAAAAACATGAATAAAATTTGTTGGTTTTTTTTACGGTTAAACTTTTCTATAGTTTTGTTTTGTCTAAGTATATTAACTTATGTCTATGAGCTTTTATGGTTATTGAGTGAAAAAAGATTTATTTTATTGTGATTTATTATAACAAACATATATTTTTCTTTTACTTTTTATTATACTAAAATGTTTGTGATAGTCACAACTTTATTTTATGTACTTAGCGTTATTAATGAAAATGTTTATATTTCACATATCAATCCATTAGCATTTTCAATTTAAAAATCCGTAAATTTAAATTTTTAATGGAAATAATGGAATTTTTTGTTGATTTTATTTAAAATATATTCCATATGTATCGTTTGTGATTTAACAAAATATATACATACTTTGGCTTTGATTCTTTTGGATAATGTTTTTTATGTGATTATGAACATTATTTTTATAGCATTTTTGAATTTCCGCAATTTAATGAATATCACTTTTTCTATAAATTTTGTGATGATTAATGTATTTTTAGGTAGATAACATATACAAATCTACCTTCTGCAAATATGCGTGATCTCCAGTGGCGTAGCGACATACGGGTTTAATCGGGTCTAAACCGCCCCCCCCCCCCCCATTGAAATTGTAAAGTTTCTGTAATCTAGAAGTATCTTACGAATAAATTGAACAGTTGCGTTCTTTTCGTTCCACAGAACCCCACCCCCCCACTATGTTGTCATAGTGATAGCACACATACTCACTAGCACACATACTCAAAAAAGTGACTGCCAACTGCATGCCACGATGCGTACTATAAGTGGTACTATCAGATCCACCCCTTTTCCTTGGCTCCTGTGCTAAGCAATATCGCTCCACCTGCACTCAAACGCTCGCATGCTCTTATGCGTGAACATAAAAAGGTAACCAACAACATCACGTAACCCTTGCACGAATATTACGGTGACCACACTCGTTGTCGATTGAAGTCAAGAAAGCCTCCACATAAAACTGCCAGCAACCGGCTAGCAACTAATTTTAATATCTTGGGTGCCTGGGACACCTCCTGGCATCATTACAACACAACTGGCCTTTCTATTACTAACCTGACTTCTACCCAACCTGGTTTCGATCTGCCACGTCATACCTGGACTATACTAAACCGAATAAGAACGAATCATGGACGTTGTGCTGATTCTTTCTACATGTGGGGCATTTCAGAGTCCCCTGAGTGTAACTGCGGGGCTCCACAACAAACCATAAAACACATTGCAACTGTGTGTCCAATTCGACGGTAGAATGGTGACATCTCAGACATCAATTTGCCAACTCCCGATGTAGTAGCATGGATAGACTCGTTCCATGTAAACATCTAATGTTCAAATGTACTGCCCAATGTTCAAATATTTTACTTTTTACTTTTTTACTAAAGACGCGCAATCAAATCGATTGTTAATGTGTATCCATGTTTTGTTTTAGGTAGATTTCATAGAAGAGTCTACCTATTTTAAGTTTAATTTTTAATGTGTCACAAAAAAAACCATACGCTAAATAAAAAAAAAAATAGTGATACAATAATATGGAAAAAATAACAAATACGATATCAAAGGTATCTTGTTCCACATTAGTATGTTACATATCTAGAGTTGTAAATAGCATTTTACATGCGAGGGAAAATATTGCGCACGAGACGCGTAGCGTCGAGTGCAGTATCTTCACGAGCATGGAAAATGCTTGACAACTCGAGATTTGTTATATACTTTTTCTACGACTTTGTTTTAATGCCCAAACGCGTATAATTACTTGAAAAAATGAACTACTAATTATAAATTAAATGCAAATAGTTTACAAGTTGTGGTAGGCTTTGCATTATTCTGTGTCAAAATTAATTAAAATATTTAATTTTTAAAAAATAAATTTTTCTTTAAATAAAAATTTTTCTTTAAATAAAAATTTTTCTTTTTATTAAAAGCGTGCGGTAATATATATATATGAAAATCCATTTCCGCACGCTTTTTTTTACTTACCGCCGCACGCTATTTGAAATAATCAATTTACATGTCATGGATAGTGTGATGTAATTTATAATTTACTGTGATAGGAGTAGAAAAATAACAATTTCGTATTAGAAAATTTCCTTTATTTCATTAATTGCACTTTTTTCCCAATTACCAATTCCCAGGGAAATGCAGGAATAGACGTACTGGTATTCTTTTTATTTTAAATTACTTATTTGAACGAATCAGCTACTTTTTTTTCGTTACTCCAAACATTTATTGCTCAGTGTTAATTTCAATTTGAAGAGAGAAGTTGTGTTCTTGCGTCTTTAAATTTTACAAATAGATTTAGATTTTACATAATTTACAAGGTAAGAAATCCTTTTCTTTAAAATTAATTATTTAATGTAAAGTAATTTAAGATATTTAAAAATAATCATTAATCTATTTTTTGAAAAATCATTAATTAAAAAAATTAAAATTAAGGAAACATTAAAATGAAGTATATTTTATTGTAATGAATTATTAATAAAACTAATTAATTGGTTTATTGGGTTAAACTATTAAGTCTTATAAAATAATCCTTGTCCCCTCCCCCATCCCCCAATTGAAAATTCTGGTTACGCCACTGGTCATCTCGAAAAACATTGTGAAAATCAATATCGATCAAAACGCAAGTTCAAATCCGCTCTGAAAACGAGCGACAGAGAGAATATAAAATAGAACATACAAGATGCAGGTAATAAAAAGGTCTATAACTTTAGTCTTTAATACAGTAATTTTTTCACATAACCTAAAACTTTCCGAGGAAGAGGTAAAAAACGAAAAAACCATCTAAAAGTAGACGTTCTGAAAAATCTGTTTCTAGCGCATGGGAATTTTGGGGTTAAAATGAGCACACTATTTTGGCTTAAAATCACAATTAAACGTAAACATAAATATTTTGATTCAAAAAAATTATCGCGTATTTGGTTCATATGTATGTTTCCAAAGGTATGTTTCCACCAAATGGCGTGAAAAAGCAAAAATTTTTGTGGAGATAAACATTAAAAACGAAAACACCGTTTTTTTCGCCGTTTCATTATCGTACAAATTTCATGCTGTTACTAATTTTCTTCTTTTCCAAAATGTATTTGATTTGCACTGGTCTATTAATTAAAATTGAAAATAAATAAAATTCTCAATCCTTTCTCTTAACCCACCTTAAAGTAAGGTATCAGAACTATTGTCTCGATTTGGTCCGTAGGCTTTAAATAAAGATAACCTAGAAATCGTCATTTTAATTTTAACATTTAATTTTGACATTTTAAAGATAATCTCTTTTGTTTTAAATACGCATTAAAAATATAAAAATTACAATATAAATAACGAAAAAATTCAGTACTTTTGGTAAAGGAATATTTCACCAAAAATTCGTTTTCTTTGACACATAATTTTAAGAAAAGGTTAAAATCCAATTTTATGATATTCCTAGTATTGTGGTCGAGAAATTGTGATTTAAAATATCATGATTTTTCATAAAAAAATCAATTTTTTCCTTTTATATGTCAACATTTTTTGAATTTAGGTGTCAACAAAATTATTTTATTTTGGTTGTTTACGCTTTTTGTTTTATTTTTTATGCTTAAATTTCTCCGATTGGTTTTGTGTTTTTCGGCATAAATTTATCTTTTGTAAAAGTGATGTAAGAAGATTGACATATAAATTAATTTTTTTTTTGTTTTGGCTGTTCGGTTTGACGTAATATTCAACGAAGTCAAGTTAGTAAAAAAGAAGTTTGACATAAAATATCGTAATATTTAGGCGCGCTATACACCTGAGCTAAACTATGCGAACTATGTTCTTAAAAAAATAATGTATGAATCGTAATTATAGAAAAAAACATTACGGAAACAAAACATTTGAAAAATAAAATAAAAACGGAAGCATTACATTTTTTTTAAAAAACATTATTCGCATTAAAACATTATTATTTTAAAAACATAGTTCGCATAGTTTAGCTCAGAGGCCCTATTCCCGAACACATAAATGTCATCACAATATTGTAAATTCAGACAATATTGTGAATTTCGTATTATGTAACACCAATTTGGTGAAAATTCAAAACAATATTGTGAATCTGACAAGAACAATATATACTAAGTTTATACCACCGATAGTTTAATAGAATAATAGTTTTTTGCTATTAAACTATCGATACATTGAGCGTTTATACCACAAAATAGTATTATTCATTCTGTGGTATAAACGCTCAGAATAATATTGACAGATAGAATACGGGCACCGTATTTCAAATTCGAATATAAAATCTTATCAATCTAAAAGTATTTCAACAAAAAATTATAATACTATTTTTAATTTAAAATAAAAACTAAATTTTAAGTGATTTTGGTGTTGCACATTTTTGCCTGAAATTGTCTATTACATTTAACGTTTTGACCGTTACAATTTTTTTGAATATACTATTATACTATCAATCAAAAGCAAAATATCAAATAACTATCTGTCAAAGAAAAAAGGTATTATTCTATCCGTTTATACCCTAATAGTTTAATAGCTATTTGCTATTATTCTATTATACTACCATGGTGTAAACTTAGTGATAGTTACTGTCAAAATCACAATTTTGCTTTAAGTTTTGTGTGTTGACTTTTTTATACAAATTTCTTCGATTGGCGTAAAAATTAATTTATAACGCAAGATTAAGTCTTTAATAATATTAAATAATCATATTTTTATATAAATATCATTAAAACATATTTATTTATTAAATATATGTTTATTTTATTTTGCACTTTTTAAGACTAAAAAAGTTAGTTGTCAAAAGTACGAATCTAGTACCAAAAATCTGTTATAATTTTGTAAAAATTTGTTATAATTTGCTTGACACAAATATGAGTTACAGAATACCATTTTTAAACAAAGTTGTTGAGCATTTTGGTGAAATTGACAATATTGTCGATTGACAAATATGTGTTCGGGAATAGGGGCCCAGGTTTATAGCGTGCCTTATTATCATTAACAATATGTACAAAAAAAATAAAATTAAAAAATTATAGAAAAAAAATAAAAAACAATTGAGATGTCAACCCTCTAGTCTGGGGCCCTATTCCCGAACACATAAATGTCATCACAATATTGTAAATTCACACAATATTGTGAATTTCGTATTATGTAACACCAATTTGGTGAAAATTCAACACAATATTGTGAATCTGAGAAGAACAATATATGTAGTTACTGTCCAAATCACAATTTTCCTTTATGTTTTGTGTGTTGACTTTTTTTTATACAAATTTCATCGATTGGCGTAAAAATTAATTTATAACGCAAAATTAAGTCTTTAATAATATTAAATAGTCATATTTTTATATAAATATCATTATATTAATATTTACATATTTATTTATTAAATATATTTTTATTTTATTTTGCATGTTTTAAGATTAAAAAAGTTAGTTGTCAAAAGCACGAGTCTAGTACCAAAAATCTGTTATAATTTGTTATAATTCGTTCATGTCTAAGGATACACAAATAGAGTTACAGAATACCAAATTTATACAAAGTTGTTAAGCATTTTGGTGAAATTGACAATATTGTCGATTGACAAATATGTTTTCGGAAATAGGGCCCCTGAACTCCTTATTATTTTTTTATTTTTCATAATAAATTATCAGAAACTGTAACTTCAATTATTTTGATTGAATGTGCTCTATTCGACTCTCTTCCACAATAAACAAAATTGTAGCAACCCAAAAAATGTGTACCAATTAGTGATGGGTCGGTTGTGAACAACCGATGTTAATTGAGGGGATCACTTCAGTGTACGATGTGATGACCGATCGTTCAGTTAGTAATAAAAACATCGTTCATTTGTCACTAACCTGTGATTAATGAATTTTTTTTTAGTTGTAATGAACTTGTGGGAACACTGGTAATATAAATTTAACAAATTTTTTGTTAGTAACTACTTCTTCCTTTCTTTTTAATAAATTTTAAAAAATCCATAAACGCGTGGAATAAAACAATGAAATTCATCTAATGATATTTTATTCTAATATCAGCGTACTTTAAACTTGTTGCAAAAAAAATTGAAGTTATATAATAATAATAATAATAATAATCCTTTATTGACTTTAAATTTTATAATACAGTTGTATACATTTAATAGTTTACTGAGATCAGCTTTTAATAGTAAGCTTTACAACAGATGAAATTAATTAGTATGAGTATTGCGAAAAATAAGTGAAAAAGAATGTTTATATTTTCAAATGCAGTTCAGTCTGCTTAGTAACTAATAAAAAACTTATATTTACCTAACCTACTTAAATCTAAACTTAAAAGCTACGTTGCAAAAATTAAGCGGTAGTAAAGCTAATTGCATTTATTAATTCATTTTCAATACAATTTAATTTATTTATATATCTATCATTAGCTTCTCTAGCAACTACATTGACAAGCTTTATATTTAATTCGTTGTGCAGTCTTAAAGTGCTATAACGTCTAGGGCGTTTATATATAGTTTTTAGAAATTTGTTTTGAATAATTTGAAATTTCTTTTTATGACACAAAGCAATATCCCACCAAATTGGTGCACCATAAAGTATGATATTAAGAATCACACACTTGTAAATTAGTGTCTTATTATGACTATTCAGTTTACTATTTCTGTTGAGTAGAGGATATAGACTTTTGAACAGTGCATTACATTTTTGTTGTATTTGAGTGACGTGTGTCTTAAATGTTAATGATTTATCCAAATAAATTCCTAAATATTTAGTTGAAGGTTTCCATTCCAAAGAAGAGTTTTGAATCAGAAAAGGTTGTTGTGGAAGTTTACGGGATGCTCTACACCTAGTAAAATAAATGGCTTCACATTTTGATATGTTAATACTAAGTTTCCAGTTTTTAAAAAATTCGAGAATTTTAGTGAGGTACAATTGAAGCTTATTGATAATAGATACCGCCAGCTCATCTGACACAAATATTGCAGTGTCATCAGCAAATAATGATAATTTACATTCACTATCTCTTGGAATATCATTGATGAATAAACAAAAAAGCAAAGGACTCAATACGGCACCTTGAGGAACCCCAGCTGGAATGCTAAGTATAGAGGACATGGAATCAAAAATCTGGACAAAAAATGTTCTATCAGTTAAGAACGATTTTATGATTTTAATTAAAAATATTGGAAATCCATATATAAATAATTTATAGCAGACTGCGTCTTGCCAAACTTTATCAAAGGCTCGTTCAAGGTCTAATAATATCATTCCAGTAGATTTTAGCGAAGATCTATTAGATTTAATATGATTGACTACACGATGGATTTGATGAACTGTAGAGTGCCCAGATCTAAAACCAAATTGCTCGTTTATAATTATTTGATTGTCAGTTATGAACTCTTCCATTCTTCTTTTGATAATCTGCTCAAAGAGTTTTCCCAATGTACAAAGAAGACTAATAGGTCTGTAGCTTGTAGCAAGAGTGGGGTCTTTGCCAGGCTTTAAAACAGGAGTAATTTTAGCTTTTTTCCATTGAATTGGGAAATAACCTAGCTTCAAGCAGCACTCGAACATTATCTTAAGAAAATGGATTCCACTTTCAGGAAGATTTTTAAGTAAAATAAATGGAATATTATCTACACCTGGAGCTTTGAGCCTTGGAAGGAATTTCAAAATATCAGAAATTTCAGAAGGGTGAATTTCAGAAATTGGAGCATTGTTATCCAAATTATTGAAATTAGTGCAAAAGTCATTCACTTGTTCTTCAATTACAATATTGGAGTTTGGAATTTGATGAGCGTCAAGGAAGACATCAGCCAATACTTGTGCTTTTTCTGTATTTAAGAAAATTCGATTTCCAGTGTTGGGAGTAACTAATGGTGGAATGGACTTGCGATGGTTTTTAAAATGTTTAGTTGTATTCCAGAAGTTTCTTGAACCATTATCCAAGCATTCAAGCTTCGTTTGCCATTTTTGATTATAAAGAATATTTATATGATATTTAATAATTCTATTTAGCAAGTTTATTGAGGTTTTAATGTGAGCAAGGCGACTTCTGAGGTAAGATCTTCTAAGCGAATTTCGGTGTCTGATAAAACTTAACACTTGATCAGATAATAACAATTTATCAGTTGGAAGAACAGGCACAAGCGGTACGGATAGATCACGAGCTGAAGAAATGGATGCTGTCAAAAAATCGACTGCAACGTTGACATCTGAAATAGTATGAATTGAACTTAAATTGAAATTTTCAATTTCAGATGAAATATGATTCTGATAAATGCTCCAATTAGCATTTTTATAGTTAAAGTATTTACGATGGCAATGATCTACTTGATTATTAAATACTATTGAACAGAGGACTGGCAGATGATCGGAGCAGAGTGCTTGAATGGTGTTAACTTCGGATATCAACTGAGGGTTGTTTGTTAAAAATATGTCAATAATACTAGGGACTCCAGCAGGACTATAGTGGGTAGGATCTTGGGGAGCGATAACAACACAATCAGAGTTAATAGAATAATCATATAAAGTTCGACCACCGCGGTTAGTTCTAGGACAAAACCAGTTAGGATGCTTACAATTTAAATCACCACCAATTAGGTAAGGAATATTACCACTACAAATTTTTATAAAATCATTTCTGAGATGCTCAGAATTCGAATATGAACAATATACAGAAAATATTTTAAGTTGATTATTATCACTACTTATTATATTAATACCCAGGGATTCTATACAATTTAATTTAAGGTCAGGAAGAAGCGAATGTTTAATGCAATCTTTTATAAGAATACCAACACCACCCCTGCGAATATTTTCTCTATCATTACGATAAAATCGAAAATTAGGAATCGAAAATGAAATAGAAGGCTTTAAATGCGTTTCACTAATAAGTAATATATCAATATTAAAATTATCTAAAAACTGAATTACCTCAAATTTTTTATTTTTTATACCGTACGCGTTCCACACACAAATTTTTAAAGAATTATGGATAACAGACATATTTAATAGCAATATTAGCCATAACATCAAATTGTTCTTCTTTGGAATGGCACCCCCGAAGTCCTGAAACAAGTTCTTTGAGAATTTGTAATAACTCATGTGGTGCAAACAAATCATTTGTGCTATCTGAATTAATATTAATTGAATTTTCATGATTGATTGCATTTGTTTGAACCACTGTACTGAACTGCATTTTTTTGTTAACAAAATTATTATTATTATTATTATTATTAAAATTTTTATTGTTGTTTTGATGAGGTATTGAAGGAAGAATAGGAAAATCCTGTTGTTGAAATGAAAACGTTGGTTGATTTGAAGGTCGACTCAACTTATTTTTTAGATTCAGATGATTTTTTATTTGAATGTATTTTTCTCTTTCTGGACAAATTATAGAGTTAGATGTATGATTACCACTACAATTACAGCAAACATGTTTAGTAATATCGTTTTGTAAAGGACACTCCATATCATCAATATGTTCATCTCCACCACAGAAATTACATTTTGGCTTCATGTAGCATGCGTTCGCTCCATGACCATACATTTTACATTTATAACATTGGAGAGGACCTTTGCTGGTGGATCGACAAATTTCCCATCTGCACACTGTGTTATTAACAAATCTAATATTTTTTAATTGGTTCAGAGACATTGATCCCTTTTTGAAAGCAACAAAATAAAGGGCATCTTCACTGTTTCGACGATATTTTTTAGGAATAGTTTTCCAAACATTAACAGGACTCAGGCCACTATTCTCGAGGCTTTTCTTAACTTCATTTGTATCCATATCATGGAGCCCACATAGTACAAATTTAACAAAACGATTTTCCTCAAGCGTATATGAGAACATACCATTGTTATGTTCTTTTAATTTAGTAAAAATTTTGTTATAGTCTGATAGGCTATATGTAAGTATTTTTATGCCAATTGACATTATTTGTATATTATATTTTGAAATATTTAGTTCCTTCATAGTTTTATGAATCTCCGTTGAGGGAGATTTTGTAATTATTGGAGGAATTTTTTCTACAGGTTTTCTAGAACTTTCACCATACGGAGAACTAGTTTGCGATGTTTTTGCATATTTTGATAAATTAACGTTAGGCGGTAAACCTGCATACCTGTTTACTGTTGGGATGTCACTCATTTTAATGCCTTGACTCATCTGTTTAATGCTGCTGAGCGAGCTCCTAGGGAGGCTACGCATCTGGCGACTTATAGTTCTTTTATTTGTGAGCATCCACACACAATAATCACAAAACAATCAATTTATATTTCAATGTTTAACTTTAATTTGATTTGAATTTATAACTAACAACAAATCCAAACAAAAAATAAAACACAGTTAGAAATTTTAATATTGAAAAAATTTGATTATAACTTGATAATTTGATGTTTACTTCGCAAACACCGAATATCGAATGCCATTGAAGTTATATATAATATATATGGGTGATTGTTTAAATTATTTACATTTTTTTAAGTTTAATTTAAGAAGTTCATTATTTATACCTCTTTCCTTTGGTGTTAAAACTAATATTTGAAAAAATCTATGTATTTGAAAAACAAGAAACTCACTGGATTTTAAAATAATTATTGTCATTTAAATTTAACTTAAAACAATTTGTTTTAATATTTAAAAGAAATTAATTAAACCTAAACAACTAAACTTATTTATTCAAATCAAATACAAATTAACTGAACTAGAAAGTGAAAGTGTTGAAATAGAGCACAAATATCAATCAGCTGTCTTTTATCTTAAGTGAATTTCCTCATTTTGGCGAAATCATTAATATTAATTTAGAACGTGATTAAGGGACTGCAAAATCAAAAAAAGATTTTGTTTAGTTTTTTAGAAGATAAGGTTTAACTATCTTAGTCCAGTAACTTTATACATTACCGTATGCGTCAAATCCGGTAGTTCTGATTTTTTGCAGACTTGTTTATGATGTTGGCCTAATGAATAATCCAAGTTTGTGACCTCGAGCGCCGAACGCAACTTCGTCAAAAATCGCAAAAACCGCGAAAAAATCGTTATTTTTTCAAATTTTGGCGATTATAACCCTAAAGGACTAGCTTTTTCTTTAACCTTTCCTAGGCCGTTTTTAAAGCAGACTAAATTTGCTACAATATGATACTAGAACTGTCTCTGCAGACCCACTAGTTTCCCAGATTAAGCCTTTCAAAGTTTATCATTTTTTTCGAACTTCGCAATTTTTTGCAATTCTGTCGTTCTAAATGAACTTTGACCCTGAATATACTATCGAAGCCCTGTACTTTTATGATGAGATGTTAAAAAAGAAAATGAGAAGTGTGAACAGTGTGCACAGGTATGTTGAACTCTCGATACTTTTCCAAAATCATCCTTATCGAGAAAAGTGCATCGGTAGTACCTCGGCCCCGCCGGAAACCACACTGATATTCTCCAAACAGTTGTTCAGCAAAAGGAAATAAATGATTAAATTAACAATTAAATCAATATTTATAAATTTTATGCATTTGTTACAAAAGATGGTGTGTATAACTAGTGCGAATGCGTTTTCCAAACGCGTGCTATTGCAGCACTCCCTACGGTCATGCTGCAAACTAACTCTTGTTTGGAAAACACATTCGCACTAGTAATACAATCTACTATTTTTCATTGGCCACCACACACACATGTATTTATTAATACAATTATTAGGACAGGGATGTACAAAACTCTACAAAGGTATAAATTGCAAAAAATTGCGAAGTTCGAAAAAAATGATAAACTTTGAAAGGCTCAATCTCGGAAACTATTGAGTCTACAGAGACAGTTTTGGTATCATATTGTAGCAAATTTAGTCTACTTTAAAAACATCCAAAAAACTTTAAAGAAAAAACTAGTCCTTTAGGGTTATAATCGTCAAAATTTGAAAAAAAAAAAAAAACGATTTTTTTCGCAGTTTTTTCGATTTTTGACAAAGTTGCGTTTAGCGCTCGAGGTCACAAACTTGGATTACTCATTAGGCCAACATCATAAACAAGTCTGCAAAAAATCAGAACTACCGGATTTGACGCATACTATGAGAACTACCGGATTAGACCCCATACTCTCAGGCGACAAAGTTACTGGACTACATCAAAAAATTAAATTAATTTAGCCCTCTTGGAAGGTTCCGCTTGAGGTTCGTCCGTATCTGGATCGACGTATTGGGATGGCATACCCCCATCAGGGAATGGTGATGAATCGTCGACATCTTGTGCCCACAAGTCATCCTCCATTTCGACATCGGAGAAATCGTCACCTTCTGGGATATCTGCTACTGCAACCACAAAAATGATCATCTACAGTTACATAATCTTCTTTTCTCATCGGCCACCACACACATATATCTATTAATACAATTATTAGGACAGGGATGTAGAAAACTCTACAAAGGTATATTGCAAGCAATTGCGAAGTTCGAAAAAAGTGATAAACTTTGAAACGCTTAATCTCGAAAACTAGTGGGTCTACAGAGACAGTTCTAGTATCATATTGTAGCAAATTTGGTCTACTTTAAAAACGGCCTAGGAAAGGTTTAAGAAAAAACTAGCCCTTTAGGGTTATAATCGCCCTAATATGAAAAAATAACGATTTTTTCGTGGTTTTTGCGATTTTTGACGAAGTTGCGTTCGGCGCTCGAGGTCACAAACTTGGATTATTCATTAGGCCAACATCATAAACAAGTCTGCAAAAAATCAGAACTACCGGATTTGACGCATACTACCCCATACACTCAGGCGACAAAGTTACTGGACTATCTTAGCTGTTGGTAATTTTAATGGCGAGAAAGTGAATACAGGAGTAGCAAATAAATTTGTTTAAAATCAGCTTTCAGCTGGAGTCAACAATCATTTCAAGACTAGAATTTGGTTATTATAACCACAAATTGGTGACCATCAACAAAGGGACAATTTTACAATGGTTTCAACTATATAACAAGTATTAATTAATATTTTACATTATTTTTAATAATATTGTTATATTGAGTTATTATTTTATTTCACTTTAAAAAATGTTAAGTAATCATTTTAATAATCAATTTTGTTTTAAAAATGTATATAATATTTAAGGCACCTTCTCCGTCTCAATCTCCTCATGTATAATCGCAACTCACCATCTTATTACTATTTTTTCGCTGCAATATTGTTTCTTCTATCTGCCTTAGCTTTTAAGATGAGAAATACTGGTTGCATGTTCCTTTTGGTATCGGCCATGAACCCGCTGACGATTCTAATGTACCTCAAAAATATTTCTTAACGGAAGAAGAGCTCCAAGTTCTAGTTAGTGAACGGACTAGAGCCTTTAAAGCCGAAGCTCTGCCAGCAATGTACAAAGTCCTCAAAATGTTTTCCCGTCTTGTTCTGCGACACAAAAATACCAAGAAGCAACCCAAATAAACCCATAAAGTCCCAAGATGCCAAATATGGCTATATTTTAAGTGTCAGCATCCCAGATATTTTTTTCCTTATCTGGGACGTCCTTAATGCATCTAAGGGAGCAAACTCTTATGACCAGATAAGATCAGCCCTTCTTCAACGTCTAACCTCTAGCACTACGGATCGCATTAGAAATATGCTTAGAGGACTGGATCTCGGCAATCGTAAGCCTTAACAACGTCTTAGGGAAATGGCCCTAGAGGCACAAAATGCTTTTTCTGAGGATATACTCAAACCACTCTGGGAAGAAAAACAGTTGAATTGGCTGATCGTTTCTACGTTGCTCATGTTGGCAATTCTATCATGGCAGTAACCTCTCGTGAAAACAATTATGCTAATGAAATATCTTTTTTGACTGCAAAGTTCAATGAACTCCAGTCCTCTCTTCTCAACGCTATCTCAGCGGACAATTTCAATCAAAGTAGAAGTAGGTCCCAGGACTGAAACTACTGCCGAG
The DNA here is from genome assembly GCA_963693315.1 of Diogma glabrata. Lineage (NCBI taxonomy): Eukaryota > Metazoa > Arthropoda > Insecta > Diptera > Cylindrotomidae > Diogma > Diogma glabrata. Next base: position 186,561,526 of record OY856187.1, read on the forward strand.
ATCGCACCCCTAGTCGTTTCTGCTTTCGCCCAAGGGTACCTAGGGTGCATCTTTTTGATGGTATAAAATGCTATTATCACTACAAATTTCAGCAACACGCTATGACCCAAGGTGCAAGCCCTTCAAACCACGCAACCAAAATTCTTCTTCTCCTCCACACAATTCAAAACATTAAATGACTCGTCACAAGTGGCGGCATGTGATAACAGCAAATCTTAACTACGCCTTCTCGTTTATGACCGAATTTTGCAAAATTCCTTTTTGTTCGATACTAGGGCCGAAGTATCCGAAGCTTGAAGAACAGCTACTGTGGAAGAAAAAGTTTCTGAACTATCTGATTTCCCACTTTATGCAGCGAACGCCACAAATGTCAGAACAGTTGGTACACGATCCCTCTAACTAAATATTGGTCTCAGACGATCATTCTATTAGACCGTACTATCGCGGACGTTGCCATGCCCATACTTGGTGCTGATTTGTAAATAAGTTTGATCTCTTAGTATAATAAGTTATGATCTTTAAACAAGTATGATCTCAACTTGTTCGCTATCGCTAAAATCTCCACATCTCCAGTCCCTACTTTAACAAATTCTATTGACCTTCTGTTGTAATTATTATGAGGAATTTCAAAAACATAACTTTTGCAAGTGATCTTGCATTACCGGTCAAGCACAACGTTACACACGTTATCGAAACGCATGGTCCTTCCATTTCATCTAAGTACCGTAGACTAGCTCCGGATAAATTGGATATAGTCAAATCAGAACTCGACACCATGGTATCATATCAAGGTATTTTTCGACTTTTTAACAGCCCATGGTCATCCCCTCTCCACCTCGTCAAAAAAGAATGGCGAGTGGGGAATTGTCGGTGATTACCGTGCTCTTAATTCTATTCCACATATTCAGGTTTTTACTCAACAATTAAATGGATGCAACATTTTCCCAACTATCAATCTTATTCATGTCTATTATCAAATTCCCATTGATGAACACGGTATTGCTAAAACAGCAATATCCACACCGCTCGGACTCTTCGAATTCGTTCAAATGATATCCGGATTGCGAAACGCTGCGCAATCATTCCAACGGCCCTGACGGAAAATTAAGTATGAAAAACTATGAAAAAAATGAAAATTTATGAAAAATAAATATGATAAACTATGAAAAAACTATAAAAAAATATGAAAAACTATCTAAATTAATGAAAAACATTTTTCATAAATTTTCATAGTTATTTTCATAGTTTTTCTACAAAAAATTATTAATTTCTATGAATTCTTATGACAATGATTAATGAAAATTTGAGATATAGGTATAACTATGGTGGTTGGCGGTTCGAAATTCGAAGGTGTCATTTTTGAAAGGATGTTTCCATACGAATAAAAAATTATGCATTCCCAATCAACAAGAATTTGAATAATTTTACATTCATACCCTAATGTTCCTACTTAACATCTTTGAATTGCGTATCGGCCAAAACCATAGCATTACCTACTTAGTTTTTAAGTTTCACCGTAAACATAAGGGCGAAATAGCTAATTATGTATTAAGGGCGTAAAGTAGGACTTTTTTGCTTCAGAGTGAAATCAAAGAAACACTCGAAAGCAAAAAGATACTTTATGTCCGAATTACGTACAAAGTTTGTTGTACGAGTAAGAGTCTATAAGATTTATGCTAAAATAATATATAATACCAAACACAAATATTTGGTATTATTTATTATAGGATTGGTATTATTGGTATTATTTATTATAGGATTTTGCCTTTTACCAAAAATTCACAAAGAAGATATACCAATAAGACCCATCAATTACAAAACTGCACCTTTTTATAAAATAGCAAAATGTTTAATCAAAATTATTAATAATAATATTACATTTATCAATAACCAATCTATTAAAAACAATCTACATTTAATAGAAAAACTAAATAATATTGTATTTTTTATTTTAAAAAAGTTAAATTTTTTTTTGGTTTTTAGCCTATTAGCTAAAAACCAAATAAAAATTTTATTTTTTCAAAATAAAAAATAAATTATCAAAGCCTAATAACCTACTACATAAATAATATTAATTTATTATCTCAGTATAAAAATATGGAGGGGCTGAAATCTCACAGCTCTGAGATATCAAGACTTCGGTCTGGGTTAAGGATTTGTATATAGTTTTCGGCAAAATACTTTTATGAGGACATGGTTTTTAGTTTTGGGCAGCGATGTATATCAAACATAACTCTCTGTTAAAATACAAGTATTTTTTATCTCTGTTTAAAAATTTATTACAAAACTAACACGAAACATCAACACGTTGCCAGAAAATTATAATCAAAATTCCAAAACTATTGTTAAATTAAATAAAATCAAACTTTTCCAAAATTCCAAAAATATTCCAAAAATTAGAATAAAATCAAATATTTAAATTTTTTCTAAAACCCAATAATATTTAAAAAATTCTTAAAAATTCAAACTTTTTCCAAAATTCTAAAAATATTGCAAAAATTATTACAAAATCAAAAATTGAAATTTTTTTCAAAATTCCAAAAATTATAATAAAATCAAAAATTAAAAATTTTTCAAAATTCAAAAATATTCCAAAAATTCTTACAAAATCATTAAAACTTTTGCCGAAATTTTAAAAATATTGCAAAAATTATTACAAAATTAAAAATACAAACTTTTTCAAAATTCCAAAAATATTTCAAAAACTATAACAAATTCAAAAATTTCCATGTCAAATTTCATTCTAAATTACATTGACGTCATAAAAACAGCTACATTTTTTCCCAAAAAATTGGCTAAAAAAATAAATGAAATCATTTTTTGACACACTTGACATTATTTTTTGACAAACTTATAATGCCATAATTCTCTATAATAATAAAATATCATGTCATAGAAACTATTAATTTTTTTCTAAAAAAAATTGGGTAAAAAAATAAATAAAAACTTTCTTTTGACACACTTGACAACATTTTTTTGACAAACTTAAACTACCATAATTCTTAATAATAATAATAAAATTTCATTTCAAACATAATTAATTTTATTTTTTTCCAAAAAATTGGGTAAAAAAATAAATAAAAATCTTTCTTTTGACACACTTGACAACATTTTGTTGACAAACTTATAATGCAATAAGCTAGTTTTTGGTCTCACATACCATCAAGATTTCTCCAAATTTAATGTACCAATCGTAATCACTTAAAATGAACCTTTTTAAGCCAAAAATATGAAAATTTGCTATTTTTGACACACATAATGATTTTTTTGACACACTTCCGGTACAGTTATCGAACACATCGTCCTTTCGGACCTGTTCCTTGAGTATACCTATTTTTGGAAAAAAAAAATTTTCGAATAGTACTTTTTGTATTGAACAATTTCTGCTTTTATTCACAATTAACTATAGGTATCTCATTTTGACAAGAATATTGATTTTTTTTTAATATTTTTACTGGAATAAACTCCAAAATTTATTGTTTTAAATGTATTTGGACATGTGTCTATGTGTCTTTGTGTATTAATTTTATTTTTTTTTTATTTTTTTATATATTATTTTCTGTTTTTTATTTTTTTACTTTTTATTTATTTATTTATTTTATTTTATTATTTTATTATTTTATTTTATTATTTTTAGTATAATTTTATTTTATATTTTTATTATATTTTATCATATTTTATCATATTTTATCATATTATTATTATTATTTATTATTGTTATTATTATTGTTTATTATTATTATTATTTATTATCGTTATTATTTATTAATATTATTTATTATTATTTACTACTATTATTATTATTATTTATTATTATTATTTATTATTCATTGTTTGTTATTATTATTTATTATTTATTATTATTTTTTATTGTTTATTTATTATTTATTATTTATTCATTATTTTTTTATTATTTATACATTATTTATTTATTATTTATTTTATTTATTTATTAAATTTTTTATTTTATTTTTTTATAGTTTTATTATATTTTTATTTTATTTTTATTTTATTATTTTTATTATTTTTTTATTTTGCTTATTATTTTTATTTCATTTATTTATTTATTTTATTTTTTTTTGTATTTCTTATTTATTTAATTTTAATTTGTTTATTTTTTCGTTACTTTTTCAGTATAGTATATCAGTAGATTAAAGGAATTGTAATTCTTAATTTCTAAATTTGTTTCAGCAAAATCGGACTAGTCGCTCTCGAGCTATGTCAAAAAAAGAACCTCAAACGTGACAATTTCTCCTATATGATGCTAACTTCAAATCGATATATCTCGATTCCTAGACGTGACCCAGCGAAACGCCGGGACACGTATAACTTTTTTTTCACCGATATAACTTTTCCCGGTAGTCAGAACCCCAGCGGATATTGACTGTCGCACAGTGTTATTAATATCCCTACAGTGGTTTTCTAGATTTCGTTGGTTACCGGCAAACAGACACACATTTTTTTTTTGCTTTTTTAGAACCGTTATGGCCTAAAACGTCGAGAAATGCCAAAAAAAGTGGGGTAAGATTTTCACTTTTTCTCGAGAATGTAATACTTAGGTCTTTCAGACCGAAATAATACAACATTTACCATGTTTCCGTTTTCTTTATCATTTCCACCAATAGATACCATTCTATTAACCATAAGACTCAAACATATTTATGCACATTGTCACTGTCGTCATACCCCAAAAAACAAACAGAAAATGAAAATAAATCGAAATCGTTTTATGATTTCAATTTATTCCAAATAAAAGATAAATATGTCTAAAGAAAATCAATTTTCTCTATTTTAAACCATAGAATAATTTTCTTTCTTCTTCAATCAATTAAATTTAAGTTTTCTTTAGTTATTATGTCAACAATTAAAACTCTGTTCAGATGTTAGAGGGGGAGACTAGAATATGAATTTATATAAAGAATTATTAAATTAATTGTAGAAATGTGGTGAGAAGGTAATTGGTTTAATATAATAATATAATTAATTACTGATGAAATTTTATAGATAGTTTTTTAATTGATAGATATACTGGTACTAATTGATATAAGTCATGTTTAATTGAATGTGTTCTTTGTTGATAAAATATTATCATATTATTTTTCAAAAATAATATGTTCAAAATAGTAAAAAATCTTTGGTTGAAGCCAGTAAGTGTTATTATAAAATAAATATAACGTTTCAATAGATTTTTATATCATCTTCAGAAAAAATGGTAGAAACTGTAAAAAAATGAATACAAAATGAAAATATGGAGGGGCTGAAATCTCAAGCTCTGAGATATCAGGACTTCGGTCTGGGTTAAGGATTTTGATATAGTTTTCGGCAAAAAACTTTTATGAGGACATAGTTTTTAGTTTTGGGCAGCGATGTACACGGGTACACCAAACATAACTTTTTGCTAAAGTACATGTATTTTTTACCTCTGTTTAGATATGTATTACAAAACTAATACGAAACATCAATACGTTGTCGGAAAATTATAACAGATCATATATTAACATAATTTAGTGAAAAGATTATACAATCAGCAAACTACTCAAAAACCTCTCCATTTAGCGTTTCGAGAAAATAGTTCAAAATCACAAATTCATATTTCTTTCAAAATTCCAAAAATATTGTAAAAATTAAATAAAATCAAACTTTTTTCAAAATTCCAAAAATATTCTAAAAATTAGAATAAAATCAAATATTTGAACTTTTTCTAAATTCCAATAATATTCCAAAAATTCTTATATATACAAACTTTTTCCAAAATTCTAAAAACATTGCAAGAATTATTACAAAATCAAAAATCGAAACTTTTTTCAAAATTCCAAAAATTATAATAAAATCAAAAATTTAAAATTTTTCAAAATTCTAAAACTATTCCAAAAATTCTTACAAAATCAAAAATTAAAACTTTTTCCAAAATTCTAAAAATATTGCAAAAATTATTACAAAATCAAAAATACAAACTTTTTTCAAAATTCCAAAAATATTTCAAAAACTATAACAAATTCAAAAATGTCCATGTCCAATTTCATTTTCAATTACATTTACGTCATAAAAACAGCTACATTTTTTTCCAAAAAATTGGGTAAAAAAATAAATGCAATAATTTTTTGACACACTTGACATTATTTTTTTGACAAACTTCTCCATAATTCTCAATAATCTCAATTCTCAATAACTCCAACCGTAATTCTCAATAATAATAGGGCTATTATTTTGAAAACGTACATTTTTTTGTTGATTTTTAAATTTTTGATTTTTAAAAAATCTGAAATTTTGATATATTGTTGGCATTGACGAAAGGAAAAAAGTTATTTCTGCTTTTATTTTTTGAGTACTCTGAATCGGAGTTATGCGCGGTTGAATTTTGAGGCTTTTTCACGTAGTTTTTGGTAATGGTGGCAATGTTTTGTGAATAGGTGCCACAAATTTCATCCGACTTAAGTTATAATCCTGTACTAAATGTGGATCTAATAAATTAAACATTTCATGTTTTAACACCTGCAATAAATTTGAACCATTTTCTGTGCGGTTAAATGGTTAAAAACTTATTAAAAATTAATTTAAGTTAAGTGGTAAAATAAAGGAATTTAAATTATTAAAAGGGTGTGTAAAATGTTTATTCATTTTAAAATATGTCTATTCAGCCCCTTTTTACTAATTAAAATCTCATTAGAGACTCATAATTTTAACATTTAAAATTTCTAATGACGCCCACAAACGGTTTTTGACCAAATCATACTTGCATCCAATCAAAATATATTAAATTGTACCTACCTAATTTTACCTGATTTTACCTATGTCAAAACTATTTCAAGGGTATATATATATTGATTGGGTTGCCTTATAATCAATTATATTCCAAAATATTTAGAAGACATAACGTTTAGAAAAGATAATAATAGAAATGCCTCTCAAATTGTGCTGTAACTTGTACGGTCTCAAAAATTATCAGCGGACATCAAAAAATGTGAAACTGGTCACACCAGCTGTTATTCAAAAAGCTGTGACCCTAAATTTTACTTTGCGTGATGACCAGTTTATATGTGAAACATGTCGCTTATATCTACTTATATCTATAAAAATAAGGTAAATTTAATTATTTTATTAAAATGAATAAAAACTCATATGCAACTAATATTTTCTATACAGCATCTTTCATGTTCGGAAACTATCGATAGTGAAATTATTTCTATAAATCAGGATGTTGAAAATGTTCCAACGAACGAAAATATTCAAATACCTCCAGCATCTTTAGATCCATCACCAGTTTCGGTTGATACTATATCTCCACCAATTCCTGAACTACTTAATGACATTTTAGAAGATATTAACAATGTTCTTGGAAGGTTAGCCGAATCTCCTATCAAACAAAATCATATTACAACAGGAAGTTATAAAAAAATTGCAAGTGTCACATCGGCAATAAGTCGAAGAATATTTCAAGTAGATTCAGTTAAAGTGTTATCACCAAACGAGGAATGTGAATATACATCATGGCTTATGAACCTTAAAAAAGAATTCAAAGATGCCAGCTGTAAATCAAAACAAGTGTTTTTGTTGACAACTCTACCACGTAAATTTTGGTCAAATCAACGTATCCAGGATGAATTTAATGCATCAAGACGACTGGTAGAATTCGCCATGGATCTGTTGGAAACAGTAGGTCCTTACAGTTGGCCTCAAAGCAAACAAGTGCACAGTTTGTCACAAAATATAGTACAACAAATTCAAACATACTTCTTATCAGAGGAAATTAGTAGAACCATGCCTGGCCTTAAAGATGTTGTTACTATTACAGAAGGATCAACAAAAATTAGGAAATCAAAGCGGTTGGTGTTATGGACCCTCACCGACATCTACGAAATGTTCTTGAAAGAAAACAAAGATGTCAAAATCAGCTTCTCAAAGTTCACTACGTTGCGACCGAAGGAATGTATTTTAGCCGGACCTACTGGAACACACAATGTCTGTATATGCATGATACATGAAAATGTACGTTTAATGTGTAAGCCGATCTTAAATTTAGTAAAAAATGAAAAAGATCTGCTTAAGAAACTGAGTTGTTCTTATGATACAGTGGATTGTGCAACATATATATGCAATGATTGTAAAAATATCGTGGAAGCTTACACAGAAACAATTTTGGAATCTCTTGAATTTTACGAAGAAATACATTATGAGAAATGGTTAATGCAAGATAGATATTCGTTAAAACGCATGGAAAAAAATAAGGAAGAATTTGTAGAAGATTTAGTACATACATCGGTAAACAAATTAAAAATTCATGATTTCATCGCAAGGCAGCAATCGAAGTTTCTTAAGGATACGAAACAAAACTTACGTCACGGCGAATACGTATTTATTATGGATTTTTCAGAAAACTATTCAATGATAACGCAGAATGAGATACAAGCTGCACATTTCAATAAAGTTCAAGCCACAATCCACCCAATCGTAGTTTACTACAAATCATGTAATGATAAACTAGAGGTCTTATCTTTTGTCATTATATCTGATCATTTAATGCATAACACAGATGCAGTTCATAAATACCAGGAAAGGTGTATTGAATTCATTGAAAAACAGCAAGAAATATATCCAAGTATCAAAAAAATTTTATATTTTACTGATGGTTCAGCAGCTCAATATAAAAATAAGAAGAATTTCATAAATCTCTGCAAACATATTGATGATTTTAAAATACCTGCAGAATGGCATTTCTTTGCAACTGCCCACGGAAAGGGTCCATCCGATGGGATTGGAGGAACACTTAAAAGAGAAGCCCGGAGAGCTTCGCTTAGAGGAGAAAAAATATCAACAGCAAGGGAATTGTTTGAATGGGCGGAAATTTGGTCGAAAAAAAAACCACGTTATGAAGTTTTCATATGTGTCTTCAGAAGATATCGAACTACAGGAACAATTTCTTTCGGGTTTAAAACGGTTTTCGGACATTAAAACCATAAGTGGAACTCAAGGATTCCACTGTTTTTACCGGATAACACTACACCCGATAAAATAATTGCCAAAATGTTTTCTTTTTCTGATGATCATAAATATTTCAATTTAAAGGCAAAAAAAATATATAAATTAATTTTTTAATGTATTTATTTATAATATTGATTAAATTATAATGTTTATAGAAAAAATATTTTTTTAATGTTTTTTTCTAATGTTAGTGTTGGTGATGTTGAAATTATAACAAAATCTTCGATCATTGGGATCTCCAATTCTTATTCTGAATAAAAACCTGTTTCTCAATCAGAAATACACAGAAAATGGTTCAAATTTATTGCAGGTGTTAAAATATGAAATGTTTAATTTATTAGATCCACATTTAGTACAGGATTATTAACTTAATAAAAAAACACATGTGAATTTTTCATATACCAAACTTTAAAAAATCGTAAGAAAAAATCCATATTGAATTGCTGACTTTTTATTTCTCAATTTCATAGCTGCATATGTTTACTTTAAAATTTGTGAAAAAAAAAAGCCTGCTTTTTGAGATATGAGCTTTGAAGTAAACCAAGGTTTTACGCGCCGCCTAGCGGAAAAGAGAAAAGTTATTAATTTTAAACTTACTTATTTCAATTATTCAATTATTTTCCTTTTTACTTGCAAAAATATACTTAAGTCGGATGAAATTTGTGGCACCTATTCACAAAACATTGATACCATTACCAAAACTACGTGAAAAAGCCTCAAAATTCAACCGCGCATAACTCCGATTCAGAGTACACAAAAAATAAAAGCAGAAATTGCTTTTTTCCTCTCGTCAATACCAACAAAATATCAAAATTTCAGATTTTTAAAAAATAGTTGTTTTTTTTCGATGTACGTTTTCAAAATAATAGCCCAATAATAAAATTTCCTGTCAAATAAATAATTGATTTTATTTTTTCCAAAAAATTGGGTAAAAAAATAAATAAAAATCATTCTTTTGACACACTTGACAACATTTTTAAACAAACTTATAATGCCATAATGCTCAATAATAATAATAAAATTTCATGTCCTACAAATAATTAATTTTATTTTTTTCCAAAAAATTGGGTAAAAAATAAATAAAAATCTTTCTTTTGACACACTTGACAACATTTTTTTGACAAACTTATAATACCATAATTCTCAATAATAATAATAAAATTTCATTACAAACAAATAATTAATTTTATTTTTTTCCAAAAAATTGGGTAAAAAAATAAATAAAAATCTTTCTTTTGACACACTTGACAACATTTTTTTGACAAACTTATAATGCAGTAATCTAGGTTTTGGTCTCACATACCAATCCCGACCATCAAGTTTTCTCCAAATTCAATGTTCCTACTCGTAATCACTTAAAATGAATGTTTTTTAAGCAAATAATATGCAAATTTCCATATTTTTGACACAGTTGACGATTTTTTTGACACAATTCCGGTACAGTTATCGAATACATCCTGTCCTTTCGGCTTATTCCATTGAGTAAACCTATTTTGAGAAAAAAAATTTCTGTACAGCGGTTTTCTAGATTTCGTAGGCTATGACGGCCGGTCGACCAGACGGCCGGCAGACAGACATACATTTTTTTTTGCTTTTTCAGAATCAGTAGGTCCTAAAACGTCGAGAAAGGCCAAAAAGTGGGGGTAAGAATTTCACTTTGAGCTCATGAATGTAATACTTAAGTCTTTCAGACCGAAGTGAAACTCTTATAAACATACAAATAACATTAAAAAAGAAAAGAAACAAAAACAAGAGAAATTATTAACGAAACAATCAAAAAAAAAAGTCGGACAAGTACGAATAAAATTCGCTCGCCAAGGGTTCGTGAATGTAAAACAACACAATATCAAAAACAAATGACATAAAGATGTGTTGTAAAGTCAGACGCCAGACTATGGACACATAACAGAATAAATGTTAAATTGGAGACGTCAATAGTAAATGTCAATCACATCAACATTGATCAAAAATGACACAAAAAATGTTACTTGAGGTTAAATCTTATCCATAGCTGTTTATGTTAGCTAAAGAAAGATTTAACCAGCTTGTAAATGGTTTAAATTGGGAATATTTTTTCTATAAATCAGCTTCGAAATTTAGGGTGGTGGTGGTATACATATACTTAAAATAGCACTTTTTAACAATAACTAAAAAACTGTGCACCGAACAATTCAAAAAAAATTGCAATGTTTCTTAGATTAGGTGCTCTTCAAATGACACCCCCCCACTCACTTAGGTCAAAAAAGTTTTGTTTACCCTCCCCACACCCATCCCCTAAACACACAGAAATATAGCTATAGCTATGAGAGTTCGCTATGATTTTCGTTCAAAATATAACAAACTTCCTGTCTGTGTGAATTTTTTCTGCCAATCAGTGTCGAAACGTAGGGGTAGGGGAGGGGGTAACGGTCTGAAAGTGGCACATTTCTTAGAATAACTCAAAAATTATGAACCGCAAAATTCTAAAATTCTAAAATTGTAATTGCAAAATTGCAAAAGTTTTTTTTCACCCTTCCCCACCCCAATCCCCTAAAACCACATAAATACAATTATTTGAGAGTTCGCTATAATTTTCCTTCAGAGTTTATCAAACTTCCCAACTGTGAGTTTTTTCCAATTTTTCTGTCAATTAAGCTCGAAATCCATGGGGGGGACCAACTTTTTGTGTCATTTTTTTGACAATAATTCAAAAACTATGCATTGCAAAATTTTTAAAAAAATGGCAACGTTTCTAAAATGAAATGCTCTTTCAAATGACACTTCTTGACCTGGTTTTAAATGATGTTTTTACCCCTTCGCATTCCCAACCCCTTTCATAAATATAGTTATGAGTATTTGCCACTTTTCTATATTTTTCATTAAAAACCTACTCATTTTTCTATCATTCCAAATACATTTTAAGATTTTCGATGAAGTAGGGTCGGAGTTAATCGGGGTAATAAAACATTAAGAAAACGTCATTTTTCAAAATTATACAAAAAATGGTGTGGTGTAAAATTCCAAAATACATTTTTAAGGAATACTGAAGTAAAGCCCTTTCATATGATATCCTACTCGTCTCGATAAAAAAATGTATGTTCTCAAAGGCTTCACATCGTACCTCTGTAAGTCAAACGAAAACAACTTTATTTATTTATTAACCCGTCATCTTGTGTGGATCAGTTAGTTTTATAAACACCTCAAATTTAAGGTTCATATGATTATTGGTTTACGAGATAATCGAAATAATGCGAAAAACACGTTTTACTCTCACCAATAGTGTTCCTATAAAAAACGGAACCCTAATAATACATAAGAAAACATACAAAACAAGCAAACGAAAATATGTTCAATAATTTTTTTGGTAACGTCATTACGACGCTATCTTCATAGCGGGCGAATTTTTAATTTGTAAACTGAAAATTTAATTGCATATTCGTAAACGATGCGTACTATTTTTCACCATTTTTGTAATGATACAATTTAAATGAAATAAAAATCAGAAATCGTTTGATTTAATTATTTCACATATAAAAAATGATATTAATTTTCCATAAATTTCCTAATATTATCAAAAAATAAATTTAAATATCAGTAAACCGACATGAGCAAGGCAAAAAAAAAATATTAAAAAATACAATCATTTTTTTAAGTTACTAACAATAATTATTCAAAGTGCTCATTTGTGTTTCGTGTTTGTTTTCATTACCTTCATTAATAAATTTCATACGCAGATAATTTTAGATGCAAATAAATTAAAATTCAACAATTTAATATTACGAAACATCCAATCCAGCCATTATATAAAATGTAAAAATCTTTTTCAATTTCTTACCTTTCCTTCTTTACATTTCTTACCGTTGTACGATCCATTTTTGTTAGAATTATTTTAATAAGTCATATTGATGACAAGGGTTTTAGAAAGAAGGAAAATCAACTGGTTTAGGAATGATTTTGACTCACCCAAATGTTTAGACATATAATATTTTTCTTCCTCGTCATCCGCTTTATTTCAAAAGATTTGTAGCTGTTTTTCTAAGCTTTCACGTGTTTTGTCTTTTAATTTGTAATGGTCTGCATTGGCAGACAAATTTCGTCCTTAAAGTGTTTCAAACGGCAAATTGTCTTTGCACAATACTTTTTTGTTGTGAAAATAGTTTGCAACGCTTTCTCTTCAAGAGAAAACAAACTATAGAAACTTTTCTTTTAGATTTGTTTTGAATTTTAAAAGTGATCTGTAACAGGAATCATAATGTGTGTCATAACCACACATAAATACCTTTTAAAACCTAGGTCCCTCCCCTCAACAACATGCGATTTAAATAAAATAATTTATTGTAACTAAATGTAAATGTTATTTAATTATGCGAATGCGAAATATTGTTCAAGCGCATATGTCATACAAAATTTTTATATGTGAATATTCATTTTGTAGTAGGCAATAAAAATTATTGATGTGAACCCGACCATTTCTGATTTTCGCGAAGCTTCGGTAAATATAATAAAAATTTCACAAGTTTTGACACATTGTAATGAACACTGAACCTGCTAGTGAGTCACTAGCAGGAAGATATCGGAGGACTGCGTGCCTGGTAAAGTTGTAATCCGACGAGCTTCAGCCATGTGTGTTCGAAAAGTAATATCCCCCAGTTCAGTACAAATAATCGTACATGCACGCAAAAGAGACTGTGTAAACGGAATTAAATAAGCAAAACAAAGAGTAGGAACTCTGACGACCCCAAAGACCGAAGAAACCGAGATTATCACACCAACTCCAACGCCAATAAAACTGCAATTATTACAATTAAAAAAAATTACTTAAATGTTTCACTCACCCGATGATTGTTCCAAATCCAACTCTGCATTCCTTCGAAAACCTAATTAACAGATTATCTTCACCAACTTTAATGATGTAACAAAGCTTACTGTCGACAATTATTTAAGTTGTTAGTAATATGTATATTAAATAATGTAATCAAATTGTTGAATTTGTTAGAAATATAATAACTGATGTAACAAAAGAAGAATGTTTGCAATTATTGAAGTTGTTGGTAAAACATTAAATATTGTAGTAAAATTGTTGAGTTTGTTAGAAATATAGTAAGTAACTGATGGTTATATCTCAGAAAACAATAACGAAGACGAAGAGTTTTATTTTTCTCAATGTAATAACCTTAAAAAAAACACTACGTGTAGATAACCTACAAACAAATTCACTAAAATTATACAAAATAGTCACAAGCAAGAATCATAGGTTTAACTGTATATTGAATTTTGTTTGAATTCTTGTTTTTCATCTTGGAATTTTTTTTATTTAAAGGTAGGTATGTTTGGTGTTGATTATAAATTAACGTCTCTGAATATCCGAAGATCCCATGCCAAATAGGGATTAGGATTGCATTTAAATAAATTAAGTTTCTTTAAGAAACAATTATTAACGTTAACTTTAAAATTTTGAGGATAAAAGCTATCGGGGAAATCCTAAAAGGTAAAGCATTCCAGAGGTGAGAGATTCTGTTGAAAAAATCACGTTGAAAGGCGATAGTTCTACACTTTTTTATTTAAACCGTAAATGGATGGGCAATAACACTTGCTCTGATGTAACGCGATAGGTTTAATAGTTGAAGTAAAATGGATTTTATCCCTATAAATTTAAACTATACATCTAAAGTTTTTTTAAATAAATTGTTATATAAAAAATATGAATCCAAAGAAAACATTTGTAATTTTGAAACCTTCAGTTTTTTTGGATCTTCAAGAGCTGTCTGTCATAAATTAGACTGGGTTTTATTGAACAAACCGGTTATTGAAGAAACTAAGTTAGTATGACTATGCACGTACGACACGTTTCTTTAAAAAAAAATCAAAACTGCAAATTTTGATTTTGCATGTTTTCTTTTAACTTGATGGACGAAATTGATTTGACGAAATGAATCAATTTTCACTATCTTTTTCCCGACCGATTGTGCATTAATTATTTCCGTTTTACTCACTTTCATTTTAGTTTTTTTAATTAATTACTTTAATGGTTGAGAACTTTCACGAACTGTCTCAAATTTACCAAATTGCATTACCAAAATGAATAAAAAAGACGATCAGTTGTATTGAATGCATTTATTCACGCAGAAGAAAGTTGTTTAGACAAATGCACTTTTATGGGCTAAACAGCGTTGTAACAACAAGATGTTTTGAAATTTGTTAAAAAATTTAGTGACAAGCAAAGAAATTCAGTAAAGTTAAGTTGTGCTTGACAGATTTTACCGATTTTAATAATTTTTATGTAGGAATAACAATAATCACTGGTCCCACGCCGATTTCATTTGATGATTACCACATATTTAATACTTCGTGAGGCGCCTGTCCTTGACGCTTTTTCGTTCGGCAAGCTCCGAAAAATGCCGATTGCCCAAGATCTTGTAAATTTGCTACCACAATTATCTTTTTTAGCTATGGGTGGTGAAAATGTGTTTTAGAACACGGGGGTAAGCTTGTCCAACAAACATGTGTTTGCTATTGTCAAATCCGACAACCTGGTATGTTTGGGTTGTCGAACGAACTTCGGTTGACGAACTATGAGCAAAACATTTTTAGTGTAATATTTTTTATGAAGCCTTAAAATTCGATTGAATCTTTCAACCTGTTTTTAGTAAATAATAATAGCACAAAATACAAAAAAAATTTAAACTTATAATATACATGCATAAATACATAAATGCATTTTTTTGAAAAAAAAAAATATCACTTGTCTGTAATTTTCTGTAAAAATATGTTAATAAATTTACTATCTGTTTGACCAATATACAATTTATCACAGAAACTGTGGTACAACTATAATGAATTCAAAATTAGGGTTGTAAGGTTTCTGCATGAACCAAGAAGATTTTCACACTAGTCTAAAACGACATTTATTGAAATATACAAATTTCATTTGCTCTATTTGAATTAGGATATAATACATATGAAAACGTATATAGAAAATCGTATTTCCCGTTCTCCATAAAATTAAACAAAAATTCTTATAACATACAAATAATAGCTATCATATAAGCACAGTAGCTAACCACTAAGTTTTTATGAAAAATTCAATAGAATTTTATTGCCTCTACTCAAGTTAACCGAAACTTTAAACATTTTCCTTGATTATCATTTAATTAGAGCAAACGTGCTTTGAATTTTAATTTAGAAACTTTATTTTCAAAATTTATTTTATATTAATTAATTAATAATTATATGGAAATAGTTTTATCTATGAAATGTTATTTAGAAAAATTGAAAACTTTTTTTGCAATATGCTGAGAACAGAAAACATGTTTTGATTAAATAAATAAATAATAATGATTTAGCTGAATGAATCGTGTGTTTCAGTGAAACAACAACAAGTAATAATGTTTAGTGCTTAAAGCATGGATTAGTGTTAATCTGTTTATAAGCATAATCTGTTCTATAAACAAATCGTTCACTTTCATTTCCCATAACCCAAAACAAATTAAATGATTTCACTTAACTTTCACAAAAAAAAGCATTTTCCCTTGCTAAAGTTAAACAACAAATTTTTTAGGACTTGTCCAAATTTCAAATAGTCCCAAGAGTTTTTTCTAATATCATTTTCATGTCAATTCAACAACAACAAAATGTTGAAAAGAAAACTTTTCCATAAAAAGAAAACAGAAACATAAGATCATCATTAGTCAAAGGCAATGGAATGGAATGTATATTGTTATTATTACTGTCGTTATTATTTTCGAATTGTTTTGTAATTGTAATTTTTTTTTTATTGCTTTTCTTTTCATCATTTTCTTCTAATTTTCATAATTTTTTTTTAAGAAAATTGTTTATAAAGATTAACAAAAATATGGTAAAATAAGACTAAAACAAACAACAACTAAGCGGAATATTAAAAGAAAATGTGTATTTGCCTTTAAACAGGAGAGAATTGAAAATTGAATAAAGTTGTTGCATAAATTTGTTACTCGAATATGCTTTCTGTAATTCCTTTTAGCGTCTATTCATTTTAACGATTGCCAACAATATGCGACAACCTAATATAAAATGCCACCCCTTTCTGGTGAAAATGAAAAACAAAAATAATGACTAAGATAACAAAAATGGAGAAAAAATTATTTAAATGTTTTCATTTCACTCTGTTATATTTTTATTGTTGTAATGAGACATTTGTGAGGTGAACGTCTTTTTTATATTACTTAAAGATGCTTGTTTTACGTTGAATAAGGTAGGATTTTATTCATGTTTTTTGTTTTTGATGTAATAAAAATATTTTCTGTGAATAATATTACTATTCAAAATGGTGTGCTTTTTCCATGAAAACGAAAAAGAAATATTCAAAAGTCGTTTATGATTGTTCTAGGAAACATCAAAAATTTAATTTCGATGAACAACAACATCGGAAGGTCACAATATGTTAAGCAAATTGCAACATGCTTTGGTATAGACAACATTCACCTTCAGTTTCAAAAAGAACAATTGCTGGACAAATGATCTGACATATTGCACATTATTAATCTGTAATCAAGGATTCCATTCCATCACTGAAAATTCATCTTACTTATTGCCATTGGCTTGGAACTGTAAAAGACAAGCCTAGTGCCAAACGATTTTTTTAATTTTAATTTAATAATTTTTTTTACACTTGTATCTGTTCCAGATGGATGTTATTTTTAACAAGAATTAATTCAAAAACCTATATATTCCTGCACTAGTTGCAATTATTAGTATTGTGTAATGGGCCAGCTCTTCCTTGTCAGTTGTACTTCCATTTTCCGTCCTCTTTACCTATAGTAATATACTATAGCCTTATTCGAAAGTATATGTATATATTTTCAAAGACTTTTCAACCCGCCTGTTTGTAAACAAAACAAACACACTTATTTTAAATATGTCGCCGTACGTCTGAGACCGAAAGCCAGTGTAAAATTCTTTATTATTTTCCATATTTTTCACCTAATTACGAAAAAAAATCAACAGCGAATAACAATTTTAATGAAAAAAAAAATGTATGCTGACAGTTATTTTATGGCTCGTGCCATCGAATTTTCCCAGTTGCTAGACAGTTTGGTTAGAATTCTTGAGGTGGCTTGAGTTGGTTTTTTTTCGGTTTAAGGAAAGTTTGTTAGTTAAAAATGATTAGTTTCTAACTTAAGAGTTGGAATAATCAAATGATACTAAAAAAAATTATTAAGATTAGTAGAAATTATTTTTTTTTTAAGAGAAAATCTAATAATCTATTAATCTAATCTAATAATATGTCAAAGTAGAAGTGACTGATTAGTTTTTTTTATTCTAATAAATTTAAGTGGTCATAATATTTTATTGTAAATAAAAGTGAATTTGGATTAACGAAAAATGTAGTCATTCAATAAAAGTTTTTAAGTGGTAGAGAAAAAGCCATTTTTTTATCGACATTAATAAAATAAGAATTTTCTGGAATAAAAATTAATATTATGTCTGGAGAATATTTTGATAATAACACTAGAGATGAGATCACCTTACAATTAATAGAGGATTTAGATGCACCACTGTTATTTAATAAAAAAAGTAACTAAATTAGTGGGACTTTTACCCACTCCGAATTATTGAACCTAATCATCAGCGGACCACTTGGAGCGGGAAGTGGGATGTATTATTGATTTTTGGAGAAGTTTGATTAAAAAACAATGTTTTAGCTGGCCGATCACTAATTTTTTATTATAATCAAATTTGCCAGCCTAAAAATATCTTTTTTTTTCTTTTTTTTCAGCCATGTGGCACATATTGCAAATAAAAAATAAAACTTGAAAAAAAAAGAGATATTTTTAGGCTGAAAAAGAGCGGGAAAAATTGATTATAATATTTTTGTTTATGCTTAATAATTTTTAGAATTTTAGTGATGTTGGGCTAGGTAATATAAATTAGGGACGGTTGGCACGTACGACAGGCATTTACGACAGCTTGAGCTAGCGACGGGTAAATGTAGGTGTTGCGAGCACGACTAACTGGTAGACCTACACGGTCTACCACACCACAATATTACAGTTGTTGCCAAAATTTTTTCTAAGAGAGGAAGATTTCTAAGAGAGATTTTTTGTGAACTTATTAAAACTACTTCATAATACCAATTGTCTGCCAACGAGTTCTGTTTCGTTGAAATTACTAGTTTGTAATTCATTAAAATGCAGTTAAAAGGACTTTGTCATCTATTGGCATGATGGTGCAAATGTTGACTACTGACTGATATCGCAGTTAAATGGAGTGTAGTTTACGAGTAGGAAAAGGAGGCAATGAAAGGAGTATTTTGACAGCAACTAGTTCCACAATTTTTTGAAAAGGAAAGATTGCCCACGTACCTTTTATCAGAGACAGAGGGTTTGAAAGCTGCATTGCATAAAGTTTTTGAGGATTGGGTTGATTATTGCCAGTAAAATGTTCTGTAAAAATTCTGAGGATTTGGTTGATTAATGCCAGTTAAATGTTCAATAATTCTTTCGACTATCAGTAGTATTAATAAAGTCTATGTTCTTTGTCTATGTCTATCTACTCCTGCACTCCTGTAAAATAAACGAAAACAACTTTATCTGTTTTTGAAGTCAAAACTTCTATAGGCGTGGTGTGCGATTTTGTATGGGGAAATTTTTATATATTTAACAGATCGTCACACTGTAGCTCTATATATTAAAAATAAATATTAAAAGAGAGATTGAGATAAATTTTCATCATTTGTTATTTTTTATTCTCGTTTTCTTGATTTATATTTTGCTTTTATCTTTTTTTATTGAATTCGACGTTTTTCTCAGTTGATAACAGTGTGTAACTGTGCATACTTAAGTAAGCAAAGATTTTGTTGTATTTTTAAGTAAAATAAAAAAAATGGGTTTTGTCATATTTGATTTGTGTGTTTTTCTTTACATTTTTTAATAAAAAAACGCTATTGATAGTACGAATAACCTAAGTATTGTTGAAATTAATGATAATATATTATAAATAATGATAAAATTAAAAATAAATTTATAAATAAAATAAATAATGCATAAATAATAATAATATATAATAATTATTATGTCAATAAGGTTTCATTCATATTTTCTACTTGGCTTGTACAGACATGATATATTCATTTATTCATTTATTCATTCATTGTTACCGATTGCAAATCACTCTATCGGTTAAGTGCCACCATTTTTAATTAGTTTATTCATCATGATTGCTATCCATGTTTAATCATACATAAGCTATATATCTTTGTATATAGTATTTGTGCAAATTCCGTCTGGGAATTTTGAGCTTTAAATTCATAAAATCGATGTTATCAACTATCTTTACTAAATTTTAGAAACATGTAATACATACCATTGCAAACCAACAACATATTTGGTGTAGATGATAAAATTTGTAACATCATGATGTGTTAAATTCCAATACATGTAATTTTGATATACAAATGTAATTGTTTCAGATTATACTTTCATTTTTCAATTTCATAAGAATTATGTTCAAAAAAAAAAAACATTGATCAAAGCAAACTAACCGTATAAAACCATATTTAAACCAAATTAAATAATTATCAACATTTAGGCAAAATTCCGTAAGATAATTTTTAGGGCCCTGGGGTGCAGTTTTTGAAATAAGAAAATTTGCCAGCTACCTTTGGGCTAGTGTACAGTGTGCACAACAACTTCCCAAATTTTTATGATGATCGGATAAATGGTGTATTAATGAAT